>RWGZ01001110.1:0-254479 GCA_009725065.1 Utricularia reniformis | reverse complement strand
TGTTTTCGAACTACGTTTTAAGTTTACATTCGTATGTTCTCATTTTATTTAGCACGTTTTAACAAAACAGCTGGTCCCAAATTAGGGTCGTAACAAATGGTATCAGAGCGTAACATCGTTACTAAACCGGTAACTGGGCGGTCCTACGTAGAAGAGTCTAGGAAAAACCATAGGAGGACAACCGACCATAGGAAGGGATGGGCATAGAATGTGACGGATGACATCAGTAGACATCGAGTTAAGAAAAGCTTAATGTAGGAATGGCTCCTAGGTCGAGAGCGCATGGAAACCGAGAGGAGGATAGCAATGCATCGGAACAAGCACCGGCGACAGAGACTCCGGTTGCGGATTCATCGACGCCTCTCACGTTTAGCCAGGAAAGTCTCAGGGATCTGTTCCAAACCATGGCGAGTTCCCTAGTTAGTGCAATAAGACAGGGATAGACGGAGAGGGGAAACTCCGTGCAAATGGAACTAGTGCCAAGACCCGAAAAGGGTAGGATGTA
Source organism: Utricularia reniformis (assembly GCA_009725065.1). Lineage (NCBI taxonomy): Eukaryota > Viridiplantae > Streptophyta > Magnoliopsida > Lamiales > Lentibulariaceae > Utricularia > Utricularia reniformis. Next base: position 253,974 of record RWGZ01001110.1, on the reverse strand, counting down.
CTACAACGAAACATTAAAGAAGGCTGGGATGAATAGCTTCACGGGTTATAAGATGGGGGACGCGGAGGCGTGGATTATTCGCCTTCAAGAGAAGTTCGAGCTGATCGTAGCCCCAGAGGAGCTTAGGGCAGGATTGGCCCGGCTATTGTTCGACGGTAGTACTGCCCGATGGTGGGGGAGCGTGTCGGCCTCATTACTGAAGGATGGACCCATCTCTTGGGAGAAGTTTAAGAATGCGTTCTTGGATTACTACGTGCCGAAAGGACTTAAGAAGGATAAGAGGGCCGAATTTGACAGAATGACTCAAGAAAACTACCCTGTAATGGAGTACATGCAAGAATTCAAAGAGCTAGGCAGGTACGCCCCCGAGATCATGGGGAGTGAACAAGAAAAGATGCACCGCTTCATGGAAGGGCTGAATGAAAATGTGATACTGACTATGTATGGCCGCGACAACGACGAATTTTCCAGTTTGGTTGCGGCGGCAGTCCGAGTGGATGGACGATTACGGAGAATGGATAAGGAACGCACTAGAAGCTATGCAAGGAACGAAGTTCAATTACGGGGAGAGTGGAAATGAAACATCACTACAGAGAGTTTCGGATTGGCACAAGGACCACCGATCAGGCCTGTGTGCGCCAAATGCGGGAAGAACCATTTTGGAGAATGCAAGCAGGAACCAACAGTTGTTTCAAGTGCGACCAGGAAGGATACTTTGCCAAGGACTGCCCGAAGAGGAGTAGGGTCGAAACCGGATTAACCGAAAACAGGGTAAGGAAAAGGATTACTGGAAATGCTCGAGTGTTCGCTGTGAACAAGGAACAGGCCTCGGAGGCTGAAGACTTCGTGGCAGGTACACTACTTATTAACGGCATTACAGCTTTCGTGCTATTTGACTGTGGGGGGACACATTCGTTTGTGTCGGAGAAGTTAGCGAAACTGTTTGGGATAATGGGAAGTAACGCTAAAATCAAAGTAAAAACACCGGGATCCGAAGCTATGGAGGCAAATAGAATCAATAAAGGATGCACGGTGGAAGTGGACACAGTGCGAACAGAGGCAGATTTGATTGAGTTCGAGGATATGCGATTCGATGCCATACTAGGAATGGATTTGTTATCTAGGTACGTTGCGCAAGTGAGATGTCGAAAACGTATGATCACTTTTAGTACGCCGGGGGAAGGGAGAAGGGACATGGTCGGAAAACCGATAATGAGTGAGGATGAGGAATATAAGGATCGATCGAACTGGTTAGCATTCAACACGACGGAGAAGGAAGGGACGCCATTGAAGTATGTTCCAGTGGTTTGTGAATACAATGATGTATTACCTGACGAACTACCGGGTCAACCGCCCCAAAGAGAGGTGGAAATGGAAATAGAACTACTCCCTGGAACATAACCGATCTCCAAGACTCCGTACCGAATGGCGCCCAGAAAAATGCAGGAACTGAAATAACAGATTGAGTCGCTACTGGAAAATGGATTTCGTAGGCCAAGCAACTCCCCTTGGGGAGCACCAGTGTTATTTGTTAGAAAGAAAAACTGCGAGTTGAGACTGTGTTACGACTACCGGGAGTTAAACATGGTCACGATAAAGAACAGGTATCCGTTGCCTAGAATCGACGACTTGTTTGATCAGTTACATGGCGCGAAGGTGTTCTCAAAATTAGACTTGAGGTCAGGGTATCATCAAGTCGAGTAAGAGAAGGAGACATACCGAAGACAGTCATTCGAACTAGGTACGGCCATTACGAATGCACGGTAGTACCGTTTGGATTGACTAATGCCCAAGCAATTTTCATGGATTTGATGAATCGGGTATTTCGTCAGTACCTAGACAAATTCGTGGTGGTGTTCATTGACGACATCCAAGTTTACTCTCGCAACCAGGAGGAACACGAGCAACATCTGACAATAGTATTACAGACTCTCAGACAAGATAGGTTGTATGCCAAATACATCAAGTGTGAATTTTGGATGGACAGCATAGCTTTTCTAGGTCACGTGATATCAGCAGGAGGGGTGACGGTAGATCGAACGAAGATAGAGACAGTGACGAATTGGCCTAGACCGACGAATGCTCGAGAAGTATGGAACTTCTTAGGAATTTATTTGTCGGTCTGGGCCAATTCGTCACTGTCTCTATCTTTGTTGGGTCTACCGTCACCCTTTTTGCTGATATCACGTGGACCAGAAAATCTATGCTGTCCATCCAGAATTCACACTTGCTGTATTTGGCATACAACTTCTCTTGTCGGAGAGTCTGTAACACATTTTCTCAGATGATGCTCGTGTTCCTCCTGGTTGCGAGAGTAAACTAGGATGTCGTCAATGAACACCACCACGAACTTGTCTAGGTACTAACGAAATACCCGATTCATCAAATCCATGAAAATTGCTGGGGCATTAGTCAATCCAAACGGCACTACCGTGCATTCGTAATGGCCGTACCTCGTTTGAATGGCTGTCTTCGGTATGTCTCCCTCTCTTAATCGGACTTCATGATACCCTGACCTCAAGTCTAGCTTTGAGAACACCTTCGCGCCTTGTAGCTGATCAAACAAGTCGTCGATCCTAGGCAACGGATACTTGTTCTTTATCATGACCTTGTTTAACTCCCGGTAGTCGTAACACAGTCTCAACTCACCACTTTTCTTTCTAACAAATAATAGTGGTGCTCTCCAAGGGGAGTTGCTTGGCCTAAGAAATCCTTTTTCCAGTAGCGACTCAATCTGCTGTTTTAGTTCTTGCATTTCTCTGGGTGCCATTCGGTACGTAGCCTTGGAGATCGGTAGTGTCCAGGGAGTAGTTATATCTCCATTTCCACCTCTCTTTGAGGTGGTTGACCCGGTAGTTCGTCAAGAAATACATCATTGTATTCACAAACCACTTGAATGGACTTCAATGGCGTCCCTTCCTTCACTGCCGACCATGTCGCGGATTTCAGGAACAGAGTAGTTTTATCGCGGATTTCAGGAATAGAGTAGTTTTATCACGGAAATATACAATTAGGGTGTTTTCGTCGCAATTCAACGTCGGATCGTGAAGGAGAAAGATACGAAGGGTCTACGGTAACCAAACAGTCAATATTAAGATAATAACGTCAAGAAAAATGAAGTATTAAAATATGTTACGAATTGCATGGAAGCACCAGAGATTGTAACAAGTGAAAACAACAGGTAAGCGAAGTGAACACAATATAGTAAGGGAAGGTTAAGACTTAGGGAACGGGATTGGGGCTAATAAAGAAGAAAGAAGGACACGAATGAATGAGATAAATGTTAATAAGACTCGGGGTGAGGAAGGATGGACCGTCCGACCGAACCCGACATCGTGCCTAGTACACGATTTGCAAAAGGAAGGGCATGCCTGATGAAGGGAACGATAAGTTCCAAAGAGGAGAATATACGTACGAAAAGGACAGAACGAATCCGGGTGGAAAAAGGGGTAGCGCCTAAGTACCCACCCGGGGAAGGGAAACATATGGCCCGTCGAGTCATCCAACAGCTGATGGTTGGCATGGGCGGGTCATGCACCGAGCATGTTACTCTCGGCAACAGTAAAATTAAAGTATGATGGAAATGATAAGGGTAAAAGAAGAGGGAAATAAGAAAACGGTTAAAAGGAATGATTCACGTGTGCGTGCACGGTGTAATTAAGAAATGAAATGATAATGTGTAGCGTTTGTGAAGTTTCCTTTAATAGATTGTGACTGCTTTACAGATTGTGTAGGTGACGCGGACGAGGTATGAGAGGGGCATGGGAAGGAGGTCCTCGGTTGTCCGGTGATCAAGTCCGATCCTTTGGAGAACACTCTAATTATGCTGTCGAACTTTGATGTTTTCGAACTACGTTTTAAGTTTACATTCGAATGTTGTCATTTTATTTAGCACGTTTTAACAAAACAGCTAGGCCCAAATTAGGGTTGTTACAGATAGGGTGAAACTGACTATGTATGGCCGCGACAACGGAGAATTTTCGAGCTTATTGGCAACGGCAGTCCGAGTGCATGTGGGAATGCGAAGAATGGATAAAGGACGTACCAAGAGCTCCATGAGGAGTGAGGTTCAGGGGCGGGGAGAATGGAAAGGAAAGGTCACTACAGAGAGTTTCGGGTCTGCACACGGACTCCCGATCAGGCCTGTGTGCGTCAAATGTGGGAAAAACCATTTTGGAGAATGCCTTGCAGGAACCAATAGTTATTTCAAGTGCGGTCAGGAAGGAACTTTGCTCGAGAATGCACAAGATGTAGAAAGATCGAAACTGGTGCTACCAAAAACAGGGCAAAGGAAAGGATCACTGGAAATACTCGAGTGTTTGCTGTGAACAAGGAACAGGCCTCGGAGGCCGAGGACGTCGTGGCAAGTACACTACTTATTAATGGCTTTACAGCTTTCTTATTATTTGACTGTGGGACGACACATTCGTTTGTGTCGGAGAAGTTAGCGAAATGGTTTGGGGTAAGGGGAAGTAACGCAAAAATCAAAGTAAAGGCACCGGGATCAGAAGCCCTAGAGGCAAACAAAATCTATAAGGGATGCGCGGTAGAAGTAGATATGGTACGAACAGTGGCAAACTTGACTGAGTTATGGGATATGTGATTTGATGCTATACTGGGAATGGATTGGTTATCTAAGTACGATGCGCAAGTCAAATGTCGAGAACATACGATCAGTTTTGGTACTCCGCAGGAAGGGAAAAGAGACAATGTCGGAAAACCGATTATGGGAGAGGATGGAGAGTATAGTGATCGGTCAAATTAGCTAGCATTTGTCACCACTGAGAAGGAAGGGACACCATTGCAGTCAGTTCCGGTAATTTGCGAATACAGTGACGTGTTTCTTGACGAACTACCGGGTCAACCACCTCAGAGAGAAGTGGAAATGGAAATAGAACTGCTCCCCGGAACACAACCAATCTCCAAGGCTGCATACCGGATGGCACCAAGAGAGATGCAGGAACTGAAACAACAGATTGAGTCGCTATTAGAAAAATTATTTCTTAGGCCAAGCAACTCCCCTTGGGGAGCACCGGTGTTATTTGTTAGAAAGAAAAGCGGCGAGTTAAGACTGTGATACGATTACCGGGTGTAACGACCGTAAATCCGGCCTTAACAAGGTCATTGCGCAAGCGAAATGAAAATAAGCATTTAAATTAAAACATCACTTAAAGCAGGGGAATATCATCGTTTTTTTTTCAAAATACAACTAGCTAATTACAAAGCAAAGAAATAGAAAGGGTGACTCGTACAGTGGACGATCGACGACCTTACGCCAATGCCACCTAAGCCTCCGGTCCTCCCCCTACAAAGTCTGTAAAACGGTCATAGTCTATTAAAGAAAGCTTCAGTATAATATATTAATTAGCAGATTTTATCTTTTTCACTTTCCTTCTTGTATTTTACTTATTCTTTTTATAATTTCCTCTCTTTTATACTTCCTCTCCCTAGTCCTTCTGGTTCTCTACTGTGGTCGGTTTTTACATGACCGACAACATGTCTCGCCCAAACCAACCGTTAGCTGTTAGTTGACTCGACGAGAATATATGCTTTCCTTCCCCGGATAGGGTCCGAGCGCTACCCCGCTCCTATCCGGTTCCTTTCGGCTCGGTAATGCGCACAATCCTGTTCCGGAGAACTCATGTATCGCTTCCTCGGACATGCCCTACCGTTGGCTGACCGTGCTCATGAACACGATGCCGGGTTTGGTGTACTCACCTCACCCCGAGATTTCTGTTTTTTATTCACGCTCCTCTCGATTCGATTTAGTGTTCTTTTAAGCTGTTAACTATGAACCTTCTTTTAATTTACTATGTTTACTCCGCTTACCTGATCGTCCTATCGCCTGTTGCTCCTCGTATTCCCGGTAAATTACGTTTCGGTCCTTGGTTTCCGTGATAATCTGCACAAATATTCGTTTTCACGAGAATTGAACCACCGCCTCGAATTTCGCGACAATTTACAAGCCGATCCGTGAATTCGCGATAATTATGCCGTCAGCCCTTTTTTCGCGACAATATTGCACTCTTCTCCCAAATCCACGATAATTATACAGTCAGCCCTTTTTCGCGAGAATATTGCACTCAACTCCAAAAATCCGCGATAATTATGCAGTCAGCCCGTTTTCGCAACAATTTACTCTTCGTCCCTGATTTCCGCGATAATATTGCAGCTGTCCTCCGAATCCGCGATAATTCTTCCCTTCATCCCGTTTTTCGCGATAATTCCTCTTTGCTCCTCATTTTCGAGACAATTTTTAAGCAGTTTTCGATTCTCGCGATAATCCCTATTTCTCTGGATTTTTCTCACATTTTTGTGTCAAAATGACCCTTATTTTCTAATCCCACTCCTATTTATAAGTTTCTCAACTTGATCAAATGACCCTTTAGCCCTTCCTTCCAAAATCACTCCTTCTTATGTTAATTTACAAAACTACCCCTCATTATATTTTCTTAACAAGAATTAATATGATTCTAACATGTCCGAGTTCTCTCTTTGTGCCGCTTTCCTGGGTTGTTACACAGGGAGTTAAACAAGGATACGATAAAAAAGAAGTATTCGTTACCAAGAATCAACGACTTATTTGATCAGTTACAAGGCGCGGAGGTGTTCTCGAAGTTGGACTTGATGTTAGGATATCATCCGGTCCGAGTGAAGGAAAGGGATATACCAAAAACAGCCATTCGAACGAGATATGGCCATTACGAATGTTCGGTAGTACCGTTTGGGTTGACTAATGCTCCAGCAATTTTCATGGATTTGATGAATCGGGTATTTCGTCAATACCTAGACAAGTTCGTGGTGGTGTTCATTGACGACATCCTGGTTTACTCTCACAACCGGGAGGAACACGAGCAACATCTGAGAATAGTATTACAGACCCTTAGACAAGAGAAGTTGTATGCCAAATACAGCAATTGCGAATTTTGGATGGACAGCATAGCTTTTCTTTAACACGTGATATCAGCAGGAGGGGTGACGGTGGATCCAACCAAGATAGAAACAACGATGAATTGGCCCAGAACGACAAATGCTCGAGAAGTGAGGAGTTTCTTAGGATTAGCCGGGTATTATCGGAAGATCATCGAGGGGTTCGCAAGGATTGCTAAACCGTTGACAAATTTGACCCGAAAGGAAACGAGGTATACGTGGGATGAGAAATGTGAGGAGAGTTTTGAATGTCTCAAAACGAAATTAACATCGGCACCAATACTGGTACTACCCACACCAGGACATGACTTCACGGTATACAGCGACGCAATGAAGGAAGGACTCGGGTGTGTACTGATGCAGGGAGGGAAAGTTATAACATATGCATCCCGTCAATTGAAGATACACGAGTTGAACTTTCCGACACATGATCTAGAATTAGCCGCTGTGGTATTCGCACTCAAGATTTGGAGACATTATCTGTACGGTGTTAACTGCGAGATATTCACCGACCACAAGAGTTTGACGTATCTATTCACCCAGAAGGAGCTTAACATGAGACAACGGGGGTGGATGGAACTGATAAAAGATTACGACCTGGATATTCTGTATCACCCCGGAAAGGCAAACCAGGTAACCGATGCACTGAGCAGGAAGAATCATGGCGTGCTAGTGAACACGTTGGTAAGGGAAATGGAGAATCTACAACTGGAAGTGGTGGAGTCGACCACAGTCATGTTAGGGACTGTTACCGCAAGACCAGAGATACTGGTGGAAGTGCTAGAAGCACATATATGAGACTCCGAGAAACCCGTAATGCGAAAAGAGGGAAACAGAACAGATAAATCAGGGATAAGCGAAGGAAGCGATGGGCTAATCCGAATAAATGAACGGATATGGGTACTATACCGGCCGGAGCTAAGGAAGAAGATTATGGCAGAAGCACACAGTTCGGCTATCTCAGTTCACCCAAGGAGCACTAAGATGTATTGGGACCTAAAGACGCACTGGTGGTGGAATGGAATGAAAAACTAGATCGCAAACTATGAGGCCAAATGCGAAAATTGCCAACGAGTTAAGGCCGAACACCAATGCCCTGGAGGCGAGCTACAGCCCTTAGAGATTCCAGAGTGGAAATGGGATAGCATCGGCATGGACTTTGCGATAGGACTACCCAAGTGCCCACGAAAGAACAACGCGATATGGGTAGTGGTCGACCGTCTTAAAAAGGCGGCTCATTTCTTAGCAGTCAAGACGACATACAAAGTAGACAGGCTAGTTAGAATATATGTGGATTACATAGTCAGGTTACATGGAGTTCCAGTAAACAACGTGTCAGACAGAGACACGAGACTCAAGACTAGATTTTGGCAGAGTTTACAGAAATCACTCGGAACCCAGTTAAGCATGAGCACAGCCTACCACCCAGAGACGGATGGTCAGACCAAGAGAACCAACCAAATTATGGAGGACATGTTACAGGCATGTGTGTTGGAAATTAAGGGAGGTTGGGAGGATTTCCTACCGCAAGTGGAATTTGCGTACAATAATAGCTTTCAAAGCAGCATTGGCATGGCCCCATACGAAGCATTATACGGGAGGAAGTGTCGTACACCTCTATGCTGGGATGAGGTGGGAGAGAGAGAGACCACGGTAACGGAATTGGTGGAAGTCACCATTGAAAAGGTGGCCATGGTACGAAAGAACATTAAGGAGGCATATGACCGATACAAAAGTTGGGCAGACACAAAAAGGAGACCCTTAGAGTTAAAAGTTGGTGATCACGCCTACCTAAAGATATCACCGATGAAGGGGGTGCTAAGGACCACAAGGACAGGGAAGCTGAGTCCCCGGTATATCGGACCATACGAGGTAGAACGAAGAATCGGAAACCTAGCATATTAGCTGAAACTTCCGGAAGAGATGGGGGGAATACACAACGTGTTCCACGTATCCCAACTATGGAGGAGGGTGACTGAAGGAATTCAAGAATTTGTGGGGCAACCCATAGGGATAACCCCGGAACTAACATTCGAGGAAGTCCCAGTAAAGATCCTAGGTAGAGAAGAAAGAAGGCTCAGAAACAAACAAATTCCTATGGTGAAAGTACAATGGTCCAATCAAGGAGAGGGGGAAGCTACATGGGAAATGTAACGAGAGATTAGAAAGTGGGCACGAGACTTAATGGAAGATTGGAACGCACGAGTTTCGGGACGAAACTCAAAATAAGTGGGGAAGGATGTAATAGCCAGGAAAAAGGTATGATGGAACAAATATTAGGGAATGTAGCGGTAAAATATTTAGACAAGGAATAACGAAGGATACCGGAACGAAAGAACGAAAAAGGAAACGAAAAATAGAAAAGTAAAGAAAAAGATAAAGGAAGGGTCAAAATGAAAAAAAGGAGGGGTTAAAGTGTGAATTAGAAAAGTTAAGATGTCAATAAATAGCGGTGGTGAGGCCCAAAAACGAGTTAATTATCATTAAGCCACGAAATTCCGAAATTGTCGCGAAAGAAGGAAATTGTCGCTAAAATTTGGGCATTGAAAAATTGTCGCGAATTTGCAAACTTTGGAAAATTATCGCTGTTTTTGGGAAAGGCAATTTTGTCACGAAAACGATTCTGTGGAAAATTATCGTAAAAATGATCATGTGCAAAATTGTCGCGAAAATGCTTGAAGTGTAAATTATCGCGAATCCTAGCTTCAACACAGATTATTCTGAATCGTAGCTCCAGTACAAAATTATCGCGAATCCAAACACCAGCACAAAATTATCATGAGTTTCGAGGAAGAAGTGAATTATCGCGGAAATACTAAGTTTGAGTGTTTTCGTTGCGTCTCAACGTCGGATCTTGGTAGGAAAAGGACACATAGGGTGTGAGGTCCCCTCGGGGGTGCGAGAGAGAGGGTGTAATAGACGAGAAATAATGAGAGATACGGGAACGAAAGAACGTAAAAGGGAACGAAAAATAGAAAGGTAAAGAAAAGTAAAGAACAAGATAAAAGAGGGGTCAAAATGTGAATTAGAAAAGTTAGGATGTCTATAAATAGGGGTGAGGAGGCCCAAAAACGAGTTAATCATCATTAAGACCCGAAAATCCTAAAATAACCGCAAAGAAGGAAATTATCGCGAATTTTACCCATGCATGCATTTTATCGCGAATTTTTTGATGAGCATATTATCGAGGATTTTCGTTGAAGAGTGAATTGTCGCGGAAATCTGGACAGTGCAATATTATCGCGAAAAACGTTACAAGTGAAAATTGTCGCGGAAATCGGACCAAAGGAGAAATTATCGCGAAAAACGTGACAAGTGCAATATTATCGCGGAAATCGGACCAAAGGTGAAATTATCGCGGATTTGTGATTCCAGCATAGAATTGTCGTGAATTTCGAGGAAAAAGTGGAATTAAGTGTTTTCGTTACGTCTCGACGTCGGATCGGGAGAGGAAAAGGACACGTGGGGTCTACGGTAATCGCATGGTTAACAATAAGATATTAACGTCGGAATTCGAATAACTAAGACCTGTTACGAAATGCAGGGGAAGCACGGGAGGATTATAACAAGCTAAAGCGAACGGTAAGCGGAGTGAACACAATATAGTAAGGGAAGGTTCATACTTAAGGAATGGGATTGGGTTAATAAAGAAGGAAGAAATAATACGAATGAACGAGATAAATGATAATAAGACTCGGGGTGAGGAAGGATGGACCGTCCGACCGAACCCGGCATCGTGCCTAGTACACGATTCGCCAAAGGAAGGGCATGCCTGATGAAGGGAACGNAGCTTTCCTAGGCCACGTCATATCAGCAGGGGGGGTGACAGTAGACCCAACAAAGATAGAAACAGTTACGAATTGGCCAAGGCCGACAAATGCTCGGGAAGTAAGGAGTTTCTTAGGTTTAGCCGGGTACTACCGGAAATTCATCGAAGGGTTCGCAAGGATTGCTAAACCGTTGACAAATTTGACCCGAAAGGAAACGAGGTATACGTGGAATGAGAAATGCGAAGAAAGTTTTGAATGTCTCAAGGCGAAACTGACATCTGCTCCAATACTAGTATTACCCACACCTGGGCAGGATTTCACGGTATACAGCGACGCTTCGAAAGAAGGACTCGGGTGTGTACTGATGCAAGGGGGAAAGTTATAGCATATGCATCACGTCACTTGAAGATACATGAGTTAAACTTCCCGACACATGATTTGGAACTAGCCGCGGTAGTATTCGCACTCAAGATTTGGAGACATTACTTGTACGGGGTGAAATGCTAGATTTTCACCGACCACAAGAGTTTGAAGTACCTATTCACCCAAAAGGAACTTAATATGAGACAACGGAGATGGTTGGAACTGATAAAAGATTATGATCTGGACATCCAATATCACCCCGGAAAGGCAAACCAAGTAGCCGATGCATTGAGCAGAAAGACTCATGGCGCGCTAGCCAACACGTTGATTAGGGATATGGAGAGCCTGCAACTGGAAATGGTAGAATCGACCACAGTCATGTTAGGGACGATTACCGCGAAGCCGGGGATACTGGAGGAGGTACTAGAAGCACAGATATCGGATCCTGAGAAACCCGTGACACAAAAAGGGGGGGACAGAACCGCTAAATGGGAAATAAGCAAAGGAAGCGACGGACTAATCCGAATGAATGAACGTATATGGGTACCAAATAGGCCAGAGTTAAGAAAGAAGATTATGACGGAAGCACACAGTTCAGCATTCTCAGTTAACCCAGGAAGTACTAAGATGTATCGAGAGCTAAAGACGCACTGGTGGTGGAATGGAATGAAAAACGAGATTGCCAACTTTGTTTCCAAATGCGAAAACTGCCAACGAGTTAAGGCCGAACACCAACGCCCGGGGGGAGAACTACAACCCTTAGAAATTCCAGAATGGAAATGGGATAGCATCGCCATGGACTTTGTGGTAAGACTACCCAAGAGCCCACGGAAAAACGACGCAATATGGGTAGTGGTGGACCGTCTTACGAAGGCGGCTCACTTTTTAGCAGTCAAGACAACAAACGGAGTGGACAGGCTAGCCATAATATATGTGGATAACATAGTCAGATTACATGGAGTTCCAGTAAATATCGTGTCAGACAGGGACCCGAGATTCACGTCTAGATTTTGGCAGAGTTTACAGAAATCGCTCGGAACTCAGTTAAGCATGAGCACAACCTGCCACCCACAGACGGATGGTCAGACCGAGAGAGCCAACCAAATTATGGAGGACATGTTACGGGCATGTGTGTTGGAAATTAAGGGAGGTTGGGAGGATTTCCTACCGCAAGTGGAATTTGCGTACAATAATAGCTTCCAAAGCAGCATTGGCATGGCCCCATACGAAGAATTATACGGGAGGAAGTGTCGTACACCGCTATGCTGGGATGAGGTGGGAGAGAGAAAGACCACGGTAACAGAATTGATGGAAGTCACCATTGAAAAGGTGGCCGTGGTGCGAAAGAACATTAAAGCGGCACAGGACCGATACAAAAGTTGGGCAGACACAAAAAGGAGACCCTTAGAGTTAAAAGTTGGGGATCACGCCTACCTAAAGATATCACCGATGAAGGGAGTGCTAAGGACCACAAGGACAGGGAAGCTGAGTCCCCAGTATATCGGACCATACGAGGTGGAACGAAGAATCGGAAACCTAGCATATCAGCTGAAACTTCCGCAAGAGATGGGGGGAATACACAACGTGTTCCACGTATCCCAACTAAGGAGGAGTGTGACTGAAGGAATTCAAGAATGTGTGGGGGAAACCATAGGTATAACCGCGGAACTAACATACGAGGAAGTCCCAGTAAAGATGCTAGGCAGAGAAGAAAGAAGGCTCAGAAACAAACAAATTCCCATGGTGAAAGTAAAATTGTCCAATCAAGGAGAGAGGGAAGCTACATGGGAAATGGAACGAGAGATTAGAAAGAGGGCACGAGACTTAATGAAGATTGGTACGCACGAGTTTCGGGACGAAACACAAAATAAGTGGGAAGTATGTAATAGCCAGGAAAGAGGTATGATGGAACAAATATTAGGGAATGTAGCGGTAAAAAATCTAGACAAGGAATAACGAAGGATACGGGAACTAAAGAACGAAAAAGGAAATGAAAAATAGAAAAGTAAAGAAAAAGATAAAGGAAGGGTCAAAATAAAAGAATGAGGGGTTAAAGTGTGAATTAGAAAAGTTAAAATGTCTAAAAATAGGGGTGGGGAGTCCCAAAAACGAGTTAATTATCATTAAGCCACGAAAATCCGGAAATTGTCGCGAATATTTGGGCATCGAAAAATTGTCGCGAATTTGCAAACTTTGGAAAATTATCGCGGTTTTTGGGAAAGCAATTATTATCGCGAAAACTATTCTGTGAAAAATTATCGCGAATATGATAATGTGCTAAATTGTCGCGGAAATGCTTGAAGTGTAAAATTATCGCGAATCCTAACTTCAGCACAGATTATCGCGAACCGAGCTCCAGTACTGTAACGCCCCCAATTTGTGCCTACTTGTTTTGCTAAAATATGATAATTAAAACGGAAATATTCGAATGCAAATTTAAAACGTAGTTCGAAATATAAAAGTACGACAGCATAATTTAGAGAATTCTCCAAAGGACAGGACTCTATCACCGGACAACCGACGACCTTCTTCCCCCGTCCCAATCATATCTCATCTGCGTCACCTACAAAATCTGTAAAGCGGTCACAATCTATTAAAGGAAACTTCACACACACTACACATTATCTTTTCAATTCTTAGTTACACCGTACACGCACACATGAACCATTCCACTTAACCGTTTTCTTATTTCCCTCTTCTTTTACCCTTATCATTTCCATCATTCATTAACTTTTCTGTTGCCGAGGTTAACATGCTCGGTGCATGTCCCGCCCAAGCCAACCGTTAAATGTTGGATGACTCGACGGGCCACATGCTTCCCTTCCCCGGGTCGCCCAAGCCACCCGGATCCGTTCCGCCCTCTTCGTACGTATCTTTTCCTCTTTGGAACTTATCGTTCCCTTCATCAGGCATGCCCTTCCTTTGTCGAATCGTGTACTAGGCACGATGTCGGACGGTCCATCCTTCCTCACCCCGAGTCTTATTATCATTTAGCTCGTTCATTCGTATCTTTTCTTCGTTCTTTATTAACCCAATCCCATTCCCTAAGTCTGAACCTTCCCTTACTATATTGTGTTCACTCCGCTTACCGTTTACTTTCGCTTGCTATAGTCTTTCCGCGCTATCCTGCATTTCGTAATAGGTTTCAGTTACTCGATTTTCGACGCTATTATCCTATTGTTAACTATGTGGTTACCGTAGACCTTACGTGTTCCGTTCCTCCCACGATCCGACGTCGCGACGCGACGAAAACACTTAAACTTAGTATTTCCGCGATAATATACTTCTTTCCTCGAAATTAGCGATAATTCTTTGCTGAAACTCCAAATCCGTGATAATTTTACTCTTGGAACCAAATTCCGCGATAATTCTCTTCACCATGGAAATCCGCGATAATTCTCTTCATCATCAAATCCGCGATAATACTGCACTGATCACGATTTCCGCGATAATTTACACATGTTCAATTTCCGCGACAATTTACTCTTCACAGAAAATCCGCGACAATTTGTTCATCCAAAAATCCGCGACAAAAATGCATGCATGGGAAATCCGCGATAATTTCCTTCTTTCGGGATTCTTCGAATTTAATGGTCTTAATGATGATTAACTCATTTTTGGGCCTCCTCACCCCTATTTATAGACATCCTAACTTTTCTAATTCACACTTTGACCCCTCCATCCTTTGCTTTTGACCCCTCTTTTATCTTTGTCTTTACTTTTCTATTTTCTCGTTCCCTTTTACGTTCTTTCGTTCCCGTATCTCTCATTATCTCTCGTCTAGACTTTACCGCTACATTCCCTACTATTTGTTTCGTCGTACCTTTTTTTCGGCTATTACATCCTTCCCCACTCATTTTGAGTTTCGTCCCGAAACTTGTGCGTACCAATCTTCCATTGACTTCGGCGCTCTCTGTTTAATTTCTCGTTCCGTTTCCCATGTAGCTTCCCTCTCTCCTTGATTGGACCATTGTACTTTCACCATGGGGATTTGTTTGTTTATGAGCCTTCTTTCCTCTCTGCCTAGGATCTTTATTGGGACTTCCTCGTACGTTAGTTCCGGGGTTATCTGTATGGGTTCCCCCACACATTCTTGGATCCCTTCAGTCACCCTTCTCCTCAGTTGGGATACATGGAACACGTTGTGTATCCCTCCCATTTCCTCCGGAAGCTTCAGCTGATATGCAAGGTTTCCGATCCTTCGTTCCACCTCATATGGTCCGATATACCGGGGGCTCAGCTTCCCTGTTCTTGTGGTCCTTAGCACCCCCTTCATAGGTGATACCTTTAGGTATGTGTGATCCCCAACTTTTAGCTCTAAAGGTCTACTTTTTGTGTCTGCCCAACTTTTGAATCGGTCCTGTGCCGCCTTAATGTTCTTTCGTACCACGGCTACCTTTTCAATGGTGACTTCCACTAATTCTGTCCCCGTGGTCGTTCTCTCTCCCACCTCATCCCAACATAGCGGTGTACGACACTTCCTCACGTACAACGCCTCATATGGCGCCATACCAATTGTAACGACCCTAATTTGGGCCTAGTTGTTTTGTTAAAACATGATAATTAAAACGGAAATATTCGGAAGCAAATTTAAAACATAGTTCAAAACATTAAAGTACGACTGCATAATTAAAGTCCGAAGGACCGGACTCTATCACCAAACAACCGACGACCTCCTTCCCCGTCCCTATCATATCTCACCTGCGTCACCTACAAAATCTGTAAAGCGGTCACAATCTATTAAAGGAAACTTCACACACACTACACATTATCTTTCTAACTTCTTAGTTACATCTTACACACACACATGAACCATTTCACTTAACCGTTTTCTTATTCCCTCTTCTTTTACCCTTATCATTTCCATTATTCATTAACTTTTCTGTTGCCGAGATTAACATGCTCGGTGCATGTCCCGCCCAAGCCAACCGTTAGCTGTTGGATGACTCGACGGGCCATATGCATCCCTTCCCCGGGTGGGTACTTAGGCGCTACCCCTTTTTCCACCCGGATCCGTTCCGCCCTCTTCGTACGTATCTTTTCCTCTTTGGAACTTATCGTTCCCTTCATCAGGCATGCCCTTCCTTTGGCGAATCGTGTACTAGGCACGATGCCGGGTTCGGTCGGACGGTCCATCCTTCCTCACCCCGAGCCTTATTATCATTTATCTCGTTCATTCGTATCATTTCTTCCTTCTTCATTAAACCAATCCAATTCCCTAAGTCTGAACCTTCCCTTACTATATTGTGTTCACTCTGCTTACCGTTCGCTTTAGGTTGTTATAATCCTCCCGTGCTTCCCCTGCATTTCGTAACAGGTCTTAATTATTCGAATTCCGACGTTATTATCTTATTGTTAACCATGTGATTACCGTAGACCCCACGTGTCATTTTCCTCTCCCGATCCGACTTCGAGACGTAACGAAAACACTTAATTCCACTTTTTCCTCGAAATTCGCGACAATTCTATGCTGAAATCACAAATCCGCGATAATTTCACCTTTGGTCCGATTTCCGCGATAATATTGCACTTGTCACGTTTTTCGCGATAATTTCTCCTTTCGTCCGATTTCCGCGACAATTTTCACTTGTAACGTTTTTCGCGATAATATTGCACTGTCCAGATTTCCGCGACAATATGCTCATCCAAAAATTCGCGATAAAATGCATGCATGGGCAAAATTCGCGATAATTTCCTTCTTTGCGGGTATTTTCGCATTTTCGGGTCTTACTGATGATTAACTCGTTTTTGGGCCTCCTCACCCCTATTTATAGACATCCTAACTTTTCTAATTCACACTTTGACCCCTCCTTCTTTTGCTTTTGACCCCTCTTTGATCTTTTTCTTTACTTTTCTTTACTTTTCAATTCTTCGTTCCCTTTTACGTTCTTTCGTTCCCGTATCTCTCATTATCTTTCGTCTAGACTTTACCGTTACATTCCCTACTATTTGTTTCGTCGTACCTTTTTTCTCGGCTATTACACCAATGCTGCTCTGAAAGCTGTTATTGTACGCAAACTCCACTAGCGGTACGAAATCCTCCCAACCTCCCTTAAAATCCAACACACATGCCCGTAACATATCCTACATAATTTGGTTGGTTCTCTCGGTCTGACCATCCGTCAGTGGATGATAGGTTGTGCTCATGCATAACTGAGTTCCGAGCGATTTCTGTAAACTTTGCCAAAATCTAGATGTGAATCTCGGGTCCCTGTCTGACACGATATTTACTGGAACTCCATGTAATTTGACTATGTTATCCACATATATTCTGGCTAGCCTGTCCACTCCGTACGTTGTCTTGACTGCTAAAAAGTGAGCCGCCTTCGTAAAACGGTCCACCACTACCCGTATTGCGTCGTTCTTTCGTGGGCTATTGGGTAGTCCTACCACAAAGTCCATGCCGATGCTATCCCATTTCCATTCTGGAATTTCTAACGGTTGTAGTTCGCCCCCCGGACGTTGGTGTTCGGCCTTAACTCGTTGGCAGTTTTCGCATTTAGCCACAAAGTTGGCAATCTTGTTTTTCATTCCATTCAACCACCAGTGTGTCTTTAGGTCTCGATACATCTTAGTACTTCCTGGGTGAACTGAGAATGCTGAACTGTGTGCTTACAGCATAATCTTCTTTCTTAACTCTGGCCTGTTTGGTACCCATATACGTTCATTCATTCGGACTAGCCCATCGCTTCCTTTGCTTATTTCCAATTTATCGGTTCTGTTTCCCCCTTTTCGCGTCACGGGTTTCTCAGGGTCTGTTATCTGCGCTTCTAGTACCTCCTCCAGTATCCCGTGCTTCGCGGTAATCGTCCCGAACATGACTGTGGTCGATTCTACAATTTCCAGTTGCAGGCTCTAGATTTCCCTAATCAATGTGTTGGCTAGCGCGCCATGAGTCTTCCTGCTCAGTGCATCGGCTACCTGGTTTGCCTTTCCGGGGTGGTATTGGATGTCCAGATCATAATCTTTTATCAGTTCCAACCATCTCCGTTGTCTCATATTAAGTTCCTTCTGAGTGAATAGGTACTTCAAACTCTTGCGGTCGGTGAATATCTCGCACTTCACCCCGTACAAGTAATGTCTCCAAATCTTGAGTGCGAATACTACCGTGGCAAATCATGTGTCGGGTTGTTTAACTCATGTATCTTCAACTGATGGGATGCGTATGCTATAACTTTCCCCCCTTGCATCAGTACACACCCGAGTCCTTCTTTCGATGCGTCGTTGTATACCGTGAAATTCTGCCATGTTGTGGGTAATACTGGTATTGGAGCAGATGTCAGTTTCGTTTCGAGAATTTCAAAACTCTCTTGGCATTTCTCATCCCACGTATACCTCGTTTCTTTTCGGGTCAAATTTGTCAACGGTTTAGCAATCCTTGCAAACCCTTCGATGAATTTCCGGTAGTACCCGGCTAATCCTAAGAAACTCCTTACTTCCCGGGCATTTGTCGGTCTTGGCCAATTCGTAACTGTTTCTATCTTTGTTGGGTCTACCGTCACCCCCCCTGCTGATAATACGTGACCTAGGAAAGCTATGCTGTCCATCCAGAATTCACACTTGCTGTATTTGGCATGTAACTTCTCTTGTCTGAGAGTCTGTAATACTATTCTTAGATGTTGCTCGTGTTCTTCCTGGTTGCGAGAGTAGACTAGGATGTCGTCAATAAACACCACCAAAAACTTGTCTAGGTATTGACGAAACACCCGATTCATCAAATCCATGAATATTGCTGGGGTATTCGTTAATCCAAACGGTACCACCGTGCATTCGTAATGGCCGTACCTTGTTCGAATGGCTGTCTTCGGTATGTCTCCTTCTCTTACTCGGACTTGATCGTACCCTGACCTCAAGTCTAATTTTGAGAATACCTTCGCACTTTGTAACTGATCAAACAAGTCGTCGATCCTAGGCAACGGGTACTTATTCTTTATCGTGACCTTGTCTAATTCTCGGTAGTCGTTGCAGAATCTTAACTCGCCGCTTTTCTTTCTAACAAATAACACTGGTGCTCCCCAAGGGGAGTTGCTTGGCCTTAGAAATCCTTTTTCAAATAGTGACTCAATCTGTTGTTTCAGTTCTTGCATTTCTCGGGGTGCCATTTGGTATGAAGACTTAGAAATCGGTTGCGTTCCAGGGAGTAGTTCTATTCCCATTTCTACTTCCCTCTGAGGCGGTTGCCCCGGTAGCTCGTCGGGAAATACATTGATGTATTCACAAACTACTGGAACAGACTCCAATGGTGTCTCTTCCTTCTCCGTCGTGACAAATGCTAGCCAGTTCGATCGATCCATATATTCCTCATCCTCAACCGTATTCGATTCTCCGACCATGTCTTTTGTCCCCTCTCGGAGCGTACTAAACATGATCGTACGTTCCCGACATCTCACTTGCGCATCGTACTTAGATAACCAATCCATTCCTAGTGTGGCATCGAATCCCATATCCCCTAACTCAATCAAATCTGCCTCTGTTCGCAGTGTGTCCACTTCTACTGTGCACCCTTTGTACATTCTATTCGCCTCCATGGCATCGGATCCTGGTGTTTTTTCTTTGATTTTAGCGTTACTCCCCGTTATCCCAAACCGTTTTGCTAACTTCTCCGACACAAACGAATGTATCGCCCCACAGTCAAATAATACGAAAGTTGTAAAGCCGTTAATAAGTAGTGTACATGTGACGACGTCCTCAGCCTCCGAGGCCTGTTCCTTGTTCACAGCAAACATTCGGGCATTTCCAGTAATCCTTTCGATTACAATGTTTTCGGTTACCCCGGTTTCGATCCTCCTCCTCTTTGGGCAGTCTTTGGCAAAATGTTCTTCCTGGCCACACTTGAAACAACTGTTAGTTCCTGCGCGACATTCTCCAAAATGGTTCTTTCCGCATTTGGTGCACGCAGGCATGATCGGTAGTCCTGGTGCCGGTCCGAAACCCTCTGCAGTGATCTTTCCTTTCCACTCTCCCCGTCCTTGAACTTCGTTCCTTGTAGAGTTTCTAGTGCGTTCCTTATCCATTCTCCGTAACCCTCCATCAACTCGGACTGCCGCCGCCACCAAACTAGAAAATTCTTCATCGTCGCTGCCATGCATAGTCAATTTCACTTTCTCATTCAGCTCTTCCGTGAAGCGGTGCATCTTTTCTTGTTCACTGCCCATGATCTCGGGGGCGTACCTGCCTAGCTCAATGAATTCTTGCATGTATTCCATAACGGGGCGGTTTCCTTTAGTCAATCTGTCAAATTCAGCCCTCTTATCTTTCTTAAGTCCTTTCGGCACGTAGTAATCGAAGAACAAATTCTTAAACTTTGCCCAAGTGATAGGCCCATCCTTCAGTAATGCGGCCGACACACTCCCCCACCATCGGGCGGTACTACCATCGAACCATAGTGGGGCTAATCCTGCCATAAGCTCCTCTGGGGCTTCGATCAGTTCAAACTTCTCTTCCAGGAGGATAATCCACGCTTCTGCATCTCCCATCTTATCTCCCGTGAAACTGTTCATCCCAGCCTTCTTCAATGCCTCGTTGTAGTACATCCTACCCTTTTCTGGCCTTGCCCCTGGTTCTATTTGCACGGAGTTTCCCCTCTCCGCATGTCCCTGTCTTATTGCGCTAACTAGGGAACTTGCCATGGTCTGGAACAGATCCCTGAGACTTTCCTGGCTAAACGTGAGAGGCGTCGATGAATCCGCAACCGGGGTCTCTGTCGTCGGTGCCTATTCTAATGCGTTGCTATCCTCTTCTCGGTTTCCATGCGCTCTCGTTCTAGGCGCCATTCCTACATTAAGCTTTCGTTATATCTTACGCCTATCCATATCATCCGTTACATTCTATGCCCATCCCTTCCTATGGTTGGTTTTCCTCCTACGAGTTTCCTAGACTCTTCTACGTAGGATCGCACCGTTACCGGTTTAGTAACGATGTTACGCTCTGATACCATTTGTAACGCCCCCAATTTGGGCCTAGTTGTTTTGTTAAAATATGATAATTAAAACGGAAATATTCGAATGCAAATTCAAAACATAGTTCGAAACATGAAAGTACGATAGCATAATTTAGAGTATTCTGCAAAGGACCGGACTCTATCACCGGACAACCGACGACCATCTTCCCCCGTCCCTGTCATATCTCATCTACGTCACCTACAAAATCTGTAAAGCGGTCACAATCTATTAAAGGAAACTTCACACACACTACACATTATCTTTTCACTTCTTAGTTACACCAAACACGCACACATGAACCATTCCACTTAACCGTTTTCTTATTTCCCTCTTCTTTTACCCTTATCATTTCCATCATTCATTAACTTTTCTGTTACCGAGGTTAACATGCTCGGTGCATGTCCCGCCCAAGCCAACCGTTAGCTGTTGGATGACTCGACGGGCCATATGCTTCCCTTCCCTGTGTGGGTACTTAGGCGCTACCCCTTTTTCCACCCGGATCCGTTCTGCCCTCTTCATACGTATCTTTTCCTCTTTGGAACTTATCGTTCCCTTCATCAGGCATGCCCTTCCTTTGGCGAATCGTGTACTAGGCACGATGCCGGGTTCGGTCGGACGGCCCATCCTTCCTCACCCCGAGTCTTATTATCATTTAGCTCGTTCATTCGTATCTTTTCTTCGTTCTTTATTAACCCAATCCCATTCCCTAACTCTGAACCTTCCCTTACTATATTGTGTTCACTCCGCTTACCGTTTACTTTCGCTTGCTATAGTCTTTC
This sequence comes from Utricularia reniformis, assembly GCA_009725065.1. NCBI lineage: Eukaryota > Viridiplantae > Streptophyta > Magnoliopsida > Lamiales > Lentibulariaceae > Utricularia > Utricularia reniformis. Next base: position 232,191 of record RWGZ01001110.1, on the reverse strand, counting down.
CGCGCTTTCCTGCATTTCGTAATAGGTTTCAGTTACTCGAATTTCGACGTTATTATCCTATTGTTAACTATGTGGTTACCGTAGACCTTACGTGTTCCTTTCCTCTCACGATCCGACTTCGCGACGCGACGAAAACACTTGAACTTAGTATTTTCACGATAATTTACTTCTTTCCTATAAATTAGCGATAATTCTTTGCTGAAACTCCAAATCCGCGATAATTTTACTCTTGGAACCAAATTCCGCGATAATTCTCTTCACCAAGGAAATCCGCGATAATTCTCTTCATCATCAATTCTGCGATAATACTGCACTGATTTACACATATCCACGATTTTCGAGATAATTTACACATGTTCAATTTCCACAACAATTTACTCTTCACAGAAAATCCGCGACAATTTGTTCATCCGAAAATCCGCGATAAAAATGCATGCATGGGAAATCCGCGATAATTTCCTTCTTTGCGGGAATTTTCGAATTTTCGGGTCTTAATGATGATTAACTCGTTTTTGTGCCTCCTCACCCCTATTTATAGACATCCTAACTTTTCTAATTCACACTTTGACCCCTCCTTCCTTTGCTTTTGACCCCTCTTTTATCTTTTTCTTTACTTTTCTATTTTTTCGTTCCCTTTTACGTTCTTTCGTTCCCGTATCTCTCAATATCTCTCGTCTAGACTTTACCGCTACATTCCCTACTATTTATTTCATCGTACCTTTTTCTCGGCTATTACAAGTTCAAAATTATCGCGAATCCTAACACCATCACAAAATTATCGCGAATTTTGAGTAAGAAATGAATTATCGCGGAAATACTAAGTTTGAGTGTTTTCATTGCGTCTCAACGTCGTATCTTGGGAGGAAAAGGACACACAGGGTCTACGGTAATCACATAGTTAACAATAAAATGATCACGTCGGAATTCGTGTAACTAAGATCTGTTATGAAATGCAGGGAAGCACGGGAGGATTATAACAAACGAAAGCAAACGGTAAGCGGAGTGAACACAATATAGTAAGAAAGGTTCAGACTTAGGGAACGGGATTGGGTTAATAAACAAGAAATAATAGACACGAATGAACGAGATAAATGGTAATAAGACTCGGTGTCAGCAAGGATTTACCGTCCGACCGAACGCGGCATCGTGCCTAGCACACGATTCGCAAAAGGAAGGGCATGCCTGATGAAGGGAACGATAAGTTCCAAAGAGGGAAAGATACGTACGGAAAGGGCAGAACGGATCCGGGTGGAAAATGGGTTAGCGCCTAAGTACCCACCCGGGGAAGGGAAGCATATGGCCCGCCGAGTCATCCAACAGCTAACGGTTGGCTTGGGCGGGACATGTACCGAGCATGTACTCTCGGCAACAGTAAAGTTAAAGAACGAGGGGAATGATAAGGGTAAAAGAAGAAGGAAATAAGAAAACGGTTAAAAGAAATGATTCACGCGTGTGTGTACGGTTTAATTAAGAAATGAAAAGATAGTGCGTAGAGTGGGTGAAGTTTCCTTTAATAAATTGTGACCGCTTTAAAGATTTTGTAGGTATGCGGACGAGGTATGAGACGGGCATGGGAAGGAGGTCGTCCGTTGTCCGGTGATAGAGTCCGGTCTTTGGAGAACACTCTAAATTCTGTTGTTGAACTTTAATGTTTTCAAACTATGTTTTAAGTTTACATTCGAACGTTTCGTTTTATTTAGCACGTTTCACCAAAATGGCTAGGCTCGAATTAGGGTAGTTTACAGAAGGGCTGAATGAAAAGGTGAAACTAACTATGTATGGCCGCGACGATGATGAATTTTCAAGTTTAGTGGCAGCGGCAGTCCGAGTGGATGGAGGATTGCGTAGATGGATAAGGAACGCACCAGAAGATCTGCAAGGAAAGAAGTTCAGGGACGGGGGAGAGTTGAAAGGAAAGATCACTACAGAGAGTTTCGGATGGGCACAAGGACCCCCGATAAAGCCTGTGTTCGCCAAATGCGGAAAGAACCATTTTGGAGAATGCCGTGCAGGAACTAACAGTTGTTTCAAGTGCGGCCAGGAAGGGCACATTGCCAAAGAGTGCCCGAAGAGGAGGAGAATCGAAACCGGGGTATCCAAAAACAGGGCAAAAGAAAGGATTACTGGAAATGCTAGAGTGTTCGCTGTGAACAAGGAACAGGGGTCGGAGGCTGAAGACGTCGTGGCAGGTACACTACTTATTAACGGTTTTACAGCTTTCGTATTATTTGACTGTGGGGTGACACATTCGTTTGTGTTGGAGGAGTAAGCAAAACGGTTTGGGATAATGGGAAGTAACGCTAAAATCAAAGTAAAAACACCGGGTTCCGAAGACATGGAGGCAAATCGAATCTTTAAAGGATGCACGGTGGAGGTGGACACAGTGAGAATAGAGGCAGATTTGATTGAGTTAGGGGATATGGGATTCGATACCATACTAGGAATGGATTGGTTATCTAGGTACGATGCGCAGGTGAGATGTCGGGAACGTACGATCACTTTTGGTAGGCCGGGGGAAGGGAGAAGGGACATGGTCGGAAAACTGATTATGAGCGAGGATGAAGAATATAAGGATCGATCGAACTAGCAAGCATTTGTCACGACGGAGAAGGAAGGGACACCATTGATGTCCGTTCTATTGGTTTGTGAATACAGTGACGTATTTCCCTAGGAGCTACCGGGCCTACAGCCTCAGAGAGTAGTAGAAATGGAAATAGAACTACTCCCTGGAACACAACCGATCTCTAAGGCTCCGTACCGAATGGCACCCAGAGAAATGCAGGAACTGAAACAACAGATTGAGTCGCTATTGGAAATAGGATTTCTTAGGCCAAACAACTCCCCTTGGGGAGCACCAGTGTTATTTGTTAGAGGGAAAAACGACCCTAATTTGGGCCTAGCTTTTTTGTTAAGACGTGCTAAATAAAACAAAAACATTCGAATGTAAACTTAAAACGTAGTTCGAAAACATCAAAGTTCGACAACATAATTTAGAGTGTTCTCCAAAAAGACCAGACTCTATCACCGGACAACCGACGAACTCCTTCCCATGCCCTTCTCATACCTCGTCCGCGTCACCTACATAATCTGTAAAGCGGTCACAATTTATTAAAGGAAACTTCACACACGCTACACATTATCTTTTCATTTCTTAATTCAACCGCACACACACGCTTGAATCATTCCTTTTAATCGCTTCTTATTTTCTTCTTCTTTTACCCTTATCATTCCTCTCATACTTTAACTTTTCTGTTGCCAAGACAAACATGCTCGGTTCATGTCCCACCCAAGCCAACCGTTAGCTGTTGGATGACTCGACGGGCCATATGCTTCCCTTCCCCGGGTGGTTACTTAGGCTCTATCCCTTTTTCCACCCTGATCCGTTCTGCCCTTTTCGTACGTATCTTTCCATCTTTGGAACTTATCGTTCCCTTCATCAGGCATGCCCATCCTTTGGCGAATCGTGTACTAGGCACGATGCCGGGTTCGGTCGGATGGTCCATCCATCCTCACCCCGAGTCTTATTAACATTTATCTTATTCATTCGTGCCTTTTTCTTTCTTCCTTAATGACCCAGTCCCGTTCCCTAAGTCTGAACCTTCCCTTACTACATTGTGTTCGCTCCGCTTACCTGTTGTTTTTCACTTGTTATAATCTCTGGTGCTTCCCTGCAATCCGTAACATGTTTCAGTACTTCATTTTTTTGACGTTATTAACTTATTATTAACTGTTTGGTTACCGTAGACCCTTCGTATCTTTCTCTTTCACGATCCGACGTTGAAATGCGACGAAAACACCCTAATTGTATGTTTCCGCGATAAATCTATTCTGTTCCTGAAATCCGCGACAAAACGACACACGGTTTAGTTTTTCGCAAAAATTTATCAAACTCTGCATTTCCGCGACAATTTTCCACTTCGAATAAATCTGCGATAATTTTCAACGATGGCAGTTTTCGCGATAATTTTCCGCGTTAATCGTTTTTCGCGATAATTTTCCACGTTAATCATTTCTCGCGACAAAGTTGCTTACCAAAATTTCCTCGATAAAGTTGCTTAGAAAATATTCGCGACAATTTGTACTGCTCTAGACATTTCCTCGATAATTTAGTGCTTTGACGTTTTTCCGTACGTTTTCGTGGTTTAGTGATAAATGACTTGGTTTTTGGGCCTTCGAACCCATATTTATAGACATTTTAACTTCCCTAATTCACATTTTGACCATTCTCACTTTTCATTTTTATCCCTTCTTTATCTTTTGCTTTACTTTTCAATCTTTTCGTTTCTTTTACCCCTCTCACTTTTCGTTTCTTTCGTTCCTGTATCCCTCGTTATTTCTCCTTCTGACTTTATCACTATATTCTCTACTATCATTCCGACATACTTTTTAACGGGCTATTACATCCTTCCCCACTTATTTTGAGTTTTGTCCCGGATCTCGTGTGTACCAATCTTCCATTAAGTCTGGTGCTCTCTGTCTAATCTCTCATTCCGTTTCCCATGTAGCTTCCCTCTCTCTTGATTTGACCATTGTACTTTCACCATGGAAATTTGTTTGTTTCTGAGCTTTCTTTCCTCTCTGCCTAGGATCTTTATTGGGACTTCCTCGTACGTTAGCTTCGGGGTTATCTCTATGGGTTCTCTCACACATTCTTGAATTCCTTCAGTCACCCTCCTCCTCAGTTGGGATACATGGAACACATTGTGTATCCCTACGATTTCTTCCGGAAGCTTCAGCTGATATGCTAGGTTTTCGATTTTTCGTTCCACCTCGTATGGTCCGATGTACCGAGGACTCAGCTTCCCAGTCCTAGTGGTCCCTAGTACCCCCTTCATTGGTGATATCTTTAGATAAGTATGATCCCCAACCTTTACGTCTAGGGGTCTCCTTTTTGTGTCTGCCCAACTTTTATATCGGTCTTATGCCGCCTTAATATTCTTTCGTACCACGGCCACTTTTTCAATGGTGACTTCCACCAATTCTGTTCCCGTGGTCTTTCTCTCTCCCACCTCATCCCAACATAGCGGTGTACGACACTTCCTCCCATACATTGCCTCATACGGGGACATGCCAATGCTGCTCTAAAAACTATTGTTGTATGCGAATTCCACCAGAGGTAGGAAATCCTCCCAACCTCCCTTAAACTCCAATACACATGCTCGTAAAATATCCTCCATAATTTGGTTGGTTCTCTCGGTCTGACCATCTGTCTGTGGGTGGTATGCTGTGCTCATCCTTAACTGGGTTCCGAGTGATTTCTGTCAACTTTGCTGAAATCTAGACGTGAATCTCGGGTCTCTGTCTGACACGATATTTACTGGGATCCCATGTAACGACCCTAATTTGGGCCTAGCTGTTTAGTTAAAACATGCTAAATAAAATGAAAACATTCGAATGTAAACTTAAAACGTAGTTCGAAAACATCAAAGTTCGACAGCATAATTTAGAGTGTTCTCCAAAGGACCGGACTCTATCACCGGACAACCGACGACCTCCTTCCCATGCCCCTCTCATACCTCGTTTGCTTCACCTAAAAAATCTGTAAAGCTGTCTGAATCGATTAAACGAAACTTCACACACGCTACACATTATCTTTTCATTTCTTAATTGCACCGTACACGCACACGTGAATCTTTCCTTTTAACCGTTTTCTTATTTCCCTCTTCTTTTACCCTTATCATTCCCATCATACTTTAGCTTTACTGTTGCCGAGAGTAACGTGCTCGGTGCATGTCCCGCGCAAGCCAACTGTTAGCTGTTGGATGACTCGACGGGCCATATGCTTCCCTTAACCGGGTGGGTACTTAGGCGCTACCGCCTTTTCCACCCGGATCCGTTCTGCCCTTTTCGTACGTATCTTTTCCTCTTTGGAACTTATCGTTCCCTTCATCAGGCATGCCCTTCCTTTGGTGATTCGTGTGCTAGGCACGATGTCGGGTTCGGTCGGACGATCCATCCTTCCTCACCCCGAGTCTTATTACCATTATTCTCGTTCATTCGTGTCTTTTCTTTCTTCTTTATTAACCCAATCCCGTTCCTTAATCCTGAACCTTCCCTTACTATATTGTGTTCACTCCGCTTACTTGTTGTTTTCGCTTGTTATGATCTCTGGTGCTTCCCTACAATCGTAACATATTTTTGTACTTCATTCTTTTGACGTTATTATCTTATTGTTGACTCTTTGGTTACCGTACCCCCTTCGTATCTTTCTCATTCACGATCCGACGTCGAAATGCGATGAAAACACCCTAATTGTATATTTCCGCGATAAAACCACTCTGTTCCTGAAATCCGCTATAAAACTATTCTATTCCTGAAATCCGCGACAAAACAACACATGGTTCAGTTTTCGCGATAATTTATTAAGCTCTGAAAATCCATGACAATTTTCCTCTTTCGAAGAATCCGCGACAATTTTTCAACGTGAAGTTTTCCGCGATAATTTTCCACGTGAAACATTTCCGCGACAAAGTTGCTTACCAAAATTTCCGCGACAATTTGCACTAATCGTGAAATTTCCGCGATAATTTGATGCTTTGACATTTTTCCGTACGTTTTTGTGGTTTAGTGATAAATGACTTGGTTTTTGGGCCTTCTAACCCCTATTTATAGATGTTTTACTTCCCTAATTCACATTTTGACCCCTCCTTTTCATTTTTACCCCTCCTTTATCTCATGCTTTACATTTAAGTCTTTTCGTTTCTTTTTATCGTTCTTTCGTTCCCGTATCCCTCGTTATTTCTCCTCTAGACTTTATCACCATATTCCCTACTATCATCCCGACATACCTTTTTCCTGGCAATTACACTCACTTTCATCAGCGGGCAATTCTCTCTTAACCAAATAATTGATGATCATGTCCTTCCATGATGGCTCATCAGTTACTGCATCTAATAAAAACCCCATATCGTTCGAAAGATCCAATCTTGCCACTTCGGCAGTCTATCTCTCTGCTAGACTGATGGATGTCTGATAAATGGATCATAGTCGTTATTTTTGACTCATCTGAGAGTTATAATATCGTGGGTGACTTTGCAAGACCATCCGCACAGGTGTTTTCCTCTCTTGGGATATATGTAAGAACGAATGTCTTAAGTCCTTTCGCCACTACATTCAACTTGTCTAGGTACATCCACATATGCTCACCTTTGGTAATAAAAGTTTCTGCGAACTGGTTCACTACTAACTTTTAATTGGAGGGTGCATGCAAGCAAACAATTCCGATCTCGACTGCTAAGTTAATACCAAATATCAAGGTTTTGTATTTGACGACGTTGTTAGTTGCAGAGAAGCCCAGTTTTACAGCATATACATGTTCCTCACCAGACTTTCTTTCCTTAAAATAAACGCCGATACCAGCTCGCCCAACGGAAACTGATCCATCGACAAATGCATCCTTGTATTCCTCATAACCCAATTCTTCTGATCGAGTCATTTCCACTATGAAGTCCACTAAAACCTGGGCCATTAAAGCTCGTCTCGAGATATATTCAATCTGATACTGCCCTAACTCGATATTCCACTTTGCTAGCCTGCCAGAGGCATCGATTTTCGATAGTACGCTTATGATAGGTTGATCTATTAAGACCGCAATATGGTGACCTTGGATGTAATGCCTTAATGTTCGGGAGGCAACTATTGTAACGACCGTAAACCAGGCCTTAACAAGGTCATTACGCAAGCGAAATGAAAATAAGCATTTAAATTAAAACATCACTTGACACCGGGAAATATCATCGTTTTTCAAAATACAACTAGCTAATTACAAACCAAACGAAATCAAAAGGGTGACTCGTACAGTGGACGATCGACGACCTTAGTTCCAATGCCACCTAAGCCTCCGGTCCTCCCCCTACAAAATCTGTAAACTAATAGGCAATTTTCAGGATGGCACCAAGAACAAGAGCACGAGGCAACCAAGGGACACAAAGTGAAGGGTCAGAGCAAGCACCGACGCCTGAAACCCCAATCATGGACTGAAGCACCCCTATTACCATCAGCCAGGACAACTTGAGAGACATATTCCAAACCATGGCTACAACGTTGGTGAATACCGTGATGCAAGGTTAGGGAAGAGGGATGGGCAATATAGACGACACCCGGGGATACGCAAGGGAGAAAGGTCGCATGTACTTCAACGAAGCATTGAAGAAAGTGGGAATTACCTGCTTCTCGGGGGGTAAGGCGGAGGATGCGGAAGCATGGATGATCCGACTGGAAGAGAAATTCGACTTGGTGGAGGCACCGGTTGAGATGAGATCGGGACTGGCACCATTATGGTTCGACGAGAGTACCGCCCGCTGGTGGGGAAGTGTATCGGCATCCTTGCTGAAGGGAGGCCCGATTCCATGGACGAAGTTCAGGGAGGCATACATGGACTATTATATTCCGAAGGGATTAAAAAAGGACAAGAGAGCAGAGTTTGACAGGCTGACCCAAGGAAATCGTACGGTCATGGACTATATGCAGGAGTTTGTCGAATTGGGAAGATACGCCCCCGAGGTTATGGGGAGTGAACAAGAAAAGATGCATCGTTTCACGGAGGGACTAAATGAAAAGATCAGACTGACCATGTACAGTAGGGACGATGAAGAGTTCTCTAGTCTTGTGGCGGCCGCGGTGCCAGTGGATGGGGGATTCAGGAGGTTAGACAACGAGCGAACTAAGGGGGGAGCGAAAACGTATTTTTGCGATCGAGTGGCGTGGAAAGGAAAGGGCAACGCGGAGAGTGTAGGACCGGCACCGGGACCTCCCACGAAACCGACTTGTCCTAAGTGTCAGAGGAGCCACTATGGGGAATGAAGCTACGGAAGCAACTTGTGCTACATGTGCGGGAACGAGGGACATTACGCGCGGGACTGCCCCAAGAAGAGGAAAACGGAAACGGCACCAAGGGAAAGAACCACTGGGAACGCCCGAGTATTTGCGGTAAACCGGGAGCAAGCGTCAGAAGCTGAGGATGTCGTGGTAGGTACATTATTAATTAATGGCTTTACTGCATATGTATTGTTTGACTGTGGAGCGACGTATTCGTTCGTTTCGGAGAAATTAGCACGGAAATTCTGAACCGAAGGGAACCGCGCCAAAATAACGGTTAAAAAGCCTGGACCGCAAACCCTGGAAGCAAAAAGGGTTCACAAAGGATGTATAATAGAGATAGGGACCGTAAGGACGAGAGCCGATTTGATTGAATTAGGAAGCATGGGTTTCGACGTCATACATGGAATGGATTGGCTCTCTGAACACGATGCGCAAGGGAAGTGCAAGGAACGGAAGATCACGATTAAGGGACCAGATGATGAAGCTTTTGATGTGATCGGCAAGCCGATTGAAGATGGGAGAGACGAACATCGGATGTGTGCAGGGTATTTGGCTTCAATTATAATGGGGGTTGAGAAAATCGATCTGAGTCATATTCCGGTGGTTTGTGAGTTTGGGGACGTATTCCCGGAAGAACTACCGGGCCAACCCTCAGAAAGGGAAGTGGAATTGGAGATTGAGCTTCTTCCGGGCACCCAGCCGATATCTAAAGCCCCGTACCGGCTAGCGCCCAAGGAGATGTTGGAACTAAAGAAACAGATAGAATCCCTATTGGAAAAGGGATATCTATGGCCAAGCAGCTCCCCTTGGGGCGCACCGGTCCTATTCGTGAAAAAGAAAGATGGAGAATTAAGGCTATGCTACGACTATCATGAGCTAAACAAAGTAACCATCAAGAATCGATATCCGCTTCCTCGAATTGACGACTTATTTGATCAGCTACAAGGAGCCACAGCATTTTCAAAGTTAGATCTAAGATCAGGGTACCACCAAGTCAGAGTAAGGGAGACCGACATTCCAAAAACAGCCATACGAACAAGATACGGTCACTACGAGTGTACGGTCGTTCCATTCAGGTTGACCAACGCACCAGCCGTCTTCATGGATCTGATGAATAGAGTCTTTCGACAATACTTGGACAAATTCGTTGTGGTTTTCATCGACGCCATTTTGGTATATTCAAATGACAAGAAGCAACATGAACAACACTTGAGACTGGTATTACAAACATTGAGAAGAGAGGAGTTGTATGCGAAATATAGCAAGTGCGAATTTTGGATGACCAGCATCTCGTTCCTTGGACATGTCATATCCGGAGAAGGGGTAAGGGTAGACCCCTCAAAAGTGGCGGCAATCGTAGGATGGCCACAACCTAGGAACGCAAAAGAAATCAGGAGTTTTCTGGGTTTAGCCGGTTACTATCGAAGGATTCTTCTGGATAGCAAAACCCCTGACTAACCTCACCAAGAAGGATATGAAATACGTGTGGGACAGCAAGTGCGAAGAAAGTTTCGAAGAACTAAAAATGAGACTAACCTCTACACCTGTGCTAGTATTGCGTGAACAAGGTCGAGAGTTTACCATATTCAGTGACGCATCAAAGGAAGGACTAGGGTGTGTCCTAATGCAGAGAGAGAAAGTCATCGCGTATGCGTCGCGACAACTCAAGGAACATGAGACCAACTACCCAACACACGACCTAGAACTGGCGGCAGTTGTGTTCGCCTTAAAGTTATGGAGACACTACCTGTAAGGGGCGAAATGCGAGGTGTACACCGATCACAAAAGCTTGAAGTTTTGTTTACGCAGGAGGAATTGAACATGAGACAGAGGAGATGGTTGGAACTGATCAAGGACTACGACGTCACGATCCAGTATCACCCGGGAAAGGCGAATCAAGTAGCGGATGAGCTGAGTCGAAAGACTCAAGGCCTACTATCTAAACCACTGACAAAACAGATGGAAGAGTTGCAGCTGGAGATAGTGGAATCGACGGAAGCAGTGATAAATAACATAATTGTTAGGCCTCATATCCTCGACGAAGTCAGAGACGCGCAAGGATTGGACCCCGAAATAGCTAAGTGGAAAAACGAGATATCACAGAACAACGACCATAGGATGGCAATCGCTACGGATGGAAGCGTCCGCATACAAGGGCGTATCTGCGTACCAAACGACCCTAAACTAAGGACGAAAATCATGGATGAAGCACATTGCTCGCCGTTCTCGATCCACCCGGGTAGCACGAAAATGTACCAGGACATGAAGACACATTGGTGGTGGAACGGTATGAAAAATGACATAGCAGCTTATGTGGCGCGATGTGACACGTGTCAGAGAGTAAAAGCGGAACATCAAAGACCGGGTGGAGAGCTACAACCCCTGGATATCCGGAATGGAAATGGGATCACATCGGAATGGACTTCGTGGTGGGGTTACCGAGAAGCCCGCGGAAGAATGATGCAATTTGGGTGATAGTCGATAGACTAACGAAAGTCGCACACTCTATAGCAATCAAAGTTACAGACGGAATTGATCGCCTATCCAAGATATATATCGATAACATTGTCAAACTTCATGGGATTCCCATAAGCATTGTGTCGGATAGAGATCCAAGGTTTACCTCCAGATTCTGGCAAAGTTTGCAACAGTCACTTGGAACCAGAATTACGATGAGCACCGCATATCACCCCCAAACGGACGGACAAACAGAAAGGACCAACCAAATCTTAGAGGATATGCTCAGGGCATGTGTGACGGAGTTTAACGGGAGCTGGGAAGAGTTCCTACCATTGGCCGAATTCGCGTACAACAACAGTTATCAAAGTAGTATTGCGATGGCACCCTATGAAGCGCTTTATGGAAGGAAATGTAAGACGCCTCTGTGCTGGGACCAAATCGGGGAAAGGAAACTCACGGGGACGGAATTGGTGGAAATATCAAGAGAGAAAGTCGCCATTGTGAGGAGAAACATGAAGATTGCACAAGACCGATACAAAAGCTGGGCAGATTTGAAGAGACGACCAATGGAGCTGGAAGTCGGCGATAGAGCATACTTGAAAGTCTCACCCATGAAGGGAGTTCTAAGAACAACACGTTCTGGAAAATTAGGCCCACGATATATAGGACCCTTCGAGGTGTTAAAAAGGATCGGGAAGCTGGCGTACAAACTTAAACTCTCCGATGGGATGAGTAACATACATGACGTATTCCACATCTCTCAGCTGAGGAAAAGCTTAACGGAAGGCAAACAAGAACGCGCAGTGGAGCAAGTAACGCTGACTCCGGAACTAACATACGAGGAGAGGCCAATAAGGATATTGGACAGGATAGAGAGGAAGCTACGCAACAAAATAATTCCCATGGTAAAAGTACAATGGTCAAACCAAGGAGAAGGATAGGCGACATGGGAAACCGAGCATGAAGTAGTTGCAAAAACACCCGAAGTGATGGAAGAATGGTACGCATGAGTTTCGGGATGAAACTCCATTTAAGGTGGGAAGGATGTAATGACCCAGGAAAGCGGCACAAAGAGAGAATTTGGATAGGTTAGACTCACATTAATTCTTGTTAAAAACATGTAATGAGGGGTAGTTTTGTAAATTAACATAAGAAGATGGAATTTTGGAAGGAGGGGTTAAAGGGTCATTTGGACAAGTTGAGAAACCTATAAATAGGAGTAGGATGAGAAAATAAGGGTCATTTGACACAAAAACGTGAGAAAAATCGAGAGAAATAGAGATTATCGCGAAAATTGAAAACTGCTTAAAATTGTCGTGAAAATCAGGGGCAAGAGAGAATTATCGCGAAATCGGGATGAAGGGAAGAATTATCGCGGATTCGGAGGACCGCTGCAATATTATAGCGTAAATCAGGGCCGAAGAGTAAATTGTCGCGAAAACGGGCTGAGTGCACAATTATCGCGGATTTCAGGAGCTGTGTGCAATCTTGTCGCGGAAACGGACTACGTGCAGAATTATCGCGATTTCAGGGACTTGCGTGTAAATTATCGCGGAAACGGACTGCGTGCAGAATTATCGCGAATTTCAGGGATTTGCGTGTAAATTGTCGCCTAATTCAGGGCTGTGGTGCAATTCTCGCGAAAATGAATGTTTATGCAAATTATCACGGAGATTAAGGACCGAAACGTAATTTACCGTGAATACAAAGAGCATCACCCGATTTGGCCGTAAATTGGGGACCATAGTGTAGTTCAACGCAAATCCGAAGGTAAGGTCTCCAATTGCCGCATGTTTCGATTAACTAACGAAAGTGAGTCATGGGGTCACACAACGGTATAACACGTTAAATACATATATGCAGGGAGTAGAGGACAAGGGAGCAACAGGCGATAGGACGACCAGGTAAGCGGAGTAAACATGGTAAATTAAACGAAGGTTCACAGTTAGGAGTTTAAATGAACACTAAATCGAATCGAAAGGGGTGTGAATAAAAACAGAAATCTCGGGGCGAGGTGGGAACACAAAATCCGGCATCATGTTCATGAGCACGGTCAGCAACAGGTAGGGAATGTCCGAGGAAGGGATACATGAGTTCTCCGGAACAGAATTGTGTGCATTACAGAGCCGAACTGAACCGGATAGGAACGGGGTAGCGCTCGCCCCTGTCCGGGGAAGGAAAGCGTATATTCTCGTCGAGCCAACTAACAGCTAACGGTTGGTTTGGGCGAGACATGTTGTCGGGCATGTAAAAACCGACCACAGTAGAAAACCTGAAAGACTATGGAGAGGGAGTATAAAAAGAGAAGAAAGAATAAGATAATAAGTAAGATAAAAGAAGGAAAGTGAAAGGGATAAAATCTTGCTAATTAATTTATTATACAAAAGTTTCCTTTAATAGACTATGACCGTTTTACAGATTTTGTAGGGGGAGGACCGGAGGCTAAGGTGGCAACGGAACTAAGGTCGTTGATCGTCCACTGTACGAGTCACCCTTTTTATTTCGTTTGGTTTGTAATTAGCTAGTTGTATTTTGAAAAACGATGATATTCCCCGGTGTCAAATGATGTTTTAATTTAAATGCTTATTTTCATTTCGCTTGCGCATAGATCTTGTTAAGGCCTGGTTTACGGTCGTTACAAATGGTATCAGAGCAGGACCCGGGATATAGTCGGTGTGTTGGGGCAAACCTCAGCGAGGACGCTGAGTGTAACGACCCTAATTTGGGCCTAGTTGTTTTGTTAAAACATGATAATTAAAACGGAAATATTCGGAAGCAAATTTAAAACATAGTTCAAAACATTAAAGTACGACTGCATAATCTAGAGTGTTCTCCGAAGGACCGGACTATATCACCGGACAACCGACGACCTCCTTCCCCGTCCCTATCATATCTCACCTGCGTCACCTACAAAATCTGTAAAGCGGTAACAATCTATTAAAGGAAACTTCACACACACAACACATTATCTTTCTTACTTCTTAGTTACATCTTACACACACACACATGAACCATTTCACTTAACCGTTTTCTTATTCCCTCTTCTTTTACCCTTATCATTTCCATCATTCATTAACTTTTCTGTTGCCGAGATTAACATGCTCGGTGCATGTCCCGCCCAAGCCAACCGTTAGCTGTTGGATGACTCGACGGGCCATATGCATCCCTTCCCCGGGTGGGTACTTAGGCGCTACCCCTTTTTCCACCCGGATCCGTTCCGCCTTCTTCGTACGTATCATTTCCTCTTTGGAACTTATCGTTCCCTTTATCAGGCATGCCCTTCCTTTGGCGAATCGTGTACTAGGCACGATGCCGGGTTCGGTCGGACGGTCCATCCTTCCTCACCCCGAGTCTTATTATCATTTATCTCGTTCATTCGTATCATTTCTTCCTTCTTTATTAACCCAATCCCATTCCTTAAGTCTGAACCTTCCCTTACTATATTGTNCACGTGGTTTTTTCCCTTTCCGGGTTTCCACGTTAATTTCTTGTGTCGTTGTTTTCTCTTTGCTTTAATTCTCGGGTTCTACTTAATCTATCGAGGTTGTTCGCACACGTGTTTAATCCCCAACACCTTGCTGGAAGTGCTTTAAATCTAATCGGAGCTATCATATCTCTACCCCATTTTGATGGTGAAATTCCATATCTTATCGTGAGTAAATATCTTCCTAGTGTTATGTTCCGAAGCAGTATGAAGGTATCTAATGCGAAGGCATATGTCTACATGGTGGCATTCTAAACAGAAAGAACGAGTTGATTAACACGATGTGGTTTTGTTCTGAAAGAAAAAGGGAAATTGATATAAAGATGGAACATTTATAATCAATGGGATTTTAAAAAATGAAAATGAATTCCTCGAAATATGTGGATATTCTCCCTTTAGAATGAAAAGATATTTATTGAAGATGTTGAAATCCTATTTCAAGCAAGGCTCGTTGAACCTATGAAATGCACATAATCGGTCGCGGACCTATTTATGGCTCCAAAGTCGAACGATGCCTACAGAGTTTGTATTGTTTTCACTTAGTTGAGTGAAGCATGGTCGGAGGACCTATATCTATCGTCGACATTGACATATTGTTTAAGTTTGTCGGCTTGAAGTTTTTCAATTATACCTTTTGGTTCAAAGAAACCAGTTGCCACGTACCAACGATCGATGAAATCAATATTTAAAGATGTGGGGAGAAGAATGTGTGGAAGTCAATAATGATGGTATACAGATAAAAACCGGTATGGGTATAATCATTTCCAATATTTGAGCGAGTGATTGAGTATACTGAGGAAGTATTTAATGAGGTGGAATCCTCCTAGATGTGTGTTCTTGGTGAAAGACGGAAACTTTCCATGGTCTATGAGGTTTGCAAGAGAAATATAAATTGTTAAGTTATCAATCAAGGAAAATTTTATATTCTATCATACATAGTAGGGTGGCTTCTAAAGTTTGGAAATGTTATATAAGTATCGATCCATTTATGTGTCCACTCCTCCTAGGAAACCTTTGGGTTTATACTTTGCGCATTCAAAGAAGTCATAAATGCTGCCTTAGTTGGGTTCGATGATGAGAAAGTGGGGTCATAATGATGTTAGCAGGAAACTACAAAAGGTCGAATTTTTATGAACTGACCTTAGACTTGTAAAGAGAGAAGAACTAAGATCTTGTGATCGTCGCATGAAAGTGAGTGTATATGCAAAACTACATATTGGCAAGAATGGAACGAGTGATTAATTTCCTCTCTAAGAAACGTTGAGGAGAATAATTACGTGACATTGTCACATATGCAGTGTCTGCTCTTGGTACTATGCATGTTTCGATGATTGGGGAAACGAAGATTCATGATATTTAACACAGTAATGGGATATACATAAAAAAGTTTCCACATGATAAAACGAGTACGCTCAGTACGTTGTTATGAGCGGAATCTCTTATGCAAAAGTTGGAGATTGTGGACCTATGTGATTCACGCAAATCTAATTCAGTCAACATTGAGGACTTGAGAGTATAAACGTTTTGCCAATATGGAAGAATATGAGGATATTTTAGTAGTTTTGAATTAATATGGAGATGATATAATTGTGATCCGTTGAACCAGCAACCATGAGGGGGCAAATACAAGGAATATAGAGTTTATTTGACTCGGAAGAATGAGAGTTTGTTGAAGGGAGTGAAACCTATTGTTATTAGAATATTTCACACTTATTATCGATTAGCGGAAAGTCATGTCTTTACGCTCGAGGCCTAATCCATTAGTCTATTGCCTCTATATTGTTAACCGATTTACCCCCAAGTTAGCAGATAAATATTGTCAACCGGATTGCTGAACAAAGACGTTTAATGAAATTAGGCATTTTTTGCATTTGTGTGGTATTCAGAATAATGGGCATTCAAGATTTATATCTTATACAGTGAAGTGTATTGCGATGCAAGAGAATACTCGTGCCTATCATCATTATGGAGAAATCACTAGTGAGGTTATCCCAAGACGAAGGTCAACTTTTGGAATAGTGTAGTTGCCAACCAAGTTTGCTTATAAGTATTAGAAGTGGCAAGTAGAATGAGTTAGTAAACGATTTATATCTCTGCTGATGATCTTGTGCCAAGCTAAGTGCATTCAAGAAAGAAGTTTATGCCGGGGACAATGTTGACTATGAAAAGGTGATGAGATAAATATTGCAAGTTAAGTTGGAAATTTGGTCAGTGTTGCCCTTAGTATCTATGGTGAGTATCGCAAGCGAAATTATAAATTGAGTTATATTTGCTCTGAGTATATGTGGCGACATCTAAGCAATTGTTCATGATTTCCCAGTCGACACATGGGGACTACCATTAGTATGGGCCTTCGAGATTGCTGTGGACATGAAGGAATTGTGTATTATGGTATTGAATTGAGACATTGAATGTATATAAGTCGAATAAGTATCCTGAGTTTGGGAACATGAAATGAGAAGTTTCGTTCTGATCGTATTGTTTGCTAGTTTGGGATTCATGAGGACTTGGTGTCATATAATGCAATGAACCCTTTGTAAAGCAAGCAAGTGAATTATGCAAGTATTATCATGTCTAGCAGAAACAGTGCCTCGTGCGTGGGAGCAGCAAACGAAGCTCCCTCTATTGTTTCAATTCTATTTTCGATGTTAGATATTGCGCACAATTTTTTGGGGAAAAGCACGAGTGAATAATGTGTGCAATATTATGTTATGTTGCATTCTATGCCTAGGACTTTCAGAGTCACTAATGGATTTTATTGAGACACGTGAAAGCTAAATTTTCCGATGTATTAACAACCTCCAAAGGAGTGCAACTAGTCAAATTGAGGTATGTTATTACAATTTCGTTCATTGCTATTTATTGTTGTTAAATTAGATGCACGTTGTACACGTTGTGTCCCTTGCCCATTCTCCGGATGTCAACTAGATAAGTCAAAGAGATATAAGCAAGATATTGTGGGGCGCTCGGTTATGTCATCGATGAACAAGCTGCACTTTATCAAGTGCATGAGCCTATATTTTTACCTCGTGGACCGGTGTTGATATTGCCTAGGGTTATTTATGTAATTATGATAACCCCGGGGCTCATCTGACGTGGCTAAAGGGTATTTTTTATTTTCTATTATACTTATTGAGTGATGTGATTTCGGGGGTAATATCAAAATTTGGGCATCCCGGGCCGATGTATGAGGATTCTGATGGGATTTTGAGCTGTTCTGGATGATTTCGGTCGGAAATGATGCCAGGGGTATTTTTGTAATTTGATACTTGGAGAGCTCGTTGGTGACCTTATTCGATATTTTTGGCTACCTCCTAAGCATTTGGAGACGATCAACTGGTGAAAGAGTATTCCCAAGTATTTTCTCGGCATTACGTGTTATTCATGTTCGATCGGGGTGCATTCATGTTCGATCGGGGTGTTATTCATGCTAATTTGATTAGGACTGGGCTTTTGGACCCTAATTGACTTATTGGGCCGATTTTATCTATAAATAAAAGACCCTAGGCCCGAGAAAAGGGTTCTGACTCTTGGCAGGCTTCCCAAATTTCCGATTTCGCGAGTTTATGACCCAGTCGCGAGAACCTTACTCAAGCCCCCGACTCGCAACTTTTCACTCAAAAAGTCGCGAGAGCATGCATGGCTGTAGTCGCGAGTTTTCGTCGACTTGCCCTTAAATGCGGTTGCGACACTCAAGGGCAATTCCCTTATGTATAGTAAGGAAACTTATGTTACGATCTCATTTACGATCAGATATGCCTACCGGAATCCGTATGAAAGTGATCAAGTAATTATCCCCGAAAGGTGTATACTCTTTCAGCATATGTCGAATGGCTCTTAAGTATTTTATGGATGCCTCGGGTTCATTATTTATGAGAGGGACGGATTAGTATTTTGGTGTATAACGCGTACGTCTTTATTTATGGCCATTCGGTCCATAGAATTATTGCGTGCATGACACAGATTATCCTATTTATCATCGAAGATGTCATAAAGTAGTTTTATGGATGACATGGATTTTTTTACCCGAGAAAATACGAATATAGCAACAACTATCAGGCTTGATCAAGTTGTGAGATTTTATGAGAGATGGAACAAAGCAAAGGAAAATCTTAAATTCGCAAATAAAGAGAAGCAATTTTAAACGGAACATGAGACTTTTTTTATCAAATGAAACATATGGGAGATCAAAATTGGTGAGATAGAAATATAACAGTCATTAGCTTTTTTATGACGCAATTTTATGTTATTGTCATTGTTTTATGTCGGTTCCTATATGATTCTCAATGGAAGCCCTCGATTTTGGCTAATATCTTCCGAGACGATGCTCTCCCAACAATAAATACTTACTTCAGAAAGAATCTTAATTCTCATATAATATATATGGGAATTAGGAATAGAGGGAAGGTAATGACCCTACCTCGATCGGTATGTCCCCCTACTTAATATTCGATGACCGACAAAGCTATTATTCAGTTGAGCCCTACTCTCTATACTTAGATGTCGGCTAGATACACTTTGTTTTTATGAGATCGTATCTAATAGAGACAATAAGTCATCATTTCGCCTCAAAGTTGGGAACTCGACCTCAAATTTAAATGTTGCTCTTCATGTTTAAACACATGGCCTTGTTTATTTCAACGGCCCCTTACCAAGAAAGCAAACATGCTATTTAGACGATAACCTTTACAGGTAGCCGGTAATCGAGCTGCAGATAAAAGATGCACATGATCGACCGTAAACGAAAAATAGTTCCCCCGATATAGTGAGAATGGCAAAGGAAAAAGTTCCAACCTCCTGGCGAAGGTGAGAATGTGATGTTCCTGCTCGAGCGTGAGGATATCTTATGCAGGAAAAAGACATATGAGCTCGAGGTCGTAGAGTAACAGTCACGATGGGAATAAGATTGAATTGCGAAGTTGAGGAGACTAACGAACCACCTAAGCTGTGAAGAGCTGGACTTTGATGAAGCAAAAAGTGAGAGCTCCACGCTGAGATTGACACCTCATAATAAAAAATTAAAAATATTTTCTAAGTTCGACTGCTTAAGATTAACGAATCGAAGCGATGTAGTAGAATTTCAGTGTATAACGAAACGCGTAGGTGCGCAAAGTAAAGAGAGATATGTGTAAGAGCACACCCTCCAAGTTGAAAAGTCGTGAAATTCTCGATTGAACTCGAAATCTGACACCATTAATGTCAGCGAAGAAGACGATTTCGGCCTTGCTCATGGGTTTCTTAAAAAGTGTATGAACAAGTACTGGACTTCTAGACGAGCCGACATAATGTGGTTTATGACTCAGAATCTGAATATGCAAACAAGGTGACTATTAATATTGCCCGGGGTTATTTACGTAATTATAATACCTCTTGGGCTCGTCTGACGTGACTAAATTATATTTTTGATCTTTAATTATATTTATTGAGTATTGTGATTTTGGGGGTAGTCTCATAATTTGTGCATGACGGGCCCCCATATGAGAATTCTGATGGTTTTTGAGCTGTTTTGGATTATTTTGGTAGGAAATGATGCGAGGGGTATTTTATTTATTTGGCACTCGGAGAGCTCGTTGGCGACCTTAGGCAATATTTTTGGCTACCTACTAAGCATTTGGAGACGATGAACTGGTAAAAGAGTATTCTCGGGTATTTTCTCGGCATTACGTGCTATTAATGTTCGACCGGGGTGCATTTTCAAAGTTCCTGGATGCTGTGACACTTATTCCTGTTTCATTAGGTATTTTCTAATTAAGTTGGGCTAATTTGATTAGGACTGGGATTTTGGACCCTGAGTTGACTTATTGGGCCGAATTTTTCTATAAATACAATACCCTAGGCCCCAGAAAAGGGTTCAAACTCTAGGCACGCTTCCCAAAGCTTCCGGTTTCGCTAGTTTTTGGCATAGTCACGACTTTTTGTTTAAAAAGTCACCAGACCCTTCATTGAACCCCATGACTCGCGACTTTGTGCTCAAAAAGTCGCGAGAACATATATCCATGCCCGTAGTCGCGAGATTTCATCGCATGGCCCCCCGACTCGCGAGATATTGTCACTTGACCCCATGGAGTCGCAACTTTTCGCCATCCCCGAGATTGTGCACATAGTCGCGAGTTTATGCCGTCATCCACGAGTTTTTTCTCAAAAACTCGAGACTAGCTTGATCCATGGCGTGACCGAGTGGATTCGATCGTTTTTCGTACTGTTTTCATTCGGATTATCATTATCTCTTGATTGTACTTGTAACCTTTGATTATTATAGTGAAAACCAAGATAGAGCTATGCTCTCCCGAGGACGTAAGCTCACACATTATGGGCCCAACCTCGTATATCATTCGTGTCCCCACAATAATTGAATTCAAAATTACATAAAAATAGACTGATCTAAATCAAACTCTCTAAAAAATTTTTAGACGAGATCACATGGGTCAAAATACTTTTAAATATGGGGAGTCTCCCTTTGTACAACAGAATAGTCTATTGGAATTTGTCAAGCGGCCCAAGTGTTTGATAGTCGGTTTTGTACCGAGCATGATTCTGTGGCAAACATATATTTTTTTACCCGACGCCTCCATGACACCCTGCTCAGGGTCGAGCCCTAGTACGAGGCCGGTCACAGTCCACAGCGAAAAAAGGACATCATTCTTCTCTGTGTTCATAAAACACCACCTAAGCCGATGTACTAAATCCACCTATGCGAGTGTAAAAATTTACATCAGTCTAATGATTGTACCATTAACATGATGGTACTTATGTATAGGTTGTGAAGGCTATACGGATCTAATCAGGGGGAGTGAAAATTTTACATCAGTTTAAGGATTGTACCTTGAACCTGACACTACTTTCACTTAGATAGTGAAGGCTTCTTACGTTTATTTCCTAAAGGAGAACGGGAAAAGTGCTAGCAAGTATAAAGCCCAGTGACATCCTCCTCCGCTGATTTTTAAGTGGGTAAAACCTCTTAAAGCGAAACACTTGGTCCGTGTTGGTGGTAGTGAAATATTTAGTTCATTCTCAGAAATGTACTTGAACTTAACGCTACTTCCACCTAGATAATGAGAGCCCCTAATGCTTTCCGATAAAGGTCCATATGAGGCAATGATGGTTAAGCATGCTTGCAAGTATAAATCATAGAGACATTCGCCTCTCCTGATAGTTTAGTGGGTAAAATCTTAATGCGAGGGACTCGAATCGTATATGTGGAAATGAAATATTAACGTCAATCTAATGATTGTACCCTGAACCTGATGTTACTTCCAATTAGAAAGTGAGAACCCCCAACACTTTTAGGTAGAGCGCGGTAAAGGTCGAGTTGATGGTGTAGTATTGTGTATGTGAGAGTGTGAGAGGCGAAAAGACATTTTTTTCCTCCGTTGTCCCAAAAGAACCACAGAGTCTAAGGTCTCGGATCTGTCTATGCAGAAGTGAAAAATTTACGTTAGTCAAAGGATTGTATCCTTAACCTGACGCGACTTCTGTTTAGATGGTAAAGGCTCTCTGGCGTGAGGGACCTGAACCACTCGAGTGATAGAGAAATATTTACAACAGTCTAAGGATTGTACTCTGAACATAGAGTTACTTCTACTTGCATAGTAAAGGTTCCCAAAGCTTATTCTGCGCAGGAGAACGGGATTGGTCACCCCAAAAAAGGATGAGATGAATACCGGTGCAAGTTTATATACGAAAGAAAATGTGACGGGCGCTACTTGATGCACACGGATGCTTGCTTAGACCCGAGTTTATGAGATTAATTGGGGTGCTACTTGTGGTCCGCAGATGCTTGTTCAGAACCGAGCATAAGAGATGACTTGGGAACTAGGTGAGGCCCGGAATTAGTGTGTGCTTGTTAAAATCCAGAAGTTGTGATTAGTCAAGGTGTTTGGTGAGGCTATGAACTAGTGGCTGCTTGTTTGGACCGAGAAGTAGATGTGGTGTCGAATGCTCGTTGAGATCTGTGGAAAGACATCCGCCTCCTCTGTGGTCCTAAAAAGACCGCCAATGCCAAGTATTGGATCTGCCTTTAAGGGAGTGAAAAATTTACGTCAGTTTAAGGATTGTACAGTTGATATTACCCGGGGTTATTTATGGTATTATGACACTCCGGGAGCTCGTTTGACGTGGTTAAATCATATTTTTGGTTTTCTAGTATATTTTTGGACTAATGTGATTTCGGGGGAATTCTCGTAATTTGGACTTCCCTGGCCCACCTATGAGTTTTCTAATGACGTTTCGAGCAGTTTTGGACAATTTAGATCCCGAACGGGGCCATGGGTCTTTTCGTACTTTGGCACCCAAATGCGCGCCGGTAAGTTTTGGCGATATTTCAGGCTATCTACTAAATATTTGGAGATAAGGAACTAGTCAACGGTATTTTCCAGTATTTTCTCATCGTTATTTCTGACTAGCCTTCGAAAGGGATGCATTTCTGAAGTTTTGAGATGTTATGACATTTATTCTGGCGGAATTGGATATTTTTTGAATAATTTGGGCTAAGTTGACTGAAATTGGGCTTTTTTGCCTGAAACTAACTAATTGGGCTGAGTATCTCTATAAATATAACCCCATGACAGTGAAAAAGGGTTCATGCTCTTGACACGTGTCTCAAAGCCAATATTTTCACTTGAACTCACCTCGAGTCTTTTGTCTAGTCGTGAGATTTAGATACCCCAGTCGCAAGTTTGTGCTCACTCGCGACTTTCAGCACTGTTCCATTGGTCCCAGAGTTTCGTATCTTATTTCGTTATGCCAAACTCCCGTGATTTCGTCCCTAGTCGCGAGTTTCTGTTCCTGACATCGCGACTTTGTGTTGTGTCGCGAGTTTGTGTTCTGACTCGCGAGTTTTTTTCAGTTTGAGGGTGAAGGGGTGTTTTTGATCGTTTTTTGAGTCGTGTTCATTCGGATTGTGGATATCTCTCTATTGAAATTGTATACTTTGATTGTTATAATGAAAACCATGGTAGAGCTCCGCTATCGCTGGTGTATCGCTAAGACATTGTGGGCCCAATCTCGTATATCACTTGTGTCCCCACAACAATTTAAATCAAAATTATAAAAGAAATCTACTGATCTAAAACAAATAGTATAAAATATTTTTAAACTAGATAACCACTGAACATGACGCTACGTCCATATAGGCAGTGAAGGCTCTCTCTGACGCGAGGTACCCGATCTTTCTAGGTGAAAGTGAAAAATTTACGTCAGTCTAAGGATTTTACCCTGAATCTGATGCTACTTTCACCTTGATCGTGAAGGGTTCCTATACTTATTTTCAGTGGAGAGCATGAAAGGTCAAAAAGAAAGTGTGGAGGTATCTGTCGCACGCTTGGTGAGGTCCGTCAAAAGACATCCGCCTCTTGCGTTACTCGAAACATTGACTAGTTAATTGAGAAAAATCATTTAACGCGATGATATATTTTTGTGCGGCTGGGAGTGAAATATTTACGCTAGTCTAAAGATTGTATCCTAAACATGGCTCTACTTCCACCCGTATGGCAACATATCATTCGCCCATCATTGGAGCAGAGCCGGACATGTCAATCTAAATAAATAGCTTTGGGTGCTTGTCAGGAGAATATTTCATCTTTAATAGTGATTCCATTTATGATCTTGTATTTTCATGAACGATCGAAATGACCAAGTAATGATCTTATGAAATCGGTTTTCGTTATTTGCGATAGGGTAATCACGGTTATTATTGAAATTGTAAAAATCTCCCTATAGTAGGGATCATTGTCTAAATTATCGCATTACTTAATTATCTGCCTATGAATGACTAAGGAATTGTAGGGATTTCATTCGGATAAACTATCAAAATTGTCAAATATTCACCTTATGGTACGAATTCGACTAAATTCTATTATAACTGGGGACTCTCAATTATGACCAAAGTGATCGAATGAGTGGCCAACAACAAAGAATATTTTGAAATAATGTTTGTCACATCAGAATCTTTTATGACACTGATGTTTATCTATTTGGTTATTTACTAGTTTTATTGATGATATCTTATGACATGACTATTGTCTAATTGATAAATGAGCAATTTTATGGTCAGCCGAGAATATACCAAGAATGATTATAAAGAGACATATGAAGTGGAGTCGTTTTGGATAGTAAGGAAACATATGTTACGATCTAAAGAATCATAATGCTATCTTATAGCACGGACTGTTGTCTTATTTACGATAAGAGATTCATACCCATGATCTATATGAAAGTGATCAAGTGAATAAGTGATTATCGCTGAAATGTTTAAAACCTTTTTACATATGGTGGGATGATCAAAAGTATTATATGGATGACTTGGGTTTCCTTATTTATGATTGGAAGGGTCAACATGTTATCGTGTAACATAGATGTCATTGTTTATGATCAGAAAGTTCAAAGTATTATTGTTAGCATGACATAAGTTTCCCTATTTGCATCAGAGATATCATAAAGTCTTTTTGTAGATGACATGGATTTTCTTATTTATAATCAAAGTGTCAGAGATTATTCTAACTATAGAAATAGTGATCGAGCTTAATTAAGCTGCGAGATTTTACGAGAGACAGAACAAAGTAAAGACAAATCTAAAAGTTGAGAATAAAGAAAAGCAATATTAAAGAAAACCAGGTACTTCCTTTATCAAAGGAAACATAGAATGAATCAATATTGAGGAGATGAAAATATAAAAGATCTTGGTTTTCTTATGAGGTAATTTTACGTTCTTGCCCTAGTTTTAGGGTTTAGCTAATATCAACAAGGACGAAGCTTCCCTCGCAATAAGAATTTCCTCCAAGATAGAATCTTAATTCTCAGATAATATGTATGGGAAGTAGGAATAGAGGGAAGCTAATGACCCTACCTTAATCGAAACTTACCCTACATAATATTCGATAACAGACAAAGTTATAATTCAGTGGAGCCTAATAAAGTCGTCCAAAGACCATTTTTCTTTGATGAGATAATTTGTTAAATAGAAAATAATTCATCATTTTCCCCGTGAAGACATCTAGGATCTAGAAAGTTGGAGAATCGACCTCAAAGTCCCGCGTTAATCTTTTGAGAGTTTTGAGAGTAGGTTTTAAACATAAACACCCTAAGGCAAGCTCAACCTTAAAGGTCAGACACTTGGCCTTCTTTATTTCAGCGGTCTCTAACTATGAAAGCAAGCACGCCATTAGGCGAGAGCCTTTGTAGGCAGCAAGTAATTGAGCTACAGACAAAAGATGCACATGATCAACTGTATGTGTAAGTTAATTACCCCGAAGTAATGAGTATGGCAAATGAATAAGAACCAACCTGCCGACGGAAGCGAGAAAGTGAAGTTCTTATTCGGATGTAGGGATATCCCATGCAGGAAAAAGACATGTGAGCCCGAGATTGTAGAGTAACAATCACGATGGGAACAAGGTTGAATTGTGGAGTTTAGGAGTCTGACGACTCGAGCAAGAACCCACTAAGTCGTGAAGAGCTGGATTATGATGAAGCAAAGAAGTGAGAACTTCATGCGAAGCTCAAAGCCATCGTGATAGGCTAATCAGATCCAAATATTTTCTAATTTCGATTGCCTTGGAGTTGAGAAATAGAAGCGGCGCGGAAGAGTTTTAGGGTGCAGTGAAATGCGTCGGTACGCAACGGAAAGAGACATATTTATAGAAACGGACCCCTTAGGTCGGAAAGTCTTGAAGTTTTCGCCCGATCTAAGAATCTAACATTCTTATTGTCAGAACGACCACGTCAGCAACTAAATTTCAGCCTTACCCATGGTTTTCTCAAAAAAGTTTTCGAACCAGTATTGGATTTTGAGACGAGCCGATGTAATTTTATTTACAACTCAAATCAGAATTTGAAAATTCATGGGACTATTGATATTACCAGAGGGTATTTACGTCATTATGATACCCAGTGGCTCGTTTAGGGTGATATTTTCGGTTTTCTATTATAATTTCAGGATAAAGCAACTTTGAGGGTATTCTCGTAATCTGGGCATCCCGTGCCCGCGCATGAAAATTCTAATAATGTTTTGAACTGTTTTAGATTATTCCGGTAAGGAATGGTGCATGTGGTATTTTTGTAATTTGGCACCGTGAGAGCTCGTTGGTGAGTTTTTTGGATATTTTGGGCAATCTTCTAAGTATTTGGAGCTCGGGAACAGGTCAATGGTATTTTCTAGTATTTTTTTAGGGATGGATTTCGGAAAAAATTATGATACATATCCCGTGAGAAATTGGGCATTTCCAACAACTCAGGCCAAGTTGGGCCAAATTAACAAAGATTGGGCTTATGGACCTAAGTCGACCTATTTTAGCCATGTTTCTCTATAAATACAGAACCTTGGGCTCCGGAAAAGTGTCCGGGCTCTTGGCACGCATCTCAAAGAAATGTTTTTGTGTGAGTTTGTCCGAGGACTTGCTTGAACTCGTCTTGTGCGAGTTTTTTTTGTCTCCGGAGCCTGATTTCTAGAGCAGGTGGAAGGATCTCAGGGGCTGGAGATCGTCGGTTTGTGGGTTGATCATTGTTGTATCGATAGTTCGATCGCCATAATCGACCACCACAATCGTTCTATCGACCGTTTCTTGGCTTGTTCTGATAACTTAGCCGAGGTTGATCATTACGTTCTTTGTTTTTTTGCCAAGGGGCATAATGACGATCGTCTCTCCTCTGTTCTCCGGTTATATCTTTTTCATGGGGCTTTTCGCCTTTATACTCCAGAATTCCATCGTTTACCAGTTCCTTGATGTGATTCCCCAAGATGTTGCATTCGGTTGTAATGATCAGTTAATTTATGTAATTCATAGTATACCCTTTGACACATAGTATCTGTGCCATGGGTTTGGCAATAATTCACTTTCTTCCATCTTTTATAAGAATGATGGATTTTCTTTTCCATAGGCTTCACTACTGAACACTGTTTTTTTATCATGAAAGGCAGTCATGGTTTCCTCCACCCTTATATATTCGTTGAACTTCTGTGAAAGCTGCACATCGATGTGGGAGGATTCTTAATAAGAACTATAGAGGGTCCACACGGACCTAGTATCTACTACAATATATCTAATTTCTCCTTGAGATTTATCTTGATCCAGGATTGAATTTCACCAACAAACTATCTCAAAGTCGTTTTTCCAAGGTTGTACCTGAGAGCATATAGTTTCAGCTTGCTCCTTAGAGGACCAACGTTAGGGGCAAACTATCGAGTGAATAGTATGGAGAAATCCTGAAACGAAAGTACAGACCCCAAAGGTAGACTTTTATACCACAATTTAGCATCCTTTTGAAGAGAGAGGCTGTAAATATTTTACAATTGATGACATTGTTGGCTCCAACTATCCCCATCTGCAACTAAAAATCATATAAGTGATCCAGGGGTTACTAGAACCAGCGAAAATTGGCATTCCTTCAGGAGCTCGAAAGAAAAGCTCTGGAACAACGTTCATGATGTGTGTGCAAAAGAAGCTGAAGCAACGTGGAAACTCCGTTGTTTGCATTAGGTTTCTGATAGGTATCTCCAAGTCTAGTATGAAATCTTTTCCCATATCATATCTAATGGGTTGATCATGTGCTTCGAGGAAGAAAGCCGGTCTACGATCGACATCCAACCCCGGTCGACCCATTTTGATGGCGTCTATTTCTACCACTAGCTCTTGAAAACGTACCTGGTCAGGATCGACCGTCGCTCGAAGCAACTCATTTTTGGTTGGTCGACCTAGAATTTCTTCCACAATATAACTCTGATTTCCTAGACGGTTACCCTCTACGTCTGCTTTGCCTGGGTTGTCGTCCGGGAGGTTATGAATGCGTGGTTGGGACACTGATTTCTATCCTGAGTCCAAGATTGACTGTGGAAGGTCCCAAACCATCTCCTCCATCAATCTCCTCAAAGATTGTTGGTCGAGAGTAATCACATGTTAGCCATCAATTTTTTTATGTGATTCCTGTTGGTTCTAAGCCTCCATAGCTTCCACAAATTTTCGGTTTTCCATGAAATCAATGCAATCGAAATGATAAGGCTAGTGGGCATAGTTTTTCAATGAGTTTACGAGAAGGTCCCCCACGGAAGGTGACAAATGTTAAGGGTAAAAATTATACTCCTTAATAATTTAAGAGATTGTGAGTGAGAATCGGTGGTAATCGGCTGCTGTAATAGATAACACGAGAAATTATACGTGGAAAACTCGAGAACCAGAAGGAAAACCCACGGGGTACCAAACTTAGGAAGAATATCACTAAAAGAATGGAAATTTATAGAGTGCGTAAAGGATCGCCTCTGCTTCTTCTCGGCTTAGCCCCCCCTTCATCCTCTCCTCTCCATTTTATAGGGTTTAAAGATGAATAAACAATTACTAAATCCTATCGTAATCTTTTGGTGTCTAATAGGCTGTCCCCGGAGCCAATTAATGTGTAAAATTCGTACAGCCCTATCTGAGATTGGTGCACAGTCGTTGGTTACATTTCGCATTTTCACCGACCAGGTCGACAGTAAAGGCCACCATCCTCCGTCTACCAGGTGCTAACATATGTCGATCAACACTTGCAATTGTCGATCACCAATACAATCGCCAATCACGTGGTTCTGCTTCGTACCTGTTGAATGCTTGTCTGGTTCAATTTGCACAAAATAAAGAAGGAATACATGAAATATAAAAAGGCGAGGAAATTGAAAATAATCATGCAAAAAAGGGCTTCTAAAAATGAAAACACACCAATGCTTCTTAAATATTGGCCAATAAGAATTCAAGATAATGAAGTTTGACAAGTCAATAATACATGAGAAATGAAATCAGTAATCTAATGGTTTGGTGACATTATAAAAAAAACTCAAAGATGGATTTCTATGTTCACACATGTGTTCATACTCGAGAATTTGCATATAAATAGGTATGATCATATTTATTGAAAATAATCAAAAAATAATATCAAGAGATTTGCAATTGTAGAATTCTCTCATTCTCAATTGCATCTTGTTTTGATTTCTTCTTTCTCGGGTTTTATATTTATTGATTATAGAAGAATATCACACTTTGGTAATGTCTGGTGACGTATTCATATTTTTGCAAAACCTCATTAAATATTGGTGTTCTTATTCGCAATTATTTATTCAATATCCATAAAGACATTACACTTCCGCAACAATTGGTATCAGAACAAGGTTATACGGAGTGTGCTCTTTGGTTCAACTAGTCTGATCTTCCACATCATAAAAGTTACACTCTGGTATTTGATTATCTTTCTTATTTTTATTGGTTATTTTATAGTAAATGGAGGATGTTATACTAGCGTGTCATACAACATGGTAAGACCAAGTATAACAAGCGCCAGACATGTGGGGGAGATTTTCGATAGATCAGTCACTTTTGAATATAGCAAAGTGAAATTCAAGATATTATATTCCATCTAGATCTTCATATTTCCATCCAAAAATCAAAGTAGGAGAAATGAATGATGCAGATTGGTTGATCTTGAATCGTCTAGCTTGTAGTAACATAAGATCTTGCCTCTCGAAACAATTGAAGTACAAGTTTTCGAGAGTTGGTGAAAAATTATGGAATACTTTAGAGGATCAATTCTTGAAGAAATATATCCAAACTAAGCATCATCAGAAGAGGAGGTTATATCGGTTTACATATGTTGCGAGTAGAGTATTAAATTATCACATTGCTATGTTCAATCAACTAGTTTCTAACTTGATGATTGTGGATGCGGAGTTTAGAGATGACGATTTGGAGTTTATATTTTTGGGATATCTTCCGAGTGAGTACGAGCACCTCGAGACTACACTTCTACATGGAAAGGGAGAAATTTCTCTCAATGAAGTATGGGGTGCATTGTATAGCTACGAAATGTGGAATAATAAGACGAAAAGTGAAGTTTCGAAAAGCAAAGAAAATAAAACAAAAGAGAATGGATATAAAAAAAGAACGCAACTATATGAATTATTTGGCGCTACTTAGGCTATGTTGTGTATCACTTTTGTTTCTGATTTTTCATTCTAGGAAGTAGAAACTAAGGAAGTTGTAGAATATATTCTATTTTTCATTCTACTTTTGTATAAGTATAATTTCTACTTCTCAATTTTATAACTACAAATAAAAAACAACATGTTATTTTTAATTTCAACTTCTACTTCTAGTTTTTGAAATAACTAAAATGTCATTATTTATTTTTTTATACAATTTTTGACATTTGAAGTTTGAAGGCAACTTCTACGCATGGTATGCGAGATTCATCATAAATCTCAATGTTTTCATAACGGATGGTATACCGTCAAATACCGGGGTTTCACCGGTATTTTTTTTGGCACCGTCGGGTACTGGGTATTAGGGTCGATTTCCGGTTTTTTCGAGTTCGATTCTAAATAACTAATTAATTATTATTTTTTTAAAAATCCAATATTATACCAATCGGTATACCAGAGATATATCGATCGTACAGCTCCAGACGGGTACGGAATTCCGGACAAGTATGAAAACATTGATATATCCAATCTTTGCATCATATATCCTACAGTGCATTTTTGTCTATGTGGAAACAACCGTAGCACAATTGTTTACATGTAAATTTATGGAAACATAATAGTTTAAACGAATATATAAAAGATTTTTTATTTCAATGTATGTTTTTGAGATATTTGGGTTTAGACTATGCAGATAAGGGTCATCATTTCGATGGTAATCTTGTTGAATATCATATTTTGTGACAATCAGATAAACTTTTGATTAATAATTTATTATTTACTAAATCTAAAGGTAGAAAAGTAATTTGATTTACATATAAATTAACATTCTATTTATACAACAGAACACTAGTATATTTTTATATATTATTTGTGTATTCAAAAAATATTAAAGAAAACTTTATAATTTATATTTATATTTATATTTTTTTTTTTACATAAATTAATTTTAAAAATCTGTGCAGAACACATCGTGGGTTATAGCTAGAGTTTCTTAAATATGGGCTGTTACTTCGTCCATCAATTTTTTTATTTAGGCTTCAGGTGGCCCATCAATAGGTATTGTCAAGTAGTTGTACAATTGATTGTTGTACCAGGTCCACATCCAGTGTCCAATTCCCATGTGGATCCTCATGAAAATTGTTTGAGAATTCAAGTTATCGCGCTACCTTGCCTGCCAATGGTGTACTTTCGGCATCGTTTCTTAGCCAGATCTTGACGACTACTCGGCGGAAACAAGCGAAATTAGAAGAGCAAGGGAGGATATCGAGGATGCGGGCGTGCTGTTGCGACTATCGCTACCTCCTCCTTGTTGCTGCCTGCCCTTTTATCTATATCCAGGTCGGAAATTGACTGAATTTTTTGTGAAGTCATCATTCTTGTGGTTATTTCATGTAACTGGCAAGGGCTAATCGAATATGCTGTTTTTCTTGAGCTGTTGAAAGGATCGACTATAATATCAGATGAGAGGCATTTCTCAGTTGAGTTTAAACTACCTTCTAATTTTCTTTGATAATCATATGCAGATTCGTCTTTTTTCTGCTCAGTCTCAGTATGTCGATCGGCTTGCTTATGCGGTTCGTATATATTGTTCTCAGTAAACGAATCGTTATATTGGTTATACGCTAGATAGAAATGAAAATTCCATTTTTTAAAAAAATATGAATGGTTGCTGCTTCGGTCCTGGTAAATTTGAGAGCTTTGTATTTATGAGTTATCGTCATTCACTTGTATGGCTTGTTCATTTGATGGCAGATCGAGTCAGAAAATCAGTGTACTAGACAGACAAGAGATTTGATCGAACAGATCAGTATGCAACAAGGAAAAATACGTTCTCTTGAAGGTTTTTAAACTTTTTTTGCTTAAACAATGATAGCTACTGTGATCATTTCTTATATCTAGTGACGGGATATAGATTTTATGGTATTTGGTTGATAAAATGTTGCACTTTTCTGCTGTTGCTGATGTAGCCTCTCTCATGCAAACGATCTTTTCCCTTTTCTTTATTCTTCCTTTATCTGCATGTTTCCTGAGCCCCACTTTTTTGTTATTTGGTTATCTTATTGCTGTTATGATTAACACTCAATGTGTTTCAGAAGCATTGAAACGTCAAGATGAGGAATGCGGACAGCTGAAAGCACTTGAAGATCTCTACGGTATGTTTAAGTTATTCCTCTTGTATCTTGTTATTTGATATCCATACCTTAATATCCACTTTGTTTCTTTTATATTCTATTTTTGAAACCTTCTTTCTGGCCACTTATTAATTTGGCAAGTAACCTGTTGCCCCATGTAATTGCTGTTATCTTTTCAGGCTCTCCATCACCTTGTTCGTTTTGCTTACCCATAGGACTTCTGCATAGATCCTGTTAAATGTTTTATCAGATTTTTGAAGGCGTTAAGCTTTTTAGAGCATTATTATGGCCTTGATATTCATCTTATGCTGATATTTATGCAGGGAAGCACATCAAAAAATTGTCTGGTGATGTAAAGGTAAGTTCAAATTTGCAGAATCATTCTTAATCTGTTACACTCTTAGATGTTCACCACAAAATAAGATATCAGGTTCCAGTTGCAGCAGTTGTGGTCATGGCTTGTGACCGTGCCGATTATCTTGATAGGACACTAAAATCAATTCTGAAGTAAGATAAGCTTTGGCAAGTAATATTTCGTGGTTGAAAGCTATCGACTTATTGTTATCTTTGATCCTAGGTACCATACCCCTTTCGCATCAATATACCCTCTCTTTGTCTCTCAGGTACACTAAATGACCATACACATTTTTTTAAATAGCAGTAATTTTCTCTTCCTGTGGACTAAGTATATCTGTATTCATTTTTTCTTCCATTTGTGTTAGGATGGATCAGATTCTCGGGTTAAAAGTAAGGCATTGAGTTTCGATCAGTTTACGTACATGCAGGTAGTACACTTAATTCCACTGCTTTCAAACTGTCTGCCAGCTATACTCTAGTGTAATGGAAGCTAATTTTGAAGTTTATATCTTGGATATTATCCTGCAGCATCTTGATTCTGAACCTGTTCATACCGAGAGACCTGGGGAATTGATTGCCTACTACAAAATTGCACGTAAATGCTGCATGAACTCATTTTTTCCATTTTTAGTCATCGACCATTTTTAAGGACTTTTCATTCCGTTATATATATTCATGTTTTTAGGCCATTATAAATGGGCACTGGATCAATTGTTCTACAAATATGATTTTAGAAATGTAATCATCCTTGAAGGTGCTGATTGAAATTCTCTTTTACATTCTTGTGTTTAGCTTTCTGCAGTTTCAGTATGAATTTCAAATATGCCTGTGTTCAGATGATATGGAGATAGCGCCTGATTTCTTTGACTACTTTGAGGCTGGGGCTGCCCTCCTTGAACGTGATAAGTAAGATCTTTGGTCTAAACTGTAACATGATTGCCTATATTTCATTCGTTGTCCGGTTTCAGTTTCTTGGATATTCCATCCTATGTTTCTTAGTACAAATTTTGCAGATCTATTATGGCAGTTTCTTCATGGAACGATAATGGACAAAGACAATATGTACATGATCCTTGTTAGTTACCCGGTTCCTTGATTCAATTACTGTGTATTCTACGTTTTATCTTTCCGTATGTCCAAGGCAACAAGTGCTTTTGGTTGTCTTTCTCTTCTAGATGCGCTTTACCGCTCCGATTTTTTCCCTGGTCTCGGATGGATGCTTTCTCAGTCTACATGGGATGAATTGTCTCCCAAATGGCCAAAAGCATATCCTTTATATTTTAAACTTTTGGCATTATCTAAATAGGATCTCTTGCTAAATTTCAATAATGAGATTTTTTCTTGACAATGAAATTACTTACTGGGATGACTGGTTGAGACTGAAAGAAAACCGTGGAGGAAGGCAATTTATTCGTCCAGAAGTCTGCCGAACGTACAATTTTGGCGAACATGTAAGTGTCGGTTTACACAAATGCAATGTTTTTTCCAGGGAATTCAGTTAATTTAATGGAAATGTACATTCAACGCATAACATATGTTTGTACCAGAATATAATTTAGATTTCCTTATCTTGAGCAGGGTTCCAGCATGGGACAATATTTCAAACAGTATCTTGAACCAATCAAACTAAACAACATCCAGGTGCGTAAACAATTTTTCGATGTTTACAAGTCTTTTTAATTACGATCACATCTGTAATGATACATGCATCGGCAGGTCGAATGGAAGTCGATGGACCTGAGTTATCTGGAGCAGGTAACTCTATCGTCTCGAAACCAAAATTTGGCGTAAGGATATGCTTAGCTTCTGTAGTTCTGCAGGAAAAGTACCTGAAACACTTTACTGAATTGCTTAAGAAGGCAACTCCTGCTGCTGATCATGATTCAATTCCATTGAACCCATATGATGTTCGCATTTTGTATCATGACCAGGAAGATTTTGAACGTATCGCCCGACAATTTGGCATTTTCGAAGAATGGAAGGTGAGTACGTAAATTTACTGCTGAACATTCACTCTTAATTCACATCCGGTGCATTTATAGGATGGTGTGCCCCGGACAGCTTACAAAGGAGTAGTTGTTTTCCGATATCGAACTCAGAGGTGTGTGTTCCTCGTTGCCTCGAATTCTCTCCAACAGTTTGGAATCAAGTAACCCAATGTATTAATAACTATTGAAATGTTACTCAGTGGACGCCGACTCATGATTTGAATGAGATTTTGGTATGTATTTATCGTTAAAATTATAATTTCACCGATTCACTTATGTTACTATTATGATTTGAGAAATAATTAATTTAGGTTATTTTGAATAAGTAAAATAGAATACTCTTATATACCTTATGTTGAAATGATTAATATCAACTGCAGTGATAGAGTTTGAATGCAGGTTTTTATGAAATAAAAGCATCTAAATACTAATATATTCATTATTAGGCTATCCACATCGGTGGCAGCCTAATTTCACATACTAATACACTTATCACAACGGTCACTGTCATTAATTTTTTTTTAAAAGAAAGCCACACAAACTTCCGAAATACTGTTTGAGAAAAAAAAGTTTCCTACTCTTTTTCCTCAAATTTTAATATTAATACAATTTTTATAATATAAATAAGGTATAAATTTATTAAGTTACAAATTTTAGTTAATATCAAAATTTAATTTGAGATATATTTTAAAATATTTAATTTTAAATATTTTTTTATAAATTATAAATGTTAAATATAATTTTGAAAAATAATAAATATAAATTTTAGATAATATCAATAAGTTTTCTCTTGGAAACGATCAGTTTAATATAGAAATGTGATTTATACAATAAAAGTATCATTACAAATAATTATTATTTACATAATTACGATGATATATAAAAAATAAAAATGATAAGTGTCCGGACATTGTTGTAGGGATGAGATAAAGTTATTTATAAAATAAAATAATAATGATGTGTAAAGAGAGAAAACTCATGTGAATGAAAGAGTGAAATTTTCGGACGGACATAATCGCAGATAACCTTAAAACAATGTGAGCGCCACCCCATGTCCTCATAGCACCTTCGAAATGGTCTCCGACTACCTCTACATCTTTTAATTTGATAAATCCTTGATTGCAGTCGGTTACATTTCTTTCAGTTGAATTTGAATATTTGACTACATTTTAGCTATCATCATTGTTAATGCATGGATTTATTGTAACGAATCAAGCCGGACGGGGTTAGATGTGCAAAATGATAACAAGATATCGATTGACATATTTTCTTGGATAAGGTGATAGACATATGGTATGGAATACTCGATCGATGCGCCATCACGTCCATTCGGCAATGATCGACACTTGTCACGATGTTAGGCTTGACATTCATTAGGATCGATCGACATCATCAACATTCGGTCGGCAATGGACGGTCGCCTAACGTTAGACACTATCGATGGTAAATGCATAAATGTCAACAATAGCTGCGCCACCAATCTGAGACGGCGCCATATGTAGGAGTTTTGCGCAAAATACCACCGATTCCAAACGAGTACTGAAATTTACCACCATTCGCGTTAGCCAATCGCGAATTGCATTTTTTGCGTAATTCGCGATTGCCTAACGCGAGTCGCGTTTGGCTGAATAAAATTAAAAAAAAAATCAATTTTTTTGGCGGTCGATTTAGGCTATCGCGAATTGAGGCTTGCGAAATTGCCTCGGCCCTTCTTTCTTGCTCGTGTTTTGGTAAATTGACTCGCGTAAGCCTAACGCGAGCAGAAAGACGGTCGCTTTAGGCTAAAGCGAATTCTGTCTTACGAAACTGCAGCAACCTTATTTTTCCTTATTTCCTGCGTCGAAACCTAATTTATTCTCTGAATCGCAAACCGTAAACCCCAAACGCGACTTCCTCCCGACGAACGTTTTC
The DNA here is from genome assembly GCA_009725065.1 of Utricularia reniformis. Taxonomy (NCBI): domain Eukaryota; kingdom Viridiplantae; phylum Streptophyta; class Magnoliopsida; order Lamiales; family Lentibulariaceae; genus Utricularia; species Utricularia reniformis. The sequence goes on along the minus strand of RWGZ01001110.1, from coordinate 195,102 downwards.
CGGTTACTCCCGCACGGGCATTAAACCAAACAACTCCGGAGTTATCGATTTAACACCTCCTACTGTCGAAGGTATGTATTTTGGCCATATTTCGGGTTTTTGTTTAGAGCAAACTTTTGATTTTGTTACGATAATTTGTTATGATTCGATTTTTAGTTACGATAGTATTTGCGATAATTTGATTATTTGTTATGATATTGGTTGTTGTGTTTTCTTTAGCTATAATTTTAGTTGGGGTGAATTGACTAATTACGATAATAGTTGTTACAATTGGATTAATTACGACGATATTAGTTGTTCAAAATATGATTTTTTCGATAGTAGTTGCGGTGATTTCATTACTTGTTAATATTTGTTGCGGTGATTTGATTATGTATGATTTTTGTTTCGACGAATTGATTAGTTTTGATGTTTATTGTGAAAATATGATTTTTTTCGATAGTAGTTGCGGTGATTTAATTACTTATTGATATTTGTTGTGGTGATTTGATTATATATNAATAACTCCATGAAAGAAGATGATTCTGCCATTTGAGATGGATCATAATTCTGATACATGTTATAATTCCAAAACGGATCCATAACCTTCAAGTAAAAAAAATACATCAATACGAGAAATAATTAGTCACAAATAATATAATAACTAATCAATTTGTCACAAATAATATCGTAAAAAATCAAATAGCTACAACTAATCAATCGTAACTAATCAATTTAGCAAATAAAGTTATACAAGTTTAAAATAAGTACCAACACAAATCGAGGAGGCAAAAAAAGCGGGTTGAAGATCTTTCGATTTGATTACCAACAAAAATACGACAACTACGAAAGGAGGAATGTCGGGATTGGAAAAATTTCGAAGAAACCGCGAGAGCTTTTCGTATGAAACCCGAAACCTAAACCCCCAAATCGCGAGAAGGAAAAGAAAGAAAGAAAGGGGGAAGCAGTTTAATAAGACTGAATTCGCGTTAGTCTAAAGCGACCGTCTTTTTGCTCGCTTTAGGCTAACGCGAGTCAATTTATCAAAACGCGAGCAAGAAAGAAGGGTTGAGGCAGTTTTGCAAGCCTCAATTCGCGATAGCCTAAATTGATCGCCAAAAGGCGGTCGATTTAGGCTATCGCGAGTAAAAAAAAATTGATTTTTTTTTAAATTTTATTCAGCCAAACACGACTCGCGTTAGGAAATCGCGAATTATGCAAAAAATGCAATTCGCGATTGGCTAACGCGAATGGTGGTAAATTTCAGTACCGGTTCAGAATCGGTGGTATTTTGCGCAAAATTCTGCCGTATGTAGGCACCAAAAGTCGTATAAATCAGATTAAGGGCAGCCGATGACATAGGAGAATATTACAATTAGATTTTGTAATTTTTATATTCAATCATCTCCTATATGAAAATGGGAAGAATGAGTAGCGAAATGAGAGGTTGAGTTAAGTTGAGCAGAGATAGCAGCACCTACCACAAGCTCTTCTATTGCATGTGTTTTGTACTTAACATTTTCTAGTGAAATCTCTTTCTCTTTGGTGGTCGGTGGGTTTTCCTCCAAGTTCTCGGATTTTTCGTGTATAATTCTTTGTGTTTTTCATTAGGGCAACCGGGTTACCAGCGATTCTCGCACATAATTCATCTTAATATTCATGAGTAATTTTTATACTTAACAATCGTTTTAACTTTATCTTCCAAAATAAATAATTATTTTGATCTATCCTTAGATTTTTTCAAATTGTCACTCATCATCCCAAAAGACGTTAGAATGTTTCTTTTGTTCTGGATTGTACTTTTGTTTTTTCGAATCAAAATCCAATCATGATTGAAAACGTTTCTTCTATTTGACCTCTACAAATCAGGCCAGCATCTTCTCGATGACCCTTCCATGGCATTTCCTGATTTTTGTTCTGGATTGTTCAGATCGTACACTCACGCCATCTAAACTTATACAACCACAATCGAGCAGAACTTCGCACGCCGCTTCTAAAACATTGTGACGAATTGGAATTCTGAAAGTATTTTCAAAGTCTCTCCCCATCATGCTCGATACACGACACATTGCAGGCTCCGGGTGTAACACCAAGCCTAACATGGATAGGAGTCTAAGAAATATTAGGCGGGAATCACATGCAAGCAAAAGCCACATGGATACTATGACCAATTCTGGTTGGGCTAAGCATCACAAATTGGGTATGGGGAAGTATGATTGGGCCAAGGAGATGAGTTGACCTACCCTAGTGTACAAGGAAACCTAAATGCACTAAATAGGCCATTATTAGGGATATAAAAAGGAAATTAGATATTTAGAGAAAATAATGGAGGACTATATCATAAGAAGGTAGGAGAAGTGGTAGAATAAATATAAGGTGAGTCTTAAGAAGGTGAAGGAGTAGAGTCATAACGGAGGTTGATGGTTAGGGAGTTTGAAAAAATTAGCATTAGAATGGTAAAGTTTAATTAGAATCAATCTTTTGATCGTAGTTAGATGGGTGGAAGGAAATACGAGGAGGGTAAGGGGATCTTTTACATTATACTATAGGGTCATGGTTTATTTGGGGTGTATGTTCTTTATTATTTATCTTCTCCAACCGGGCGTCGTGTTGAGGCGAGCTTCATTGACAACCTCTGTTGCCTGTGTGTCGAGTCTCGGATGGTGGCGCCTCTTGTGGTTTTCATAGGATCCAAGGGTCGGTGTCGTTTGCTAAAAGCTTCATGCTAACGGTTGGTCAAGACCGAGAATAGATGTGGGTATGTGGAAAGGGAACACAGTTGAATCAAATATTGGTAATCTCGTGTGGGGCCTAAGCGTGTAGACTTGAGGCATGATCGGGAGGCTTACTAGTTGCGGACTTTGTTCCAATGATCTATAGTAGGACTGTGATTCAAGGATGGTTATCGAAGCAAATGACCGTGATGCTAAAAGTTGGGGAAAACTGTGTGAATTAATGGTCGAGTTTGTTCTCGTAGGCTAAGGAATGTGTCGTGAGATAATGATTGTTGCATGCCCCGAAAATGTTAGCATAGAGCAATGGATGCTGCCTCAAGCAAGTCGAGGCAAGGGTAGGTAATATTATCATGGCTCGACCAAGGTTGAGGAATGCATAGTCTTGATCATGACTACAGAACATACAAGTGATGCCTTGAACATACATTTGATGGCTCGATCATGGTCAGGATAGACACAAAATGCACGGGTGATGCCTCTATTATGGCAGCGTCATGTATAGAGCATATATGTTACATGACATGCAAGATTATCAATAACGCCAAAGGAACACGACATTGGATATCAATTGTCCTATGGTAAAGCTGTGACTCATGAAGCACGGTTATGGAAGACCTCATCTTGGATGAGGCAGCATGACGAGCTCACGTAAGGGCGGGTGGGAGCGGAATCCGACCCCGGAAGATAAATCTGGTGGTTACGTGATCGGATTGCTGCCCGAGCCAAAGCTCGTATGGTTATAATCGATGCATCATAGTTGGCATTCGTGCCCCAACCGAATGGCCTACAACCCCGTAAAATGCAACACGAAGTAGCCAACCTAAAAACGACTCCACAATGACTAAGGGAGTTCGGAGTCACGCATTTTATTATGTTATGGGAGGAGTCATGAATGTGGTTTTATGTGATGTTATGTTATGGGAGGTATCATGAATGGGGTTTTATGTGATCTTATGTTATGGGAGGAGTCATGAATGTGGTTTTATGTGGGGCTCGATTATGGGAAGGCTAGCTTTGTCAATTTATTATCCTTTTCTTAGTTATCAATTTATTATGTGTTATGTTTACCTTATCAGTAGTAATAATTCCAGAACCTGAGGTGTAACGACCCTAAAATGGGTGTAGCTGAATTTGGTAAAATCGTACTAAATAAAACTGAAAGTTCAAAACGTAGTTCAAAACATAGTTCGACATGCATCAATAGTTCAGCGACATAATTTAAAAGTGTTCTAAAAGACCGGATTCTAGCACCGGACAAACGACGACCTCCTTCCATGCACTCCTCATACCTCATCCTCGTGACCTACAAATCTATAAAGCGGTCACAATCGGTTAAATGAAACTTCACACACTCTACTCACCATTTAATTTGTTAAAGACAATACATAAAGGCACCGATAAACGGTTCCTTTCATTCATGAGCATATTTTTTTCTATTTTTAACTTTCCTTCTTATCTGCATTATTCCTTTCATTTAAACCTTACTGTGACCCAGTGTAACATGTCCCGCCCAATCCAACCTTTAGCTGTTGGTTTACTCGATGGGCCGTATGTTTTCCTTCCTCGAGTGAGTACTTAGGCGTTACCCTTTACTCACTCGGATTCGTTCTTCCCTTTTCGTACGTATCTTTCCATTCTGGAACTTATCGTTCCCTTCATCAAGCATGCCCTTCCTTTGGCGAATCGTGTGCTAGCACGATGCTGGGTTCGGTCGGATGGTCCATTCTCCCTCACCCCGAGCCCTATTAACATTCATCCATATCATTCGTATCTTTTACTTTCTTTCTTATTAATCCTTCCTGTTACCTATGTCGGAACCTTCCTTTACTACATTGTGTTAACTCCGCTTACCTGTTGCTTTCATGTGTTATGATCTCTTCATTGCTTCCCTGCATTGGTAACACATCTTAGTACCGGATTATCGATGTTATTATCTTATTATGAATTATTTGGTTACCGTAGACCCTACGTATCCTTCCTCTTTCACGATCCGACGTCGAAACGCGACAAAAACACACTAAACTCACGTTTTTCGTGATGAATTGTTTTTATGTTTCTCGAAATCCACGATGAATTGGGGTTTGGGGTTAAGGTTTTCGTGATGAATTACACACTTCTGAAAATCCGCAGTGAATTTTTGATTTAGGGTAAATCTGCGGTGAATTTTAGGGTCAGAAATCTGCTATGAATTTGAAGTTCGAAAATCCGCGATGTATTGGGGTTTGGGGTTTCCGCGTTGAATTTGGGGTTTAGGTTTCTCCGCGATGAATTTCCTTGCCAAATTTTTGAGATGAATTTCTTTGCCAAAAATCTGCGATGATTTTGGGTGATGAAAATCCAGGATGAATTCGTGTTTTAGGGTTTTCCGTGACTCTTCCGTACCAATGTGAGAAATGACTTGATTTTGTGCAATTCCACCCCTATTTTTAGATATTTTAACTTCTTTAAATTATATTTTTGACCCCTCATTCTTTTTATTTTGACCTCTCCATTATCTTTTGTGTAACTTTTCTCCCTTTTCGTTTTCTTTTTCCTCCTTTCATTCTCGTATACCTCGTTATTCTTCATCTAGAAATTACCACTATATTTATCTCTATTATTCTAACATACCTTTTTCCGGGCTATTACATCATTCCTCCCATAATTTGAGTTTCGTCCTGAAACTCGTGCATACCAATAGTTCATTAACTATGGTGCTCTTTGTCTAATTTCTCGTTCCATTTCCCATGTGGCTTCTTTTTCTCCTTGATTGGACCATTGTTCCTTCACCATGGGGATCAGTTTGTTCGTGAGTTTCCTTTCTTCCATTCCTAGGATTTTTACTGGCACTTCATCGCATGTCAATTTCGGGGTTATCTCTATAATTTCCCCCACAAATTCATGTATTCCTTCAGTCAAACTCTTCCTCAGTTGGGATACATTGAACACGTTGTGTATCCCCTCATCTCCTTCGGAAGCTTCAACTGGTATGCTAGTTTTCCAATCTTGCGTTCCAACTCATATAGTCCAATGTACCAGGGTCTTAGCTTCCTCGTCCTTGTAGTCCTTAGTACTCCCTTCATCGGTGATACCTTTAGATAGGCACGATCCCCCACTTCCAGCTCTAGGGGTCTCCTTTTCGAGTCTGCCAACCTTTTGTACCGATCTTGTGCCGTCTTTATATTCTTTTGTATTACGGCTACCTTCTCAACGGTGATTTCCACTCGTTCTGTGCTTGTGGATTTTCTCTCCCCAACCTCATCCCAACATAGTGGGGTTTGACACTTTCTCCCGTACAATGCTTCGTATGGAGCCATGCCAATGTTGCTATGAAAACAATTATTATACGCGAATTCCACCAATGGTAGGAAGTCTTCCCAACCTCCTTTAAATTCCAACATGCAATCCCGTAACATTTCTTCCATGATCTGGTTCGTTCTCTCTGTCTGACTGTCCGACTAGGGTGCTAGGTTGTACTAATGCTTAACTGAGTTCCCAGTGACTTTTGTATGCTCTGCCAAAACCTAGTGGTGAATCTTGGATACATGTATGATACAATATTCATTGGAACCCCATGCAACTCAACTATGTTGTCCACATATATTTTAGCTAGTCTGTTCACTCCGTTTGTCGTCTTGACCGCTAAGAAATGGTCGTTAGGCGATCGACCACATCCCATATCGCGTTATTTTTTAGTTGGCTCTTGGGTAATCCTACTACGAAATCCATGCCGATATTGTCCCATTTCCACTCCGGGATTTTTAAGGGTTGCAACTCTCCCCCTGGGCGTTGTTGTTCAGCCTTGACTCGTTGACAAATGTCGCATTTGGCCATAAAGTTCACAATTTCATTTTTCATCCCATTCTACCACTAGTACGTTTTCAGGTCTCGATAAATCTTTGTACTTCCTGGGTGGAGTGAAAACCCGAACTATGTGTTTATGCCATAATCCTTTTCTTTAACTCTCGCTTATTAGGTACCCATACACGTTCATTAATTCTGATTAATTCCTCTGCTCCTCTGTTTATCTCCGGGCTCCTGCTATTCGTTCCCTCCATTCGCGTTACGGGTTTTTTGGGGTCAGCTTCGTGGGCCTCGAGTACCTCATCTAGTATTCCTGGCTTCGTGGTTATGGTCCCTAATATAGTTGTGGTCGATTCTACCACTTCGAGTTGAAGATTCTCCATTTCTCTTATTAGTGTGTTTGCCAACGCGCCATGAGTTTTTCTACTTAATACGTCAGCCACTTGTTCGCTTTTCTGAGGTTATACTGAATATTGAGGTCGTCGTCTTTTATTAGTTCCAACCATCTCCGTTGTCTCATGTTCAGCTCCTTCTGGGTGAATTGGTACTTCAAACTCTTGTGGTGGGTGAATATCTCACATTTAACACCATACAAATAGTGTCTCCATATCTTGAACGCGAATACTACCGCCGCCAATTCCAAATCGTGGGTCGGATAGTTTAACCATGCACTTTTAACTAATGAGATGCGTATACTATGACCTTTCCACCTTGCATCAGTACACATCCGAGTCCTTTGTTTGAGGCATCGCTGTATACGGTGAAGTCTTGCCCCTGTGGGGATAACACCAATATTGGTGCTGACATCAACTTCTTTTAAAGGCATTCAAAACTCTCTTCACACTTCTCGTCCCACATATACTTTATTTCTTTCTGGGTCAAGTTTGTCAATGACATTGCTATCCTTGCAAATCCTTCGATAAATTTTCGATAATACCCAGCTAATCATAGGAAACTTGTGACTTCTCGAGTGTTTTTCGGCCTTGCCCACTTCATCACTACTTCTAACTTCGTCGGATCCACCGTTACCCCTCTTGCTGATATCACATGTCCCATAAAAGCTATACTATCCATCCAGAATTTACACTTGCTATACTAAGCATAAAATTTATCTTGAACGAGGGCGTGTAATACTATTCTCAAATGTCGCTCGTGTTCCTTCCGGTTGCGTGAGTAAACTAGGATATCGTCGATCACTACTAATACGAACACGTCTAGGTATTGGAAAAACACTCGATTCATCAAATCCATGAATATTGATGGGACGTTAGTCAATCCGAATGGTACGACTGTACATTCGTAGTCGTCTTATCTCGTTCGAATGGACGTTTTTGGAATATCCCCTTCCCTCACTCGGACATGATGATACCCTGATCTCAAGTCCAAATTGGAGAACACTTCTGCGCCATGTAACTGATCGAATAGGTTGTCGATCCTCAGTAGTAGGTACCTGTTCTTTATCGTGACCTTGTTTAATTCCCGATAATCGTAGCACAATCTTAACTCACCACTTTCTTCCTAAAAAATAGCACCGGTGCCCCTGCAGTGGAGTTGCACAGCCTAAGGAAGCCCTTTTCACGTAGCGATTCGATCTGTTTCTTTAGTTCATGCATCTCTCTTGGCACCATTATGTATGAGGCTTTTGAGATTGGTTGGGCTATGGGAAGCAATTCTATCTCCATCTCCACTTCTCTTTGGGGTAGTTGGCTCGGTAGCTCCTCGGGGAATACGTCACTATATTCATAAATTACCATGACTGCCTCCAATGGCACCCCCTCCTCCTCGGCAGTGACGAATGCTAACCAACTTGGCTGGTCACTATGCACTACCTCCCCTTCCACAATCGGTTTCCCAACCAGGTCACTTTTCACATCTCGTGCTGTACTAAAATTGATCGTATGTTCTCGACATTTCACTTGCACATCGTATTTAGATAACCAATCCATCCCTAGTATAGCATCGAACCCCATGTCTCCTAATTCAATCAAATCCGCCTCCGTTCGTACTGTGTCTACTTCTACGGTGCATCTCTTATAGATTCTATTTGACTCCAAGGATTCGGATCCCGATGTTTTTACCTTGATCTTAGCGTTACTTCTCTTTATACAAAATAGTTTCGCTAACTTTTCTGACACAAACGAATGTGTCGCCCTGAAATTAAATAATAGAAAACCTGTAAAGCTATTAATAAGTAGAGTACCTGCCACGACGATGTCGGCCTCCTCGGCCTGCTCTTTCTTTACCATGAACACTCGTGAGTTCCTGGTGATCCTTTCTCTCGTTCTACTCTCGGTGGTCCCAGTTTCAATATTCCTCTTCTTTGTGCATTCTCGAGCGAAGTGCCCTTCCTAGCCGCACGTAAAAAAACTATTTGTCCTTGCCCGACATTCCCCTAAATGGTTCCTCCCGCATTTGGCACATAGAGGCCAGATTCGGGGTCCCTGAACAGACCCGAAACTTTTTGTACTGGCCTTTCCTTTCCATTGCCCCGTCCCCGAACCTCGGTCCTCTTGGAACATTTAGTGCGTTAATTATCCATCCTTCGCATCCCTCCGTCTACTTCGACTACAACTGTAACGATCCTAATTTGGGCCTAGCTGATTTGGTAAAACGTACTAAATTAAACGAAACGTGCGAGTGTAAACTAAAACGTAATTCAAAAGCATTAAAGTCTAGCGACATAATTTAGGGTATTCTCAAACGACCGGACTCTATCACCGGACAACCGACGACCTCCTTCCCATGCCCTTCTCATACCTCGTCCGCGTCACCTACAAAATCTGTAAAGCGATAAAAATCTATTAAATGATACTTCACACATACTATGTTTGTTCTTCCATTTCTTAAATTAAACGTATGAGCACACGTAAGTCGTTTCTTTTAATCGTATACTTATTTTCTTCTTATTTATTTACCCTTATAATTCTTTTTCCCCTCCCCTCATCTTTTAACTTTATTGTTGCCGAGTGTAACATGCTCGGTACATGTCGCATCCAAGCCAACCGTTAGCTGTTGGTTGACTCGACGGGCCGTATGCTTCCCTTCCCCGAGTGAGTTCTTAGGCACTACCCCTTTTTCACCCGGATCCGTTCTACCCTTTCATACGTATCTTTCTATTCTGGAACTTATCGTTCCCTTCATCAGGCATGCCCTTCCTTTGGCGAATCGTGTACTCAGCACCATGATGGGTTCGGTTGGACGGTCCATCCTCCCTCACCTGAAGTCTTATTAACATTTGCTTCCTTCATTCGTGTCTTTTACTTTCTTTCTTACTAGCCCTTTCTGTTTCCCTACGTCGAAACATTCCCTTACTATATTGTGTTCACTCCACTAACCTGTTGCTTTCAGTTGTTATAATCCCTTCGTGCTTCCCGTAGACCCTACGTATCCTTTCTCTCTCACGATCCGACGTTGAAGTGTGACGAAAACACCCTAGTTTTTGTTTCCGCGATAAACTACTCTCCTTCCTTGAAATCCATGACAAAAACTAAGGTTTGTGGTTTAAGTTTAAAATCCACGATAATATGCTGCATTGGGAGAAATCCGCGACAATTTTTGGGTTGGGGTATTTCCGTGACAATTTGGTGTTTAGGTTTTTCCGCGATAAACTTGCTCTCTCAAAAACTGCGACAATTTAATCCCTCGAAAATCCGCGACAATTTAATCCCCCAAAAATCAGCGAAAATTTGTTCCCTAAAAAATCCACGACAATTTGTTCACTCCAGAAAATCCGCGATAATTTCGTGTTTTATGGGTTTTTCCGAGGTGCTTTCGTGTATAAGTGACTAATGGCTTGGTTTTGGGCCTTTCCACACATATTTATAGACATTTTAACTTCACTAATTTACATTTTGACCCCTCCTTCTTTTAATTTTGACCCATCCTTAATCTTTTGTCTCACTTTTCTATATTTTAGTTCCTTTTCATCTTTCCATCCCGTATCCCTCGTTATTCCTCGTCTAGACCTTTCCACTATATTTTCTCCCATTTTCTAACATACCTTTTTCCTGGGCTATTACAGCATCTGCCATTAAACTTAAATATTCCTCGTCGTCACGACTGTACATAGTTAGTTTCACCCTTTCATTCAATCACTCCGTAAAACGATGCATCTTTTCTTGCTCACTCCGTGTAATCTCGGGGGCGTACCTGCCTAGTTATATGAACTCTTGCATTTACTACATTACGGGGCGATTCCCTTGAGTTAATTTATCGAATTCAACCCTCTTGTCCCTCTTCAATCCTTTTGGTACGTAATAATTCAAGAACGCATTCTTAACTTCTCTCAATAGAGGGGTCCATCCTTCAGTAGTGAGGTGGACACGGTTCCGCTCATCGTGTAGTGCTACAGTCGAACCATAGTGGAGTCAATCCTGCCATTAGTTTTTCAGGGGCTTCAATTAGTTAGAACTTCTCCTCTAGGCGGATTATCTATGCTTCCGCATCCCCCATGTCATCTCTCGTGAAGCTGTTCATTCAAGCCTTCTTTAGCGCTCCATTGTAGTATATTATGCCTCTTTCATTCCTTGGCGCTTGTTCTATCTGCACATAATTTCCCATCTCTGTTTGTCCTTGCCTCATTGCACTAACGAGGGAACTGGCCATGGTTTGGAACATATCCCTAAGACTCTCTTGGCTAAACGTGACTGGCGTGGATGAGTCCACAGCCGGGGTTTCTATCGCCAGCGCTTGTTCTGAGGCATTGCTATCCATCTCTCTATTTCCATTCGCTCTTGTTCTCAGAGCCATGCCTACATTAAGGTTTCATTACGTCGATACTTACTCATACTATATGCTATATCCTACACCCATCCCTACCTATGGTCGGTTGCCCTCCTATAGACTCCTAGACTTCTATACGTAGGACCCACCACCACCAGTTTGGTGGTGGCGTTGGGCTCGGATACCATTTGTAATGACCCTAAAATGGGCGTAGCTAAATTTGGCAGAATCGTACTAAATAAAACTTAAAGTTCAAAACATAGTTCGACACGCATCAATAGTTCAACGACATAATTTAAAGCGTTCCAAAAGAATGGACTCTAGCACCGGACAACCAATGACCTCCTTCACATGCCCTCCTCATACCTCGTCCTTGTGACCAAAAAATCTGTAAAGCGGACACAATCTATTAAATGAAATTTCACACACTCTATATATCATTTCATTTCTTAAAGACAAAAAATAAATGATGCGTAAACCGTTCCTTTTATTCATGAGCATATTTTCTTATATTTTTAACTTTCCTTCTTATCTTCATTCTTCCTTTCATTTAATCCTTACTTTTGCCGAGTGTAACATGCTCGGTACATGTCCTGCCCAAGCCAACCGTTTGTTGTTGGTTGACTCGACGAGCCGTATACTTCCCTTCCCCGAGTGAGTACTTTGGCGCTACCACTTTTCTCACTCGGATTCGTTCTGCCTTTTTGTACGTATCTTTCCATTCTGGAACTTATCGTTCCCTTCATCAAGCATTCCCTTCCTTTGGCGAATCGTGTGCTAGGCCGTTGCCGTGTTTGGTCGGACGGTCCATCCTCCCTCACCTCGAGTCTTATTAACATTCATCCCTTTCATTCGTCTCTTTTACTTTATTTCTTATTAACCCTTCCCGTTACCTACGTCGCAACCTTCCCTTACTACATTGTGGTAACTCCGTTAACCTGTTGCTTTCACGTGTTATTATATCTTCGTTGCTTCCTTGCATTCATAACATATCTTAGTACTCGGTTTTCGATGTTATTATCTTATTATGAACTATTTTGTTACTGTAGACACATCGAAACATGACGAAAATACCCTTAACTCACGTTTTCGTGATGAATTGTTATGTTTCTCGAAATCCGCAATGAATTGGGGTTTGGCGTTTAGGTTTTTGCGGTGAATTACACACTTCTGAAAATCCGCGGTGAATTTTAGGGTCAGAAATACGCGATGAACTTGAACTTCACAAATCCGGGATGAATTCGGGGTTTAGAGTTTCCACTGCTAATTTGAGGTTTAGGTTTATCTTCGATGAATTTCCTTCCCAAATTTCCGCACATAATATCCTTCCCCAATTTCCTAGATGAATTTGTTTACCAAAAATCAGCGATGAATTTGGGTGCAGAAAATCCGCGATGAATTCGTGTTTTAGGGTTTTCTATGACATTTCCATACCAAGGTGAGAAATGACTTGATTTTGGGTCATTCCACCCCTATTTATAGACATTTTAACTCCCCTAAATTACATTTTGACCCCTCATTCCTTTTATTTTGACCAATATTTTATCTTTTGTCTAGCTTTTCTCCCTTTTCATTTTTTTTTCCTACTTTCATTCTCGTATACCTCGTTATTCCTCATCTATACATTACCACTCTATTTTTTCATATTGTTCTAACATACCTTTTTCTGGGCGATTACATGAGGGCAGTGATGGGATGTGAAGACGGTTACCCTTAATGTGTTGGACATATGCTAGCGTTCTTTCTTTCCATTCAATAAGATGGTTATGTTGAACTATGAGTTAGAATATTTCTCTTTCATTTTAATAATATCTTGACACTTACTCAATACTTGGCCACTTGTCTCGGCAATACCTCACCGAGCGTCGGTCTGGGGCGTGACATCCAGGTCATAATCCTTTTGCACTCTTAGGTATCCCGATATATGAATACAAAATCTACCTTGTTGTTATACTAGGAATTCGATTCATCAAACTTCTAAGATTATACTCATTACTTCAAGATAATATAATAACATTGCATTCACAACTAATATCATATATTCTTGTGTGTATATCGAATGTGCTCTCCGGGCGGAGAAGTTTCATGAATCGAATTTCTAGTATAGGAACAATGTAGATTTTGTATTCATATATCGGGATACCTAAAATGTGTTTTGATGATGCTTTGAGAAGTCTTGGATGGTTTCGGCCCGGAATGACGTTAGGGGTATTTTTTAATTTGGCACTTGGAGTGCACATCGGTGAGATTTTGTCATGTTTTTGGGTATTTTCTAAGTATTGGGAGATCAAGAATTGATCAATGGTATTCTATGGTATTTTATAGGCATTACGTATTATCAGCGGTCGGCCGGGACATTGCGGCACTTATCCCATGGGAATTGGGTGTTGTTAAGCAATTTGGGCCAAATTAACTAAGACTGAGTTTCTGTACCTTAAATTGACCTATTTGGCCATGTTCATCTATAAATATAGGTCCTTAGGTGCCAGAAAAGAGTTCAAACGTTTTGCACACATCCCAAGGCAAGATTTTTAGCCCCGGGACTCGCGTCTACTTGCATTTAAGGCTGTAGTCACGAGTTCTTGCTCAACGAAGTTGCGAGTTCTTTTTGAGTTGCGGCAATTTGTTCTGTTTCGTTGGTTCCGGAGTTTCATATCTTATTTTGCATAAATTCGATTTGGTCTCATGAGTTTTTTCCCATTTGCCAGTTTGTGTCCATCTGTAGCGTCTTCTTGTCGTGCCCACCTGTCCACTTGCGTGGACATGGCCCTACAACGTTGACTGCGCGGAATTGATCGTTATCAAAGTTTATGGTTTCAGATTTTTTATATCCCTTGATTGTAATTGTATCTCTCGATTGTCATAGTGAAAACCAAGGTAGAACTTTGGTCCCACGAGACCGTAAGCCCACATATTGTGGGCCCAACCTCGTATATCACATTTGTCTCCACACTAATTGAATCTAAATTAATAAAGGAAAATGACTAATCTAAAACCAAAATCATAAAATATTGTTAGACAACATTAGTTTGACACCGTCCGTGGGGATCGAGACTTAGTCTCATTGAGAATTTTTCTGCTCAGTTTGGATACTTACTATTGAAGATGAGAATGATGTTGATGAATGAAATTGAAATGGAGCCAAACCCTTAGGCGTTTGGAAATAATGAGGGCACTAAATTACTGGGGACTCAGTCATCACTTCCGGAAGAGCCCTCGGGTCATGAAACTGTTGCACAGCCTTCCCGAAGCGGGAATTCATCCCGGAGGGCAACTATTGTTTATTCTCCACATCCTCGGTGATTATCAAGGTTTTTTGAATTTGGAAAAGCGGGCCGATTGGTCGCTAGAAGAAATGTTCATCTCCCACCGCCGATATTAGCAAGATCTGTCTATCATAATCAGAAGGATGACGATCTTGAGGAGCGAAGATGTACTTTACTCGCTTAGTTAGAAGATGTTGAGGCCCAAAGGAGGTGTCGGAGGAGTAATGTTGTCTTGGAACATGCTGATGATTAAGTTGCTGCTAAGGACATAGGTCTTGCTTAGAATACCCGAGCACCATCCGTTACATTGGGGGAAGGGCAAACTTTTACATTGCAAAGGATTGATAACTTGATTGAGTCGAATTTGCAAGAGTTGAGCAACATGATTGAACATAATGATGCTCGGATGAACCAATTGGAAGCCACTCTCGGCCTCGGTTATGAAAGGTGACGGGTGTATGGGGAACATACCCGTTATACCCATTACACCTCCACCTATGAAGGTGATAATGTTGTGCATGAGAGGGAAATTGAGCCTTTTAATGGTAAATAGAAGGCCCTACCATCAATGGGAGTTTTAGAAAGTCTATGAAACACTTCGAGTGTCTTATCCCCCTATTCCTTGGCAATCATTAATGCTACTCTATCAGAATTTATTGAGTTGTCGAAGGATCTTCCATAATATCGGGGATCAACTGATTCCCATGCTCACACTTCAAACTTTGAAATTCATGTAAGTTTGATGAATTTGAGCAATGTTGCTATGTGTTTTATTTTTGCTACTTCTTTGAATGAGTCGGCTCTCCGATGGTTCAATAGGTTGTCGAGTTTTTCTATTGTCTCATATCAGGATTTCAAAGATCAATTTTATTCGGCCTTCGCATCTTTTAATGCACTTCTAAAGTATATTACAACTCTGACCGCGTTGCGGTATGATTTGTCTAAGAAATTGTTATGTTTCGTTACATGTTTCAAGGTGGAATGTAGAAAAATTACTTGTTAGCGAGAAAGTGGGGGGTAATACAACTTATTTTGGCCGGTCATCCCCTGTGCAATTCTTTGAATAGGGATCCACCGAAGAAAATGGAAGAACTTGCATTGAGGTGCACACAGAATATCCGTGAAGATGAAGGATTGCTCGATCATGGAGTTATAAAGGTTCGTGCTTATGGATCACATAACATTGCTGTGAATCACGCAAAGGATAACTGTGTTGTGATGTCGAGACCCAAGATCCTTGATCTTTCCGACGTATAGTTATAAACAAATTTTCTCAATTATTGAGGAAAAGAAAGGATGATCCTTGAAATATCCTCGTCCGCTACAGGCACCGACATCGGGGACTCATGAGTCGCCGATATTTTGTCGTTTTCATCGGGGTTTCTGACATACGACTAATGGTTGTCGAAAGTTGATGTCTGAAGTTTAGAGATTGTTAGAATTTGGTCAGCTAGGCGATTGTTAGAAGTTAGAGATTGTAAGAAGTTGATGTCCGAAGTTTAGAGATTGTTAGAAGTTGGACATACGACTAATGGTTGTCAACTTATTTATCATATTTTTCCAAATAAGATATGTATTGTTGAAGGAATGACTGAAGTTTATTCGGAAAAAATAATTTTGATTATTCAACCCGGAAAACTGAGAAGCTTCCCAAGATTGATTTGCCACCACTTGACGCAAGGGGTCGTGGATATGGAGGATAGTGTGGCCAAAATCCGAGAGGTGGCCATGATGGTTTTTTAATGGCGGTCGTTAGAACCGTAGAGAGGCATGGAGAGGCAACTATCGCGGTCGAGGTCCTACCCTCAATTCAGAAAGCATCAAGGCTAACAGTGGGAAGGTCATCAACCTAGCCATGAGAATCAATACCTTCTCTTCCCGCTGCAGTCATCCTGGTAAGCCAATTTTAAATATTCAGGAGCCAGAGCTAACATAGGGTCATCGTGACACAAATTTTATAACTATCGTTAGAGGAAGGAGTGTCGGAGATTAAAACCGAGCTCGGAAGCGATCCCACCGAGAATTAGAGCAGAGGGGACATTTCATGGAAGTGAATTTGGTCCAATTATCTTATTTGGAAAGAATGTCTATATCTTTCGGACCTGAGGATTTATTAGATATTTTCTCTCCACATGATGATGCTCTCGTTATTTCCCATGTTATAGCCAATCATCTTGTCACTCTAGTTTGGGTAGATACTAGAACTTCAACGAATATCTTGACTCTTGCAGCCTTTAAGCATATGTCTTTGAAAAGAAACACCAAGCTCCAACCTGTTCAAACCAAGTTGGTTGGTTTTAAAAACAACATCGTTGCCTCCCAAGGATCATTATCTCTCCCGATCATATTGCAAGAACCAGAAATCTGAAGAACCCTTTTGGTGGAATTCTTTGTCATTGACCCATGATATAGTCTTAAAATGTTTTTTGTTGTTTTCTTGATGAGTCAGATATTTTTTTTTGTTAAGACACGAGAAATTACGAGCATGGTTCCACAATTTATGTTATCGGGAGAACGAAGCTCTACCTGTGTGTTTCACTATAATAAAAAGTTCACAAATACAACATATAGAGTCTCAATGGTCAAAATGAGTAATGTAGGCTCGATCTAGGACGAGAAATGAGCTCATTAGTGAAAACCGGGTTGAAAACGCATAAATAACTATTCACTTAAAAAATCACCTCGGATTTGGCCTCTACAGTGAAAATTAACCGCGGATTTGCTCCTTAGCCAGATTTCTGACCGATTTTTGATAAGTAACACTATTCAACTCCAAATTCACCACGGATTTGAGCTCCATAGTGCAAATTCAATGTGGATTTCAACACATAGACAAATTTTTGATTGATTCTTGATCCGCAACATTATTCATGAACAAAATTCACAGCGGATTTGCCCAAGAGTAATAATTCTTCGCGGATTTGTCCTCCAATGCACTTCACCGTGGATTTCTGGATCGTAAAACGTTTATGCGCGGTTTTCAAACTCCAAAACTATTTGCACGGAAAATTCACCATTGTTTTTTCCTTAGCACATAATACACCACAAAAATTTCTCATTTGGCGATTCGTGGACACCCAACTCCAACTTTCAACTCTGTCTATGATTCTGAACCCTTTTCCAATGCATATGAACATGTATTTATAGATAAACTAAGTATAATTTGGCCCAAATTATCCAAAAATGATCCATTTCACTCGGATGTCTATCTTAAAGTCTCGGATTGCTCGAAATGCCTTTTGATCGACTCGTGACCTACGAAAAGACGTAAATATACACTAGGCAAGAATCTATCCCAACAATTCTCACCAGATGTCCGCGCTATTACCGAATATTCATCATAACTTCCTCGGGTGCCATATTTTGGAAATACCCCTCCCCTCGATCCCTTCCGACTCATAATTTATCAAAAAATACCCGTGACTACATAAGAAACTTTCCATATGACCTCGGAATGCCGAAATGACGAAAACATTTCAAATGCAGAAAATACCTTAGTGGGCGTACCGATCAGACCTGGGGCTACCCTAATTACGAAAATACAACTGAAACAATTTCAACTATCAATGCTAAAAATACAATAGTGGTCGCATTGATCGGACCAGGAGATGTCAAATTACAAAAATACCCCGACGCCCTTCTGACTTGAAATCACTTCAGACTACTGAAAATACCATAGTTTGTGTGCAGATCAGACCCGAGGGTGTCATTCCAACCCGGAATATCCATAATACCTTGGAAAACATGTCGGAAGGTTCCCGGGGTATCAAAATTATAAAAATCAACACGAGCAAAATCAGTCTCCCTATGCTTCCGTATAATGCTATTCTTGGAAGAAGTACTTTAAATCTCTTCCGAATAATTGTTTCTTTGCCCTATTTGATGATGAAGTTTCCTACCTCTACGGGTATTGAAAAAAGAAAGGGAATTAGAGTTGGCAAGCTCGTACTACAATATTATGTGAAGGAGCGGTATGAAGGTTCTAACTCTAAGAAACTAGTTTGCATGGTGGAACTTATTTCCGACGAAGCCATGGATTCACGTGATACGATACTTTCTAGGAAATACAAAGAAAATGAGATGAAGATGGAATCTCTAGGTATTAAAATAGTACCTATATTTTCCGAAAATCAAGAGAAAACAATTCTAACTGTAACGACCCAAATGTGGGCCTAGACGATATGGTAAAAACGTGCTAAATAAAACGAAACGTTCGAATGTAAACTTAAAACATAGTTCAAAAACATTAAAGTCTAGCAACATAATTTAGAGTGTTCTCAAAAGACCGGACTCTATCACCGGACAACCGACGACCTCCTTCCCATGCCCTTCTCATACCTCGTCCAGGTCACCTACAAAATCTGTAAAGCGGTCACAATCTATTAAAAGATACTTCACACACGCCATGGTTATCTTTTCATTTCTTTAATACACTATACACACACGCGTAGGTCGTTTCTTGTAATCATTTTCTTATTCCCTTTCTTCTTAATCTTTTACCCTTATCATTCCCCTCATCCTTTAACTTTACTGTTGCCGAGAGTAACATGCTCGGTACATATCCCGCCCAAGCCAACCGTTAGCTGTTGGTTGACTCGACGGGCCATATGCTTCCCTTCCTCGGGTGAGTACTTAGGCACTACCCCTTTTTCCACCCGAATCCGTTCTGCCCTTTACGTACGTATCTTTCCATTTTTGGAACTTATCGTTCCCTTCATCAGGCATGCCCTTCATTTGGCGAATCGTGTACTAAGCACGATGCCGGGCTCGGTCGGACGGTCCATCCTTCCTCACCCCGAGTCTTATTAACATTTGCCTCATTCATCCGTGTCTTTTACTTTCTTTTTTACTAACCCTTCTCGTTTTCCTAAGTCGGAACATTCCCTTACTACATTGTGTTCACTCCGCTTACCGTTTGCTTTCGCTCGTTATAATCACTTCGTGCTTCCCCGCATTTCGTAATAGGTCTTAGTACTCGATTTCCGATGTTATTATCTCATTGTTAACTATGTGATTACCGTAGACCCTACGTATCCTTTTCCTCTCACGATCTGGGGTTGAGACGCGACGAAAACACCCAAATCTAGTATTTCTGCTATAATTCACTTCATTCTCGAAATCCGCGACAACTTTGTGCTTAGGACCAAATCCGCGATAATTTGTTCTTTAAAATTTCCGCGACAATGTTTGTGGTTTAGGTTTTTCCGCGACAATTTTTCTCTCTGCAAAATTTCCGCGACAATTCTCCTTGCACCAAAATTCGTGACAATTTTGCACTCCACAAAATCCGCAACAATTTTCTCTTTCGCGATAATTTTTGTGTTTTTCGGGTTTTTCGGGTTTTTCGCGGATTTTCGTGGCTTAGTGATAATTAACTTGGGTTTGGGTCTTCCCACCCCTATTTATAGACATTTTAACTTCTCTAATTCACCTTTTGACCCCTCATTCTTTTTATTTTGACCTCTCTTTTATCTTTTGCTTTACTTTTCTATTTTTTTGTTTCATTTTTCGTTCTTTCATTCCCGTACCCCTCGTTATTCATTGTCTAGACATTACCAATATATTTTCTACTATTGTTCTATCATACATTTTTCCTGGCTATTACAACCAACCACATAGAAACATATCCTCACATTAAATGATTTTACTCATTTAATCGGTGACTCTTTTGAGTTCTGGAGGAGACGGATGTCCTTCCACGGACTTCACCAAGCGTCATACACATAACTCCAAACCCTCTTTTCGACCTTTCACGCTCTCCTTCGTAGAGTAAGGGGAGGAATGTTCATTGTCCGAGTGAAAGTAGCGTCACGTTCAGGGTACAATCCTTAGACTTACGTAAAAATTTTACTCTCACTCAACTGGATCCAACTCCCCACGCTAAATGGTTTTACCGACATAGCATGCGACCATTATGGGCACGGAGGAGTCAGATGTCTTTCCATGGACCTCACCAAGCGTCTGACACATAACTACAAACCATCGAGCCTAAACAAGCACCCTCAGGCCTTACCTAGTGCCCCGATTCATCTCATACATTAAGGTCTCAACAAACACCCGTGGGCCTCAAGTAGCGCCCTACATATTTTCGTTCTAAGTATAAGCTGGCACCCGTAATCACCTCAACTTCATAGGTCCTCAAGAAGCATCTGCAATCTCATCTCAACCTTTCTAGGCTTGACATTTCAAGTTCTCCTCCGTAGAATAAGCTACCGTCATTGCCTGAGTAGAAGTAGTGTCAAGTTCAGGGTTGTAAATATTTCACTCCCACTCGAGTGGCTCGGGTGCTTTGCGCTATAGAGCCTTCACTGTCTAGCTGGAACTAGCGTCAGGTAAAAGGTAAAATACTTAGACTGACATAAATTTTTGACTTCCGCATAGATAGATCTCGTATCCTTGACTATATGGTCCTTGTGGGACAAATGAGGAGACGGATGTCTTTTCACCTCTCACATTCTCACACACCACTTCACATCATCTCATCTGAACCTTTCCCGCATTCTATCGAAAGACGTTGAGGGCTCTCACTATCTAGGTGGAGTAGCGGCATGTTCATGGCACAATCCTTAGACTTATGTAAATATTTCACTTATGCCTAAATGGATCAAATCTCTCGGGTTAAGTGGTTTTATCCACTTAACCATACATAACCATTTGGAGAGGTGGATGTCACTGTATTTTATAATTGCTAGCACTTTCTATCACCCTCACTACCATCATACTTAAACCTTTCCCGCGCTCTACCGAAAAGCGTTGGAGGCTCTCACTATCTAGGTAAAAATAACGTCAAGTTCAATTATACAATCCTTATACTAACGTAAATATTTGACTTCCACATATACGAATCAAGTCCCTGGTGTTAAAAGGATTTATCCACTTGACCATCAAGAGAGACGTATGTCTCTGTGCTTTATACTTGCTAACACTTTCTATCACCCTCACTATCATCATACTTCGACCTTTCCCACACTCGATCAAAAAACGTTGGGACTCTCAATATGTAGGTGGAAATAACATCATGTTCATGGTATAATTCTTGGGCTGAAATATTTCTGACGCAAGTTTCCAATTTGTATCCAATTTTCATAATTTATTATTAGATGTTACTGACGTAATCTAACACTAACAGTGAGTAAACCAGAATGTAATTGTGTCCAAGTGTTTGGGCCATAAATATTCAGTATAATCTAGAGGTGAGGCCCATGAAAAATGGCCCACTATCCGTCGAATGGGAATTCTCTGTCGTTTTCAACTACCTTAAAATGTTGAGGGTCTTGTCCAGAGCAGTGTAACTTCCACATCTTGAAGTAGGCGCGCTCCAGATTTCTCACCTGAGTCCATTAAAAAACGCATATTCAGACAAACAAAGAGATATAATTAACTAAAATGCGATTGATTACCCATCGCTTGGTGTCAAAAAGAGGGCAAGTAAGGCGTGCAGTTTTGAGCCTGCTAGTTAGATCCTGGAGCTTGAATGGGTTCAAAGCCAAAGACACAGCTTTTTCTTCATACTCCTTCATACTAAAAAACATACATCCCAATAATGGAGTGGGGTTGGAAGTTCGATTCCAATGAGTATATACTGTAGTATGAGATGTAGCAACAGTTACCTTTTCACTATCATGGCTTCCCCAACTCCTGTAGCAAGACATAGAGAACCAGCAACTCTGGTAGCCATTTTCTCAAGTGGAAGAGTGATAATGGGTAATCCAGCCCATAGAACATCTGTTCCTGTGGTATGTGCATTGCAAAGAGGCCTATTGTACATGAAACAAATGCACAACTTGTTTAAACTTTAATAATCAAGTGGAAAAAAGGGGGAGAGGCGCCATACGTATCAAGGAATAAGTCTGCCAGTGCACTGCGCCTGATGTGTTCTTGTTTCATTGCAACATCAGTGAGAATTATTCTGTCTGGTTGCAGACCTTGAGCCGCAGCATCTGGACAACATTAAATAATTGTGAGTTTTGAATAAAAAGCACAGCAAAAAGGTGTAACTTGTAAGGAGGAATTTGAAGCACACATGCACGAAGCCGTGTTTCCCCAGCAGCTGGAAACCTAAGAAGCCATAGCACACTATTTGGGACACGCTTAAGAATCTTGCACCTGCATATAATAAAGAAAGATCACCACCCATTCCAATGCTACCAAATATGGCTTTAACAACAACAGCATGTACCATGTTATAAATATTTCAGGGTCCATCTTGTAAAGTTGATTGAAACAAGCAAATATAAATTTTTCTTCAGGCAATCCATAATCAGACCGCTTCATTTGGCGGTTGGGGTCAAGCACATCAAGGTTTTTCTGAAATAGTAGGTGTTAACCGGCGCATGAGGACCCGACAATGTTAAAATCTTAATCTTACCTGTTTGTAATCATTTACAAAGTATGAATGAGGAAGATGAACAATCTTCTCTGAATATATATTTGAGTAGCACAAAGGTGATACAAACTGAAATTAAAATAGCAAATAAATTGGTGTGGACATAATCAAAGCCATAAACAGATTCCTAAATAAGAATGAACACAACTGAGGAAATAAAAAACCATTAAAGCAAGAAGAAATAAATTTTAAAAATACCTCATCCGATACCAAATAATGAATGTAGTTCGCCCCAGTAGTCCCTGGAAATCCCATGTAGGAAACCTGAATTGGGGCTGGCTGCATTGCAAATATCTCATTCCTTGCTCCCTGTCGATAATGACAACAGATATGAATTATTAAAAATCATGTATTATAATTCAGATAATCTAAATGCATTACATAGCTTTAATACCTTAGTATACCCATTAAGATTTATCAGAATATGAATATTGTCCTCATTTATCATCCTAGCAATCGTATCAGATGACATAGATGAAACATCTATGAAGTGCTCTGCTTCATTTTGGATTCGGAGCCTCCATTCGGTACCATCATTTGGACTTAAAGCATAACAAAAAACCTCAACATTTGTTCTGCTGTGCATGCCGAATACCGAACCCATCAGGTGAGATAGAGGATGATTCCCAAAGTCACTGCTAACATAGCTGGAAAAATCATGTCAGAAATCAATACTATGTTTCAGTTGCACCACCTTGATGGATTAAAATTTTAAGATAAATATATCACCCAATCCTTAAGCGGCCATTATTATTCTGGCTCCCAACAGGTAGTGGTGGAGGACTGTTGAAAGGTGGTACTGAATAACGAGATGCAACAACTGAACAATAAGCAGCATATTTCCGACTGGGGAAACAAAGAACATTAGGGAACCCATGTTGTAAAGATAACTACATTTAATCAATTCCAATGAAAGGAAAAGGAAAAGGAAAAGGAAAAGGAAAAGGAAAAGTAAAACTTCTTACCTAATCTCCAGTGCAAGCATGGGGTCAATGGGATAAGCAATTGCATGAAAAGGCTGCACACTAGGAATAATGGACATCTGGGGAAAATAAAAGGGGAAATCAAATGTCAAAATGGACAATAATATGAAAAAGCAAACCACGCATTAAAAAAGGAGATCTATGAAACAATATCAAATCATTTGAGAATGAATTAAAATTTAAAATAACATCTAAAACCTTGATTTGTCTCCTAAGTATCCCTTCAACTTCAACAAACATCTTTTCGCGATCATCCCAGTCGCAGACACTCTGAATCAGATTGAAACAAGGCACATTAAAATCCAGGAAGATACAACATCAAGTTAGAATCTACCAGTTTTCATAGCATAATTCCAGATTAGATTCAATTGCAAAAAAATAAAGAAACACGATGCCCTAATTCCAGGTGTTTTTAACTAAAGTTCTAGAGGTTGACCTAGGCAGACAGTCAATTCCTAGCCTTGTGTATCTCTTCTCCAACAGTACTATTAAGTTTGATGATCAGTTCTGTTCATAATGCAGTCACTTTCTTCCAAGTCTCTAACTAACTCGAACAGATCATTTGTTTTGCTAATATGAATGCCAAAGTGGATGTAACTCACATTATGGATGTCCATATACCTGCAAAGTGTGAAGTAGATTACACGTCGCCTCAGGAAAATCAGGGCGCAATATCAATGCTTGCTTATAGCTTTTGATAGCAGCTTCGACATGGCCACTGCATAGAGTAAATGAAAGCAAATAATGTGCATGTCTTACAAATCCATCACGAAAGATACCCAATAGAACCCCAAATAATGTACAAAGGCAAGGTCTTGCTAGCATTTCACATGCAACCATAAGCATTTCAGATTATTAATCAATGAACATTTATGGCTCAAAACAAGTTCCCGGTACACTAGTCAGGAGCATCCGTGAGAAAATAAAGTACCTATCTTTGTAGGCTGATGCCAAATTAGCATGGGCTTCAGCCATACTTGGTCGGATGGCAATAGCACGCAAGTAGTCCTGAACAGCCTCTTTGACCCTACCAATCTCTTTATAGGTGTTCCCTCGATTAACAAGGCCATCAGATGCCAAGGGATCAATTCTGATAACTTCATTGTAGCAAGATATAGCATCTGCATAATTACCCTGCAAGTGTCCCCACCCAAACAAGCATGTTACTCTAGTCAGTCAACTATTGATAAATTAATTACAATTCTCATTTTCTAAAATTTGAACGATGGACCCAGCAAGTTACCTGCTGCTTGTATATTATAGCTAAATTGTTGAAGGGAGCAGAGAGCCCTGTTGTAACAGCAAGTGTTGCCTTGTAACACTGGGCTGCGGCGCTCATCATGTTCCTTGAATTTTACAAGGAAGAAAAATAGAACTTTAATAAAACATAAAAGAGAAAACAGACATAAGGAAGAAAAGACAATCTAAGATGCATATTGCATCAGCATTGGGAACTAAAACATACCACTCCATATAGATATTTCCAAGATTGGTAAGAGCTTGAGGATGAGTAGGTTGAAGACACAAACATTGCTGGCACAGAATAAAAAAATGAGAATTATTTCAATAAAACATACATTTTACACAACCAGCATCACGCAATAGTCTACAAGGACTAACTCGGTAACAATGAATTGCCTCCTCAAGCCTTCCGGAATCTTTCAATGCATTGCCCTGTATGTGAAGAGTTCTCGCAAAAAATACATGCATACAATATGTGAGTGTATGTCATATGTATTGAATGCACTTCAATAGGCCCACATATATGTGTGCATTTATATGTACATAATTCAGCAAGAGAGCTCTAACCAAGTTAGTGTATGCCTCCAAAAATCCAGCATCACACGCAATAGCTCGCTTGTAGTTTATGATTGCCATATCAAGGTTTCCCTGCTCATAATTTACACTTCCCAGATTGCCTGCAATAGACGCAGAATAAGAAGCTACAAACAACAGGAGTAGCCAAATGCATCAAGAATTCCATACCTATATTTTCAAAAAATTTGAAAGAATAAAAAATCACTATTTGAACTATAAAATTGCAAATAGCATCTAAGTGGAAAAAAAGCCAAAACTTGAATGATACATCCAAATCCTCCCTCGTAAGTTACACGGATGTTCATACATAATAGTGTGATTCATCATTTCTAGCTACATAATAAAGCATATCATCCACATAAAAAATCATGCTAGTTTTCAATTGCACAAGGAAAGAAAATATGTAAACCAAGAGACGCTTTCAGCAAAATACTCACTAAAAACCAATGCACTGTCTGGCCGCAATTGCAAGACTTGCTGATAGCATAGAATAGCCTCTTGTGTCATGCCCAAGGCCTATAAATGCAAATAAAAAATCAATTTTCATCGAATTATATTACATTACATGGGGCTTCACAACCCTGTATGCAAACCTCATATAGTTCACCTTGTATACATTTCCCAAATTTAAACAGGCATCTGAGAAATTTGGTTTCAACTTAACCGCTTCCTGAGAACACACCGGAACAGCATATATCGAAAACAAAAGAACACTCAAGATAATCCTTGACAGTCCATGAAAATATTATCTACTCTGACCTTGTAGTATTGCAAGGCTCTGTTTAGATCACCAGACTCCATGAAAAGACCAGCAAGATTGGACCATGCAATAGCAAATGTGGGTTGAATGCGAAGAGCTTCAGCATAGCAATTGTATGCCTGAAAAGGCAAAAGGGGGGAGAATAGCAATAAGAGAAAAGGGGAAAGTTTGCAGAATGCGCTATGATATAGATGGGGATATGAAGATATATGATGCTGGAAGGAAACCACACATTATAGGCCTACAACTCACTGTAACAGAAGAAAATATTGTATGTGAAACTTGCATGAAAAAATAAATCTGACCTAAAGGTAAATAGTGAAATTATGATAAAGATTCAAGCTTAGGGAACACAAATAAACACTCTTACCTCTTGCACCAATCCTTGAGCTTTCATCAAATTCCCAAGATTACTATGCGCATCAACCTAAATGGGCGAAATTAAAGAAAGCATGAAATTAATAAGATGGGGAAATAAATTCACTGTGTCATTAAGGAAACATTTAAGAAAAATACCAAACGAGGATTTATAGCAAGAGCTTGACGGCAACACTGGGAAGCTTCACTTAGCCTTCCTTTACGCATGTAAGCACTAGCTAAGTTAGACCATGCATCAGCAAAATTAGGTCGGAGCTGCATTTGAAGTTAGGACCAGAATGTGAGAACAGCTGATTCATAGGTGCAGAATGCTAAAGTGTCCTATTCAATAACTTCCACAAATAACATTGTATACATCATCAAAGAGTCCAATAAACTAGAGATGAAAGGACTTTTTGATGTTGAGGAACATCGATCAGACCTCAATTGCAATCAAGTAATAATGAATGGCGACATCAGTATTGCCTTTCTCCTGCCAGAAAAATGTGGAAAATGCAATTCATAAGATATTTCCTTGATATTTGTATGATAAATAGACCAAAGAACATGAAATCATTGAATACCTTCAATGCATTTGCCATATTTCCATAGCACTCGGCAAACTGCGGGTCAATTCTAAGAGCTTCTTCATTTTTTGCTATGCATAAGTCAAATTCATGCAGCTAAAAAAGTCACAGCTTCAGATAGTAAGTTGTAAATATTTGCAACTTTCCCACATAAAATGTAAAATTCAAAATTCAAAATATGAACCAGCAAATATAGTATCCACCTGATAGTAAATTGCGCCCAACAAAAGAAGGTTATCCCTTCTGCATGGATTTCTATCATACACTGTCTTGCTGTGTTCTAGAGCCTGCTTATAATTACCAGCTCGGTAATTTTGATGAGCGACGGTCAAGAGCATGTCTTCGTCAGCTGCGTCTCACAAAAGAAGAAATTAAACTGCGTGTCAAGTTAGCTATCAAACAGAATAAATTTAGCCACCAAAACACAAGGTATTTTTATTATTACATTATCAGGTAATAAAAATTAAGGTCAAAGCTAGCGGGAAATTTTGCCCAGTTCAGCGAACTACAAAAAAATATAAAATAGTAAAGAAATTAAGCAACATAAAACTCCATCAACAATAATACCTAACGAATAACAATGAACACTTCGTGATGGGGGAAAATGAAAGTGTAAACTCCAGAAAAAATAAATCTGTAAAAAAAAATTCAAGACCTTCCCGAGAAAAATCATGCACGATATTACTTCCCGAGGATTCCTCCCGGTGATGATCGCCTGAAATATTGTAGGGTACCCTTGAAACATGCTGCTGCAAAAGGTGCTGCGGTTGCTGTGGGTGCAATTGTGGCAGATTCATATTGTACTGCCGAGGATCGTTCGGCAACGAGAGCATAACTTCCGATCCTTCGAAAACCTCCCCCGGCCAGAGTTACAATCCGAAACCCCAGATCAGTAGAAATGAACCGAATAAACTGAAGATTCTACAATGTTCCTCCCAATAAAAAAAGGAAAATCCAATTAATACCCATCAGTTAAAAATAGAACAGGATTCGTCGTTCCATAAAAAGGGGCTAGAAGAAGTGAGAGAAACTGGGAAGGGGAATAAGAATTGTGAAGAATCCCCTTTCCTTCGTCGTCTTGTTCTTTCTTTCTGGCTTCAGCTTACTTGCTCTACAACAACTAACCCGACCCAATGCCCAAAATAATCAATAATACCAAATACTGAAATATATGGATTCAATAATGTACTTCATAAAATTCAATAATATTGTTCACCAGTCATGGGGTTACGATTCGTTCAAACAAGTGCGATAATTTTCATTTCTGCTCTATCCTTACCCGTAGAACTCACAACTTATGATGATTTTAATTTTCAAGAACAATTTCCCAATGAATTCTAACAAGATTCGTGGCAATCATTTTCTACTTTTTAGTTTCTCATGGAATTGGAACAATTGTGGTTAGTGAAAAGTGTAATACTATTTTTTATAAATTTTCTACTTAGTCCTTTATCATGACTTTGAATCGATATTAAGATTTGTGTAAGGTGACCATCAACTTATATGTTTAGAGCATAGTGGAATGAAAATTTAGAGCAACTAGACTTAATCTTGAAGATTTAGTTTTGTTTGTCGACGTAATCAAACATGGGTAATGATGTGATAATATCTATTATTGTGGATTTTTCATTGGAAAAATCTAGCATATAGTGGTGATGTCAATTGACTTGATCAGTTGATGTCGATCAATCAATGATATCGATCGAATAATTGTGATACTTATACTTTATAATAGTCATATTGGACTTTATTCGAGAGTTTCGAAGGATAAACATTCTTTTATTATCTAACTTATAAAATTATGGAATCTCATATGGTTATATATGGGCGAAAGACAGTTTTAGTCCACAAAATTTAGATATTTTCACAATTTTGGTCTCAAAATTTTCTTATTTTGGCAAAACCAACTCCTAAAGTTTGATGTATGCAAAACAAGACCCTAAACTATTATTATTTTGACAAAACAAGTCCCTAAAGCTATGTGTGTGTGGCATAATTGGTCCTCAATGTTTTAATTTGTGGCAAATTAGGTCATCCGACGAAAAATACGCAAATTTAATACTCAAAGTTTCGAGTTTTTGGAAAATTTGGTCTCTAACGCCATTAATTGTCCCCAAAGTTTGTAAAACATGGTAATTTTAGTCTCCCAAACTATTGAATGACTAATTTGGTTCACAAAGGTTACAAAATTTGACAAATTTAGTCCCCAACGAAAGAATATGATGTTTTTAAGACAGATATGGGAAAATTTTATTTTCCATATGCATCTGAGTGTATATGAATTCAAAAACTTTTATTCACTTATTCGATTTTCAAGTTGGACTACACCTTTTAGAACGAGACGAATTTAATTCTCAATTGAAACATTTGAAGTTTTCTAAAGTTTTATGAGATTTGTTTTTTATATTTCGATGTAAATGTTTGACAAATTTAGTTTCAAACGAAATAATATGATGTTTTTTATGATTTATACGATACATTTTAATGTTTATAAATTGAAAAATTATTAGTTTTATATTTGATTTATAATTTTCGTCGAACATATTATACTGATACAAATTTGTATTGTGAATGTTAACACTTGACGTGTATTGATGTTTAATGTCATGTTTTTATACCGGCGGACAAGGTATACCGGCCGGTAAGCCCAAAACCGGGCATCACCGGTATTTCAACCGGTACCGCCCGATACCGGGTCGACCCGGAAATAAAAAAAATATTTTAATTTTTTTTAGAAAAAAAAAATTACCGACCGTACCGATATTGATGAGAGCTTCAAAACCCGATACCCAGAATCGGTTAAGGCCCAAACCATTAGAGATCGACCCAAGTGACAGAAGGCGAACCTAATGGCCCCAGATCTAATTTCAACTAGAAACCAGATCCAACAATGATAGCTGGACCCGAGAGCCCACTTGACCTAAGAGCCCATACCCGGCGATCGGGGACCAAAGGCTGATAATACATATGGCCCACTGCTTCGGGGACCGATCCAATGGATTGGTCAAGACTGTTACATCCCACGTGTGTTGCACTCCGGGCCCAACCACGTCTTCCACGCTTCGGTCCTGATCATGCAGACTGCTCTTCGGTCCCTTTCACGTTTTCTCGCATGTGAAAACAACCTCCAACAACCTTGTAAGAGGCAGTTACAGGGCGTGGATTACACGTGATTCCATCAACGTTTCGAGGCGACGAAGATCCGATCGATCATGTCGCAGACATTGAGTTGAGAATGTGAACCGTTCGGGCCTCTAACTCACTATGGAGCTGATCAATTTGGTTGAGGATGACTCAACCAAGACTACTCGAATCGGGGCACATTTGGCCTAAGCTTTTGAAAAAGAGTTGGTACACTTGCTAAGAAGCCATGTGGATATATTCGCTTGGACCCCGGACGATATTCCGGGGATTGACCGATCCGAAAGTGAGCATCGGATCAACACCGAACCTGTAAAGAAGCCTACTAGGCAGAAGATGAGACGTTACTCTCCTGAGAAAATTGAAGTTATCCGGGCTGAGGTGAACAAATTGATACGGTTGGGATTTATCAGGGAGATTTACTATACTGAATGGGTTGCAAACCCGGTAGTGGTCTTCAAGGCGGATGGGAAATGGATGATGTGTATTGACTTTACCGACGTCAACAAAAGTTGTGAGTCGGATCCTTTCCCCCTACCACATATTGATCGATTGGTGGATGTTGTGGCTGGCAGCACAATGATGAGTACCATGGACGCTTACTCCGGGTATCATGAGATCTTCCTTGCAGAGGAATATCAGAAAAAATCATCATTCATGACTGAAGACGGCGTTTATTGCTATGTAGTTATGCCATTTGGCTTGAAGAACGCTGGAGCAACGTACCAAAGGTTGGTCAATAAAATCTTTAGAGATCTAATAGGTCACATGATGAAAGTGTATGTTGATGATATGATAATCAAATCTATGAATGATGAAGACCATATCTCTTATTTGTCTCGATGTTTCGAAGTATGCCGCAAATATAAACTCAAACTAAATCCAAACAAATGTTGCTTCCGGATCCTAAGTGAAAAATTCTTAGGATATTATGTTTCTATGAAAGGCATAGAGGTTAACCCTGAGAAAGTTCAGGCGATCATTGATATGGAACATCCGAGAAACAAGAGATAATTTCATTGGCTTACTGGCCGATTGGCAGTGATAAGCAGGTTTATTTCTAGATCCACGGATCGGACTTTACCCTTTTTCAGAGTATTGAGGAAAGCAAGACATCTCGATTGGATCGAAGAGTGTGATCGTGCCTTCTCAGATTTGAAGACTTATTTAATTACTCCTCATGAGATAGTGAGTCCGACTTGCGATGAACCTTTGGGATTATATCTAGCAGTATCAGAGGCTGCAGTCAGCGCAGTTCTAGTTACCATTAAGGATGACGTTCACAGACATGTTTATTATTTGAGTCACTCCATGGTATCAGTCGAAACTAGATACACTACCCTGGAAAAGTTCATGCTAGCGTTGCAGAATGCTATATCTAAATTAAAGTATTATTTTGAAGACCGAAAGGTTTATGTCTATATTTATCAACTTTTAAAGGCAGTCCTGAATCAGACAGATCTCAATGAGAGATTGGCAAAGTGGCAATTAAAATTAGCTTGATCTATCTGGAATTCCTACCTCGAAGGGCGATCAAGGCCGAGGTTCTCGCTGATTTCGTGGTCGAAATGACTCGATCAGCCATATTCTTAAATCAAAAGGACGATCGATGGATTATTTATGTTGATGGATCGACCCTCGGAGGAAAAGGAGCGGACATTACCCTTACTACCCTGCAAGGCGATGTTATCCATTCTGTAGTTAAGTTCTTATTCCCTGGAACAAATAACATGGTGGAATATGAGGCTGTTTGTCGGGAATGACCCTAGCCCAAAAGATGAGAGTTGCTAAAGTGCGAATGTTCTCATACTCTAAGTTGGTAGTGGAACAGTTCGTATGAAGATTTGAAACACATGAACCCACGATGAAGTTATATCATACTAAAGTTCTGGAGTTATCAAATATGTTCAATGGATTCTCACTTGACCATGTGCATCGAGAACAGAACAAAGTTGCTGATGCGTTAGCCAGATTGCCTACAGGCATACTAGACATTGAACCAGACACAGTATCGGTCCACATTCAAGATCGGCCTTCGGTCGAAGTATTCGTGACTGAACAGTCAATTGAAGAAGTTGAGGCGTTGTGCAATGAACTCCAAGACTTGAATATTAATGTTGTTGACTCCCCAGGGGAACCCACGTGGATGAAACCTGATATCACCATGAAAATTTATTATTCGATGACACATATGTTTCTATATAGTCATTCCCAAGTCGAGAAATGAAGCAGATCGAGATATTTTGATGATTGACATTGTTTATAGCTTATCGTGGTATTTAGATCGGTTTACTTATTTACTGGACCATTGTGCCTAATTCGGAGATTAATGTATCATTATATATTAGACTCCATTATGTATGGGCCTAGTGAGTAATATCAAATTGGATTGGATAAATCACCTATATAAACATGGTTAAAGTGTTAAGGAGGGGAGCTTGGATTGATGACATAATGGAGAGTTTTATTGATAACCTAAAGTAGGCCGCCATTCATTTCTTTTTTCCGGGCGGGAAACCTACGACTATGGACACTAAAAGATGATATTTTTCTTTGTGATTTCTACATCTTATTTTCTTATTGTAAATTTACAAACTTGATGTTTATATTGGATTCCAAGGCTAAAGCGGGTGGTTTTTTATCCTTTCTTTTACAGAAAAGTTTTTCACCAATAAAAATCTTGTCTTTTTATTCTTATTTTCTTATTAAACTTCATTCGACCCCTACCGAGAAAAGGGGGTCTAAATTTTGTTATTGCTGATTTTTAGCGGCGATAACATTGGCGCCGTCTGTGGGGATGTTTTTAATCCCATTGAGTTTTTATCCGGAGTTTGGGATGGAAAACACATATATATTTTTCGATTCAGCGTAGCTTTGGTATTTGTTTATAAATATTGAATCGTTGGATTGATCTACAATTCTCATATACAGTTATACACTTATTTATATCGGTTCTGAATGGTGAAGATTGAATTTTATGGTCGTTTGGATTTTTGAATTAAAGTTGGTCTAGAACGGTTCGTATATGATTTTTCTCCATATGTAATTCTGAAATTTCTATTCGAATCTCATTGTTTTACCTTTGGATCGTTCTGAAATTTTTTAGCATGGCTTCATACATATCATTCGGTCTTCTGATTGTTGAAGATAAGTTTTTTTTGGTACTTTCAGATTTCGGTTTACTATCCGAATATATGGTTATTATTTCTAATTCTATAGTAATGCGCAGTTCTGATATTCTATTCAGTTTGCATAATTGGACCGTTGGATGTTTCTGAAATTTATATATATTTTTCTAGACTTACTTGTAAATGTTCTAGACGGTGGATATTTATTTTAATGTTGTTTCAGTTTTAAACTAACGGCGAACGTTAAAAGTTTCAGTTTGAGTTTTCTGTGATATTGAGTTATTGTATTCTATATGAAGTGCTTTATTTAACCGTTGGATTATTATGAAATTTATGTATATTATTAATGACACATTGTTCTGCGTTCTCAACAGTAGAGATAAGTTTCTGTAATTATTTCGAAGTTCGAACTATCAGCGGAAATATGACAATGTTTCTTCCGATTTTTCAAAATCTGTTATTTAAGAATTCTGATATAGATTTAATTATTTTACTATTGGATCATTTTGAGATTTATTCACATTGATCAAGACAAATTATCAAATGTTCTAAACGGACTTCGTTGTGGAAAGTGCAGATCGATAGATCTTATTTATTGTGGATTTTAAATTACGAAATCCAAAGAAGATGGATTTCATTATCTCATGGATTGCGATGATGTGGATTTTATGATAATAGGCTAATCTCTTCGTGTTGCTATTCTTTATGGTATCTTCAGAATGATTTACTAGAGGACTCGTATGTATTATCGTCCTAAGTTGGAAAATTGTTATGATAT
Source organism: Utricularia reniformis (assembly GCA_009725065.1). Lineage (NCBI taxonomy): Eukaryota > Viridiplantae > Streptophyta > Magnoliopsida > Lamiales > Lentibulariaceae > Utricularia > Utricularia reniformis. The sequence goes on along the minus strand of RWGZ01001110.1, from coordinate 160,679 downwards.
AATATTAAGATTATATTTTTATTTTTTACGGAATCAATCATATCATTGATTATAATTGTATTGCAATTATATTTTTATAAAGGTCTGGTTATATTATGAAAATCTTATCGTTTTGGCATTATCTCTTATATCTTCAGACTGATTGACGAAGGATTTTTATGTATTATTATGATATTATTCTTCATCATGAGAAGAAAAGAATTTGGGATTCTAAATTACCAGTGATATATGATTTTCATAATTTTGACTGCCGGTTTTGGCCACCTTAAGAACAAGTTATTTAATCCATATAGAATCTTATGGATAGCCGAATACTCACAGGAAATATTACAAAGCGATATATGAAGTAAAGTTATTTGTCTCCTTTGGAGACACGCAAGTTTCAGAATTGACGTTCTTATTTATTATTAGAATAGTCAGAAAATTGCCGTATGGATGACACGAGGGCGATGTATTACCGGGGACTCAATCAATACTTTCGGAAGAAACTCCGGTCGACGAAATCATTACTCAGCCTTCTCGGAGCGGGAATTCATTCGAGAAGGCATATATTAGCTATCTACTTCCTCAGTGTTTATCAAAATATTTTGAATTCGAAAGAACTTGTGGAAGCTTGTCTTTGTATTTATTCAGTTTGTTCATGATTAGAGAATATTTGAAAGAGCGTAATATATCATTATCAAAGACTATGATGCAAAATTTTTTGGTTTTCAGCTATGAGCATATTTATCTGGTTATCAATTAGAAGAAACTGATATCACAAAATATTCTTTTTCTCTATGAAATTCAATCAAGAAATTTTATTGAGTTCTTTATATGTTTCAGACATGTTATCTATGGCTTCGGTGGTTTAAGTTTCGATACTCAGAGTCTAGCGAAGGTTAATGCATCTTTAATGGTAATACGAACTATCTGAGGCTTTTGCACATCATTCAAGGAGAGTCGATCATTTCTTGAAGTAGTCGGGTAATCCTAGTATCCATGTTTTTTGAGAAACTATACATGTCTTCATCGATTAATGCTCTCTATTTGGATCATATGGGTCTATTTTAATTAGGTACCATACATTTAACATAATGACAGTTACAACGAAAACCAATGAAGAGTTTCGCGACCCTTGGAATTATGTTTGAGGATTTGGAGTTAAAGAACATTATTATACTAAGGTAATTGGATTAAACTCTATTTGATAGTCATATTATTGATAACAATGACCATCAAAGTAAATATGATATGCAGAAAGCTGACTTCGTTAGACACAATGACAAATAGCATCGGCTAGTAAATTATGTAAGTAGGAAACTACTAATGGCCGAATCTTGATACATTTACATTAGTTCTATTCGGAAATTAGAACTAAGATCATTTGAGTGTGAATTTTGCGAAAATGATGGTATATGCAAAATATTCACTAGCAAGGAGAAACCAATTAATTAGTTTCTTTTAGGGAATCGTTCTAACGAATTCAGATATGATGTCGTAATATTACCGATAAACACTGGGGACTTATGACTACAAACACCTGGTCAATATGGAAGGACATGAGGATGTTATGAGAGTTTTGAATTGAAGTGATAATATTATGATTGTGATCCGTTAACAAGTAATAGTGACGAAGCAAATATAAGGAATCTTTAGTTTATTCCAATTGGAAACTTATTGAAGGGAGTGAAATCTATTGTTATGAGAATTCTTCCTACATATTCTGGATTATCAAGACGTCATGCCTATCTATTCAAGGAATTCATTTATCTCTTGCACTTATTATTTCCTATATATTGGAAATTGAATCGGTGTCAACAATTTACCTATCGGAATATGGGGGATCAGTATAATAATTCTCCTCACTATCAAGAAAGTTGAGATGAGTAAACATGTTGGCAAGTTGTACTTTGAATGAGATATTTCATATCGGATTACAACGGTGGTAAGAAAATGAATGTATGAGATGGCGAATATGAACGGAGAGGAGTTGCCACGGACTTGGCATATTTCCAATTTGCGCAAGTATTATGTATAGACGTGACTCTTCGATCTTTTTTTTTAAAAAAAACTCCCCCTCCTTTTTAAAATATTCTAAATTTTTGTATCCTTTCTAACGACACGATATCAATTGACTAGGGAACTGGTAAGAATGTAGTTCATTGCATTTTAGTATGATGGAGGATAGAAACTAAATAATTTAGGATAGATTACAAATGCATTGTATCATGTGTCTTATAGTCGATCAATCTCAAACTCGTTAGATCGGATACTAGGTCAAAATATTTTTTTTTAAACCGAAGAGTCTCTGGATGCAGCAGAATCGTCTATATATGTATACTGTTGGAGTATGTCAAGGGGCATGACTGTTTGATAGCCGGCCACGTACCGAGCATGTTTATGTGGCAAACAACTCTTTGACCCGACTCCTCCATGACACGCCGGTGAGGGTCGCGCCCTCGTCGGAGGCTGGCTGATTTCCGCAGTGGCCCCGGGTGCATGTTTATACCGGCGGAAAGAGTGTGATGGCCCCGGGTGCAAGTTTATATCGGCAGCGAAAGTGTGATGGCCCCTGGGTGCATGTTTAAACCGGTGGCGAAAGTGTGTTGGCCCCTGGTGCAAGTTTATATCGGCGGTAAGAGTGTAATGGCCCCGGGTGCAAGTTTATACCGGCGGCGAGAGTGTGATGACCTCGAGTGCAAGTTTATAACAGTGGCGAGAGTGTGATGGCCACGGGTGCAAGTTTAAACCGATGACGAAAATGTGACGGCCCCGGTTGTAAGTTTATACCGGCGGCAAGAGTGTGATGGCCCCGGGTACAAGTTTATTCCGGTGGCGAGAGTGCGATGGCCCCGGGTGCAAGTTTATACCGGCAACAAGAGTGTGATGACCCCGGGTGCAAGTTTATACCAGAGGGAAAATGTGTTGACCCCGGGTGCAAGTATAAACTTGTGTGAAAGTGTGTTAATCCCGGGTGCAAGTTATATCCAAAAGGTAAACGTGATGGGCGCTACTTGAGGCCCACGGGTGCTTGTTGAGACCCGATCATATTAGAATAATTAGGGCGCTACTTGAGGTCCACGTGTGCTTATTGAGACCCAAGTTATGAAGTTAAGTAGGGCGCTACTTGAGGCCAACGAGTGCTTGTTGTGACCCGAATTGTGAAGTTAAGTGGGGCGCTAGTTGAGACCCATGATTGTTGGGTGCTCGTTTAGACCCAGAAGTGAGAGCGATATTGGATTCTTATTGAGAATCACGAAAAGACATCCACCTTCTCCATGGCCCACAAAAGTCCAACTAAGCCAAGGTATTGGATTTGCCTATGCGAGATTATACCCGATATAAGTAAGGGGTGTTGGGCGCTTGTTGAGGACCAACACTGGGATTTCATGGATTCTCTTTATCGTTTGGTATTTTCGTGGCATAACAAAATGGCTAAGTGGTATTCTTATTGTATTATGGAATGATTTTTATAATTTATGATCGGACATTTTCGTTTACAATCAGGATTACCAAGTGATGGTCCAATGACATACATTTCTTTATTTTTGCTCACATAATTTCATTTACGATCAACATGACCAAGTGATGGTCTACGACATGGATTTCATTATTTAAGATAAGATATTTTCATTTACGACCAAGATGATCAAATGACTGCCTTATGGAGTGGACTTCATTAAATTTTATTTATGAGTGGAGACTCTCAATTATGACCCCCGATAAGAATGAATATTTTATTATTTGTGTTCAGAAAATCATACTTATTATATGAGGAATTGTGAAGTAGTTTATTCGGACATATCAAGATATTCTCACATACCAGGAGTCTTATCGATTGTCAGAAACTATCAGAAGTTTTAAAGACAACATATGAAACAAAAAGTTATTGAAGACTTTTATAGAGATTTTGGAGAATTATAATGCCAGATTCAGTTATAAGAAGATAATATCTCAATTCATTATTTTAGAAGTATATATGAAGTTTCATAAGATGATGATATTATGTCATTAATATTTATTTATTTGAGATATACTTATTCACTCATGCTAGGTATATTCAGTTACAAAATACGATACTACTATTGTGAATTTATTGCAACAATATTCTCAGGGTAATTTTATGATTTGTGTACTCGAATAATTCGACTAAACAAATCAGAGGACTTCTGATATCACCCTGAGAAATTTATTATTCGATGACACATATATTTCTATATAGTCATTCCCAAGTCGAGAAATGTAGCAGATCGAGATATTTTGATGATTTACATTGTTTATAGCTTATCATGGTATTTGGATCGGGTTACTTATTTACTGGACCATTGTGCCTAATTTAGAGATTAATGAGTCATTATTTATTGGATTCCATTATTGATTGGCCTAGTGAGTTATAATTGGGCTGGACAAATCACCTATATAAACATGGTTAAAGTGTTAAGGAGGGAAGCTTGGATTGATGATCTAATGGAGGGTTTTATTGATAACCTAAAGTAGGCCGCCATTCATTTCTTTTTTCCGGTCGGGAAATCTACGACTATGGCACCAAAAGATGCTATTTTTCCTTGTGATTTCTACATCTTATTTTCTTGTTGTAAATGTACAAACTTGATGTTTATATTGGATTCCAAGGCTACGGCCGGGGTGATTTTTTATCATTTCTTTTACAGAAAGGTTTTCCACCTATAAAAATCGTGTCTTTTTATTCTTATTCTTTTATTAAATTTCATTCGACCCCTACCGATAAAAGGGGGTCTAAATTTTGTTATTGCTGATTTTTAGTAGCGATAACAGACCCCTTTGTTAAATACTTGACCAATTGCCATCTGCCCGAAAATGCATCTGAGGCCAGAAAGATTGAGACCCGGGCTTAGCAATATGTTTAAACGATGGACGATTATTTAAGAAGAGTTTTGAAGGACCGCTCTTGAAATGTTTATCCCCTATTGAGGCTGAGGCCGTTATGATTTATGTTCATGACGGGATATGCGGTATGCACTCTGGAGCCCGATCTTTATATCACCGCATTATCAGGGCTGGGTACTTTTGGCTGACGCTTCTTGAGGATGCTAAGAAATACACTAGACGGTGTGCTGCTTGTCAATACCATGCTCCTATTCTATAATTGCCTAGGGCACCTTTATCAATGATCCCACTCCATTGTCCATTCGACAAATGAGGGATTGATATCTTGGGATTTTTTCCCCGATCGGTAAAGCAGCGAAAGTTCTGTAATGTGGTAGTTGAATATTATACCAAATAGATTGAAGCTGAGGCAGTGGACATTATCTCATAGAATGTGGTGAAACACTTCTTGTGGAGAAAACATTATAAGCCACTTTGGAGTTCCCAGAGCGTTCGTATCGAATAATGGGCTCCAATTCCGCGGAAAGTCCATACGAGATCTTTGTATCAAGTTGGGTATCGCTCAACATTTTTCGTCAGTGGCTCACCCCAAGACCAATGGATTGACGGAGGTTTCCAAAAAAATTATCCTGAAGGGATTGAAGACTAAGTTGAAAGACTTGGGGGGAAAGTGGTCCGATCATATTTATGAGGTTTTATGGGCTTACATGACTACACCCCACTCTACGACCCAGGAATCTCCATTCTCTTTGGTGTATGGGTCCAAAGCAGTCAGTCCAGTCGAGGTTGCCATACGATCGATAACTCAATATGACGACCATTTGAACAATGAAAGGAAGTCTCTAGATCTTGAAATGATTGAGGAGAAAAGGAATGCTGTCTATGCACGCATGTGTTCTTATCAATGAACTATAGAGCGAGCCCATAATAAGCGTGTCTTACCCAGAGAATTTTCAGAAGACGACTTTGTTCTCAAGAATGTAAAAGTTCAGAGAAACGTTGGAAAACTGGACAGAAACTGGGAGGGACCTTACCGAGTTTTGAAAAACATAGGGGTTGGGGCTTATAAGTTGGAAATAGTGGATGGGAACGAGATCCCCTGAACCTCGAATGTTATGAACCTAAAGCGATAATGTTTGTAAAATCTTTGACGATTAGTGACAATTCTGAACCATAGAAATGTGTCTCATATTATGAAAAAGATACAACAAATGCAATATAAATTATTTCTAACTAAGTAAGTGACCGATCTTGAAGTTAGATTTTCTGGACGAATTTGGACTGGCGACCGTAGCAGTCCGTCCATAAGGCTTTCAGGTAGTTGTGACCGCTATGACGAGTCAGATACTTCCACGCTTGTTAAGTACTTAAATGGATTGCAAAACTCCCAGAACTTATTGCGAACTTAATCTCCACTTTGACGGCATTCACCATTCGGAAATAACCATTGCTTCCTGGTACCTGACCATAGATGGGATGACAGAGACAGAATTAGCCAGTCAAAGCACAAACATAAGCCTATATTAGGACTTAGGTTATCTGTAACTTTGTCCCCACCCAAAACCATTTCCGTCGTATAAATCTCTCTACAATCATCATTCTCTCACATCCACATTATATTCTCTTTCCACTTCTAAAATTTCTCACTCATCCATATCATTATTTATTTTTCTTTCATCCACATCATCTTTTCTCTCCAAATTTCATTTTATCTTTCCATCTCATCAATTTTATTTATTTACTATTCAATTTATCAATAAATATTACATTTTAATTTTAATATAATATAATATAAATATTAAATATTTACAAAATTAAATATTAAAACTATATTGACTAACAAAATTATAAAGTTTTGATTTAACAAGATGACAAAGCAATCAGATGAATAGAAAAACTAACTTTAACCAAACAATGAGTATAAAAAATATGATACTCATATCGGTATTTTGAAACTCAACTGTATCCATTTCACAGTATAGTAGTTGACAAAGTCACATGTGCTTTGCTCTCTATATGATATAGTAATGATCAACGAGACTAGCAATTCCTCAGACATGGCCTACAGCAACTGAGGTAAATCTATCAAGATGACTTTCTCGCTTCCCATCTTGTGAAATATTGCTCATGTGGCTACCCATATCAAACACCGAAATACCTTTTCAATTTTGTGTCCATTGTACCTGCCAACAAAAGAGGGGCTCCAGTCCTCATACAACACAATCAAACTGCAATATTGTTAAATCCCCTTTAAATGCATGCTTACCAACAAGAAGGTTATTTGTATGAAAACTAAATATTGAATGATCATATAAACTGAAACATGTATGGATACATAAAGAAGTGTACTGAAATTCTTCATCCCACTAAAGCATGAGCTTATAACTCAGTCTCGTATAAACAAATAAAGAAGGATTCAACGATGGAAACGCCTAAAACAAGAGCAAGTTGAAACATATAAGTTATGATTCATTCGCTTAATCGAAATTTTCGATAATATATAGAACAAGGAACAATGAAATTTCGACATTAAGATTAGTGTTTAAATATAGACACCAGAGAAGCAGAAATCTGAGTAATAACAAGAGCAAAAGTCTAATGTCTTAAGCATATATAAACTTAAGAAGACAAAGAAAAATAAGAAAAAAACTCATGGGGGAAATTCAACAAACACATAAGCAACAAAACAAAATAAAATCGAGGTGACTGATGAAATACCCGAGCATATCTTCTAAGTGGTGAGCCTATAAATCAATATAAGAATCCCAGTGAAATGATATGCTTCTGAGGCAACCACATTGCCTAATTTCTTATATAAGTGTACTTAATATTACCAATTCATAAAATTAACAATTGTACATCATCACTGCACACAACTCACACAAAATCCATCTTCAGTAAATATAGAAATTGTTGCTAAATTTCAGAGTAACTTGAATAAACAGATACTAAATATACACACACAGTCAAACAATATCTACTTTGATTTATTATGCAACACAAATCAAATATCTACTAAATATACACACACACAGTCAAGCAATATCTAAACATACACACACTGTACATGATTTGTTATTGCTCACCAATGTGTGAGTTACCGTAACTACACTGATGAGGAACATAGCGATAATCGACTGCATATCGTACAGATCACCAACTGACTGCAACTCATAAGGAGTTATTCCAGCCTACAACAATAACAACAAGATCAATTACCTACTCAATATAATATGTTTAGCCTTCCCATATCTTCCAATCAACAAAATTCATCCCCAAAATGAAGAACACCGTAACCCTAACCATCAGCAAAAAAATTTTAAAAATAAAAAAGGAATAGTACGTTCGCGGAAAAGGGGCGCTCAAACCCCTCTCCGCGGAACGTATTGTTCCGCGGTTGCCGATGTGGAAGAGAAAGCGGCGGGAAACATCGTATTTACATACGGTGTTGTCCGCCGCTACAGATAGTCTTATGCAAAACCGGGGCTTGACCGAAGTTTGACACGAGACTTATAGTAGAACTTGGGTTTCAATAAAGCTTGCCATAGAACTCATAAAGAACCAAGACAACGCCACCTAAGTCATAATGTTTGATAGAGACGAAATAGAGAGTGATCTGGTCATGCGATTCAAATTCCCTAAGTAAGACCCCAACCTAAGTTAAAATGATCGAACGGTCTAGGTTCAGTATGGACCCCGAACTTATACTTAGAAGAAAAAAGATATATTGAAATATGATAGTTATAATAAACAAAATACATAAGGGGACACCTACGATATAAGTCTAATCTATCTGTCCTTCCTCCCTATCTGCTGCTCGGACTTCTTCGCGATCCATGCCTTGAGATCTTCCAGTTTCCTTTTCTTCTCTTCAACCACCTCGTTGATAGATTTTTCCATTAGATCAAATAGAGGAAAGTTTGGGTCTTTATCCAATGGAGGTTCTTTCAAAACTAGGATCTCATTGAAGTTCTCGTCTCTAGTTAGGGATCGATCATCACCCAACGTTCATATTCGGGATCCAAACCAAATTTGCTAACTATCTGACCCTTCATGTTGTCCATATATTGGGAGACGTTTGATCAATAGACGTTTGCCGCTGAGGCAAATATCAGCGGTGATCGGGTAAAGCCCAGAAGGGCTTCCCGGACCGCTCTCTCAGTCACTTCTTTGCCCCTAACCAGTTTTTCCTTCAAGACATCCTTTTTCTCTTGGGATCGAAGGAGAAGTCTGTTGTTCTCGACAGACAACTCTTGTATATGACGCTCCAGTTCCAAAACTCGGTCGTTGAGGAGTTAACAACTGACTCGGCTTCTTTATGTTTCACCTCCCACTTCGTTGCTTGAGAAGTGGCAAGCGAAATTTGGGTGCCCGCTCTTAACAGCTCTCCATTCAAGAGAAATTTATGATTCCAACTTTTCTTGTTTAATCTCAACTTGGCGCTGAGCTAAGACAAGTTGATTTTTCATCTCTTTAGAAACCGAAGCAGAACTTCGACTTAGCTGAATAGTAGAAGCAAGGTCCAAGCTTCTTCAGCATGTCTGTAAGAAATGATCATGGTCAAATTCAAATCCCAATCGACGGGACTTACCACGGTCACGGATAGAGATGTTTTAACTTACCAACCTTCAACTCTAACCCTCCATTATCCCGCTTGTATTAATGATTCAGTGTTATATACTTATACTTGTGGTGTGGGCTTTTGAGTTAGAGGTAGATATTTATAAACGTAAAAGCTAGAACGAAAATACAATCATTCTAAAATATCTATTAGAACATCTTGATAACACATATGATTTAAAAATAAAAATTTAATAAAATATTTACAAAAATGGAGCTATACCATCTTTCGGTATTTTCAGTGTTTTCATACCGGACGGTATACCGTCGGTATACAGCTCGGTACGTCAAATTTCGTTTGGTACCGGTATTTTTTTTCGTACCGCCCGATATCGGGTATTCGGGTCGATTTCAAGGTTTTTTCGGGTCTGATTCTAAAAAACTAATTAAATATTAATTTTTTAAAAAATAAAATAAAATAAAATTTGGTACCGACCGGTATACCGGTCGGGTAGTTAATTCCGGATCGGTATGAAAACATTGGGAATTTCACAAAAATATGTTTCCAAAATCCTTTAATTACCAAAAGCCCCCCATATACTAGAACCTCCAATTTCTGATCACTTGCTCGTTCTCGTGTTGCAATTGCATTATTTGCAGCGCCGTGACGGAGATTTGTTGTTCTATTTTGCTTCTTTTCGTGTTTGCGTAGTTAGGGATTTGTATGAGAAATTAGGGCTTGTGTTTGTTTTGAGGAAGGTGTAGTTATGGTGGACGCGCCGAATGCTTCTGCTGTAGCTCGGAATGGAGGGGGTTCTTTTCCGCCGATATCCTCTTCGTCGTCTTCCTCTTCTTTGTCTTCTCGCAAGGAGTGGCGTGTCGTTAGTGACCAGCCTATTAGAAACTCCGTTAGCGAGGTGAAATCTAGTTGCATTGCCCTTTCTAAGATATGATTTGTTTACGGACGCAAGATATGTGTGATTTAATTATTTTATCTTATCAAATGTCGTGCCCTTTCGTTTCCCCCTTTGGCTACTTTTAGTTTATTGGTTCGTATAACTAGGTATTGGAGCTTTCAAAAGTAGGTCAAATAGATGAGATATTGATGTTTGAGGTAGTAACTGTGTTCCTTTGGAAGTTAAAATTGCATGAAAATCTTTTTCTGTGTGTGGATTCTCACAGGGTTTATCTAACACAGTGATATGGGTGCATAACAAAGTAAATTTGTTTTTTGTTAAGGTGCAACGAGGAAGAGAACTAGATGATGTAGATTTCTGTTCGATACATATTGATGATGGTTTAGACCACAGTATGCTGCAGCAGAAACTGCATTCCGTTTCAAAACAAAGGGAGGACTTGCAGCGCCTGGAAATGGAGCTTCGTGTACAAGTTTTAGTGGGATCTGAAATTGCCGGCTTTCAAAAGGCTTTTGATTCTCAAGGACAAGAACATGAAAATTCTACTAAGAAACTTATGGTTTGCGTTTATTTTGCTTTCATGCTTATGAATGACCATCATTATGTTATTTGCTAGTTATGTTTCGATTCATATACTTCAAGAAATTAATATTTTATAGGAATATTTTCTAAATTTTGTGAACAAGAATACTGGAATATCCACTGGCCATGTTTTCCTTCTGCTACATTCCTTAATTGTCGTGCATATTAATTTTGTTTATTTATTTGAGATTAATTTGGTGCTTCCTTTATAATTTTTGGAGTATGGTTGTTATTTCAGGAGCAATTGCATGATAAGGAAATGAAGATTCATGAACTTGAGAAGAAGCTGGATGACAAGGAAAGAGAATTGCATGCTATTAGAATGGATAATGAAGCGGTCAGTTCAGCTAATATTTTGTTTCGATGATTTCTTGTAATGGATTGTTGATTATCATTTCCGTCCACTATAGCATGCATGGGCCAAGGATGATCTTCTCAGAGAGCAAAGCAAAGAACTCCAGGGATACCGGTATAGCTTATGTGTCTGGATGTTTCTGATTGAGATGGCTTTACTTTTATTTTCACTGTCTTGCTCCATGGATAGCCACTTGCTCCCTGGTTTTTTATCAGCTGGGATGTTATTCCGTCATTCCCAGCTGTATATTTTCCATGTATATTTTATTTTGCAATTACTGACATAGTGCCTATTGAAGGTTTATACTGATTTTTCTGTGATTTTTGAACATTTCATTTCTTAATATTGATAATACGCTATTGAACACAATGTTCTTTTTTAGGCGAGAGAGAGATAACTCTGATGCTGAAAGGTTACAGAACATCAAAAAAATTCATGATCTTCAGGAGCATATACAAGAAAAAGAACGTCAGTTTATGGAGTTGCAGGAACAGGTTGATGCTGTATAGTTTTAAAATTATTATGGGCACAGTTAGTAGATTAACTTACTGATTTCAGGTTGTTACCATATTTTATATGTTGTTTATTTGTTAGTACTATGCTCGCGAGCGTTAATAGGCCCTTGTTTAGAAATATCTGAGAAATCTTTTTTTCTCAGAATAGAGTAGCTCAAGAGGCTATCATATATAAAGAAGACCAGATACGAGATGCACAAAATTGGATCACTCGTGCCCTAGAGATGGAATCCCTGCAATCAACAGCTAACCAAAGTCTGCAAGCAGAACTTCGTGAACGTACAGAACAATATAATCATCTGTGGCTTGGTTGTCAAAGACAGGTATATGTTGAATATTTTCAATCCAAAACCTGATTGCTCTTTTTATTATCATTAAAACTTATACTATGTGTTTTCTGTTAGTTTGGTGACATAGAAAGACTCCATTTGCATATACAGCGGCTTCAGCATGAAGTGGCAGATGCAAGAGAAAAAAATGGTGGTCATGCTGATCGATCGCATCTCTCTAGCACAAATTCAAGTGATGCTTCTCGAGTTGGACATATCAGTAACCAGTTGGAGTTTAATGACGGGAATCCTTCCACTTTGCCTGATGAATGCTTACAAAACGGCAAATCAGAAATTTCAGTGATGAATACCTCTCAGGTACGAGTGTAAGAAACCTACGAAACTTTTTTTATGGTGGGCCTCTCACCTTCTCAAAATTGCCTGAAGTTCTGGTCTCCTAATTTTCAGTCCATTGTTATTTGTATCTAAATATTGCTCTTTTTTAAGGATTAGCTGACAATTTTGCATCATATAGTTTCTATTTCCAGCACATACAGAGCATGCTGTATGAATTCTGTAAATTATGTTTCAGGGCTTTCTTTAGCTAATGTTTAATTTATGTGCATCAGGTAGAGCATGTTCATGGAGTTACCCATGCTTCATCCCTCTATGGAATGCCTACTTATCCTCCATCTACACTGCATTCATTTCTGATGCATCAACATGGCTTGAATCATCCATCGCATGTATCACAAGCTCATTTTATTTCCTTGCATGGGATGCTGTCTGCTCAAAAATTGAAAAACCAGCAGGTAGCTTATTTCTTCTTTCATTATGATATACTCGTATTGTATTTATATCAGTTCTTGAATAGAATGCATCTTTTCTCAACTAAACTTCAGGCTCCTCTGGATGGTGAAAATATTCCTTTTCCCAATCAATTTGGTTTGAAAACTGATTCCAATTATAACCATGAGGCACCAGTAAATAGCCAAGTTGTAAGTGAAAATTCAATGAATTCTGAGGTGGATCCTGTAGAGGGACAGGTTCGTTTTTCCAAGATAGTAATTATACTTTTTTAGTCTTATGCATTTTTTGCTATCCTCAGCCCTTATCTGATAGTATCAAATATATAGGGCCATGATTTTGTAGACTCAAGCAATGACACTGCTAGCCCTGTCCAGAACTCGGAGGAAATCTCTCAAGATGCTCTTAGTCCCGAAGCTCTTGTTGTTGGGAATGAAATAAAGGTTTACATAATATACCTTCTGATCTTTCATGTTACCTGATAACTTTTAAATTATGTTTCTGATTGCACCATCCATCGTTTTCTCATAATTCTATCCTTTGAATATTTTTGGCCACAGGAGAAGCAAATTGGGTTAGTCAATAATCATGAAGTGGCTAAGAAAACAACTGCTCTGGAACGATCAAATGTTTCTAACCATGCAGTTCCATCTGAGGCACGTAATTATGTGGAATATAAAAGTGAAGCTGCTCCGAATGCTGCCATTGGAGCAGGTTGGCCCAGTTCATATGTTTCGACTTGTCAGAAAATTAATTTGAATGACAACCCTTTGGAAAGTTATCCGATGGAAGAAAGAGCACTTCTGGCTTGTATTGCTCGCTCAATTGGTTCTGGTGGCAGGATTAGTATTATTTCGACTGTGAGATTAGCAATGTTTATTTATTTGACAGCAATTATATTGTACATAACCATGTTACTTCACTTGGACAGCTACCAAACAGGCTCGGAAAAATGCTTGCTCCGCTGCACTGGCAAGATTATACAACAAAGTATGGGAAGCTTGATGATTTTTTGGGCAGCCATTCTGAAGTAAGTTCTGTAATTGTGTTTAGTTACATTTATGCTTTCCATCTATCATAGATGTATGACTAATCTTTGGCTTATGGTAGTTGTTCCTAATTGAAGGAGACAACATTCAGCTTCGAGTAGGTGCACTGAAAATCATAGCTGCTATGGCTGCCGCAGCTAAAATAGCGGCTACTGCTGCATGTCCACCTCCACAGTCATCACTGTTTCCTTCTGTAGCTGTGACTCCCATGGCGCAGTCCCAAAGATCGAAGAAGGCCTCTTCTCTCGTCACCTCATCTGTAAGTATTGATAAAGCAAGTATTATGTTTGGCGTGTTCATGACGTGATGAATTCTATATGCAGAACGTTGGCCGCTCTCCTTTCCATAGAGGTTTCTCAAATGTGAAAACATTGATTAAATCTAATGATATCGTTGAGGTTAATGGTGTCGAAAGTGTGCCTGGTCGATCTGGACTTCTTGCTGTTGATAATTTAACAAACTCCAACAAAATTGTTTCGTCTCAAGGTGACGGAGCATGTTTGGTTAGATCCACCCCTGGGAAACAATGTTACAGGTATATCAAAACTGTTCGGAAATTATATCAATGGACCAACCTGTCTTTCCTTTCCCTCAGAGCAATATCTGATGAAGCTGCTCCTCCAGGCTCAAGAAGATAGTAAGTTTGTTTTGATTCTTGTCCTTTGTGAAAGAAGCACTATCTCTTATATTTTCAGAGTTTGTGTGTATGTGGCTGGGGAAGAATTGGGAGGATTCTGCAGGAGAAAACAAGTCTATTTTAAAAAGAAGGAAAGAGGGAGAGATTATCGCTCAAGAGAAATGTATAATCATCATTAAGTGCTTGGGTTTGGGTATTGGGAATGAATATTATTTGTTGCATTGTAATGGAAATGGACTATTATTGGATTTTAGCCTCACTTTACACTTTACAGGTAGCCCCAGGAATTTTATAAATTTTAACCTTCTATTTTTATATGAATGTCGATAGATAATTGCGAATTTAAGTTTTGGTCCAATTCATGATGGACTATCGCGAGGATACTCAATTTCAAAATTAATTTAAATAACAATTATCTAAGGAAAGGTTTCATATCGTGCTTGATGGTCCATTTTAGCAGTTCCGAGTTTGAAGTGTAAGTTTAGCGCCAATTTTTCATTAGTTTTCTTCCGTTGTTTTCACTTTTCCCCTTTCCAAAGTTTGCCCTTCAATTGTTTTCTTGTTGCCCGATACTTTTAACACCGTCTTCTCTAGGAGGAGGTTGTTGCCCCTACCGGTGATTGTGCTATTGTTGGAGCGTTCAGATCTTGGAAATGGGGAGGGGAAAATAAAAGGGGTGGGAAAACATAAGAAAATTGAGTGGGAAAAGAGATTTTAGATATCAAAAGTTTGAGCGTACAATTTTACAAAAATAGAATAAGTAGTTTTTAGCACAACGGTTATACTACCGTTACTAAATTGCACAAAAGATATGGATTTCTGGATTCATTAGGTGGCCCATTATCAAAGATAATCCGAATTAGGTTCTTCTCCTAAACTCTGATATTCTTTTGGTGGAAGTAATAATGGATTGTTCTTCTAAATTGGAATTATCAAGGGGCGTAACAATACCTCTCCTTAAAGAAGATAATTGATTACAAGGATCAAAGTGGGGAAATTGACTTCTAAGCCACTGTAGATTTTTCCAAATAGCTTGTGTAGGGGAGAATCCTTTCCAATGAATAAGAAGTTGAGTGCATGGTTTGTGACTACAAGACACCAAGCGACGATCGAGAACCTTAGCGGGTTCAACATAAATAGTACCTGAGAGATGACAAGGTTGGAGGATGTGGGAGTGGTATTTGTCTTGTTCCCATATGTGCTTTTAAAAGAGAGATATGAAATACAAGGTGGATTTTAGAATCTAAAGGCAAGACAATCTTATAAGCGATTGAACCTACTCTTGATAGAATAGGGTAAGATCCATAGTAACGAGTAGCTAATTTTAGGTTGCGACGAATGGCAAGAGATGATTGAAGATATGGTTGGAGCCGAAGATAAACGAGATCACCTTCTTGGAATGCTCTTTCTGAGAGCTTCTTATCTGCATAGTGTCACATACAATGTCAGAAATGTTGATAAGTTATCCTTAAGCTCTTGTAATAGAGAATGTCGATCATACTTGGCCAAATAATGCATGTAAAAATGATATATACGTTTTAGGGTCATTAGCGAATGACGTCCGTTATTAGCTGATGTAGACAGCTATAGCGGATGTTGTCCGCGAAACACGTCAGCAGTTGACGTATTTAGCGGATGACGTCCGCTATAGTTATCGACGTTTGTTTTCCGCGTTTGGCAAACAATGATTAATTTTAATTTTAATTTTAATTAGTATTATTTTTATGTTTAATATTAATATTATTATTATTAATTGTTGATAATAATAACAACAAAAATGATAATTAATACCAATATATTGTATGGGAGAGTTCTATCCAAAAATTCTATATCTATCATATCATCATCATAAAAACAGGGCTGCTCAAGTGGTGTGGTGGACTCTCCACGTGACCTAGGTTTTCGTGGCCTTTCCCTGTCACGATTTATCGGAGGCGGTTCACTAGGATTAAAGCCTGGTGGGTATGACAGTGTCTGGAACTGAGCTGGGCAATGTTGATGATGACGATACGGTGAATCTCTATATGGATAACTCATAGGAGGGTACTGGTGTGAGCCGAACGACGTCCCAGCAGTTGGGTCCAGAGGTGGATGTGAGAACCCGGATGTAGGGTCCGGGTACTACGTCCACGGTCGAGGCACCAGAGATGGCTGAATAGGTGGCGAGAACCCCATGCTAGACGACGTGTAGTGGGGGGGAAGGTAAGTACCCATAGACCTGTGAGAACGTAAAATATTATTTTTCTTTAAGTTTATGGGTAGCTTCTGTGTATCCATAAAAAGTATTGATATTAATTATCATTTTTTTTGTTATTATTATCAAAAATTAATATTAAAATTAAACATAAAATTTTAATTAAAATTAAAATTAATCAATGTTTGCCAAACACGGAAAGCGAACGTCGATACCTATAGCAGACGTCGTCCGCTATTAGCTGACGCGGACAGCTATAGCGATCGTCGTCCGCTAAACACGTCAGTTACTGATGTGTTCCACAGACGACGTGCGATATAGCTATCCACGTCAGCTAATATCGGACGTCGTATGCTAACGACCCTAAAACATTATACAATATTTTTACATGCATTATTCGGCCAAATTAGCCCCAAAATCCAGATACTTTTGAATTGTCTAGAATAATGGGAGTATCTCCTGGGAAGAAGGATGGCTTATAGCCATAAAGAGATTCAAACGGGAATGTTTTTATGTTGTTGTGGAATGAGGTGTTGTACCAGAATTCTGCAAGAGGTAACCACTTAGTCCATTGATTAGGGTGTGCGTGACATACTACTCTTAGGTAAGTTTCAATGCACTGATTGACTCTTTTTGTT
The DNA here is from genome assembly GCA_009725065.1 of Utricularia reniformis. Taxonomy (NCBI): domain Eukaryota; kingdom Viridiplantae; phylum Streptophyta; class Magnoliopsida; order Lamiales; family Lentibulariaceae; genus Utricularia; species Utricularia reniformis. The sequence goes on along the minus strand of RWGZ01001110.1, from coordinate 143,308 downwards.
TGCCCGTCAGATTGAGGATGGTATGTTGTGGAGAGGTGGAGTTGTACGCTTGCTGCCTTGAAAAGTTCTTCCCATAGCTTGCTAGTAAACACACTATCTCTGTCTGAAATAATATCTGAAGGTAAACCATGGAGCTTGTAGATGTCCGAAAGAAAGATTTGAGCAACTGTGGTGGCTATATAAGGGTGCGATAGAGTGTAGAAGTGGGAACACTTGGAGAATCGATCCACGATCACTAAAATTGTATTTTTACCAGAGGAGGGAGGAAGACCTTCGATGAAATCCACTTATACTCTGCCATTGGAGAGCTAGGATGGGAAGCGGTTGTAACATTCAAGGTGATGCTGCTCTGTGAAAATGGATTCTATGGCAAAGAACACAGTCTTGTATCCATGAAGTGATATATTTCTTCATGTTTATCTAATAAAAATATGTCTTGTTATGTTGATAAGTAGTTGTAATTCCCGATTGACCTCCGATTGGTGAAGAATGCAATGCATCAAATATTTTTGCTTTAAATGTTGAATTTTGGCACAAACAAATGTGATTCTTCTTTCTCAATATTCCTTCTAAAAGAGTATACTCTTGATGATGATTGTTGTCTAATAACTAGGCTTGATAGATATGTCGAAGGATGGGGTCTTGCGAATAACTCTTTTGAACTACTTGCATCCAAATTGGTGTGATTGCATGAAGTTCTTCTTTTCGAGAGAGAGCAATAGCAGCCATATTTTTAGCGCCCTGTTTGAACTAAATATTGAAATGAAATCCGAGGAGTTTTGCTATCCATTTTTGCTGGAATAGAGTACTAGTTTTTTATCTTTAAGATATTTCAAACTATGGTGATTAGTTCTGACCGTGAAGGTTCATCCCATAAGATTGTGCTTCTATTTTATGATTGCTCGAACCATAGCTTTTAGTTATTTTTCGTAAACACAGAGTCCTAGAAATTTATTTCCGAATCCCTTAGAGAAAAAGGCGATCCAGTGATTATCTTGTGATAAAACAGCCCAACTCCACAGTCACAAGTGTAAGTTTCTACCACAAACGGTTGATGAAAGTCAGGTAGTGCTAATACCGGGGCAGATGATATGCTTTCCTTGAGCTAATTGAAGGAGACAATAACTTCATTTGTCCAGTAGAATTTATCCTTTTTCAAGAGATATGTCACTGGTCTAATGAGGATACCATAACCTTTGATAAATTGCCTATAATATCCGGAAAGAACGAGGAAGCCCCTGAGTTCTTTGAGATTGTTGGGAATTGGCCATTGCAAAAATATCATGGACCTTTGATGGGTCTGTTGCGACACCTTGATCAAAAATGATATACCCTAGATAGCTGATATAGTGATGGCGCAACGAACATTTAGATGGTTTGGCAAATAGAGTATTAACCAGCATAATCTCCAAGGTTTGTGCAATGTGTAATAGGTGTTCATGCCAAATTTTGCTATAAATCAAGATATCGTCAAAGAACATAAGAAAGAATTTTCTTATGACGGAAGCAAATATGGAGTTCATAATGGATTGAAAAGTAGATAGAACATTAGTTAGGTCGAAAGGCATAACTATAAATTCATAATGTACTAAATGAGTTAAAAACTAGTTTTGTATGTAATCGGGAAGCATACGAACTTGAAAAAATCCAGAACATAAATCTAATTTAGAAAATATTTTGCTCCCTGCAATTCATCAAGTAAATAGTCTATAAGAAGGATAGGAAATTTGTGTTTTACCGTTAGTTCATTTAAATACTTGTAAATCGTAGATGATGCGGAATGCGGTATGGAGGTAGTTTTCTCGGCTTAACATTAGGCAATAGAGTGATATTATGTTCAATATTTCTATGAGGAGGGAGGGTATCCGAATACTTGAAGACACTTGTGTATTGATCCAATATCAGTTGGAATTCACTGTTGGGTTGTGATTGTGAGGTAGAAGTGGTATCCATATAAAATAGATGAGCGAGCCAACATACATATGTTGAGCGAAGTGATTTCGGTATCTGATTTGTGTTGATAAGAGAAATTTTGGCTGAAGATCATATACATGGCAAATTGATTGTTTTTCCTTCTGAACTGACTGGATACGTCATTGATCGATAGCTTTGAGAGACTGGATCATGTTTTCGAAGCCAATTGCCACCTAATATCATATCATAATCTTTATTCAGGTTGAATAATATGAAGTCGAAACAAAATTCATGTATATTCATCGACCAACGGAAGTTTTTGCATATCTTATTACAGATAGTGCGGTGACGGCTAGCAGTGTATACCGATAGAGGTGGAGTATCCAGTGGATAGATGGAGGGTGCTACGAAATTATCATCCGAGAAACTTGTAGTACTACCATTATTGATGAGAATGAGAATATTTCTAGAGCCATGGCGTCCCATAATTTTGAAATGGTTTTTAGTTGATTCTTCTTGGATTGCGTTGATTGAGAGGTGCGAAGGAGTCATATCCGATAGACGTAATTCTGGTGGGGATGGTTCCATGGAAAATGAGAATTCAGAAGACTGTGGGCAATCTTCTTCATCTTCAGCCGCCATTAGGTAGAGCTGTTTAGCAAAGCATTTGTGCTCCCTTGATTAAGGGGCGCCACATTTGATGCATAATTTCTTATATAATCGTTCTCGTACCAATTCATTTGGTATAATAAGATGGCGAGGTGGTCGTGGGCGGTTCGGGAATGATGATGGTGTGGATGAGGATCCAGTGATATTATTAGTAGAATTTTGAGAATGAAAGTTTTCAGTAAGGCTGAATATTCGGCATCCTTTCCTTTTACAAACTCAATGATATCATCTTCTGATTATAGATCCACAAAGGTTGGTGGAACACCTAATTCTTCCTTCAATCCACCAATAAGTATCATCATAAAGTGTTTCGAAGTAAAATTGGGGTGTAATACCGCCACATGACTACGAAGTTCATCGTAGCGATATAAAATTCAGTTAGAGAGCCTTCTTGCTTTATGTGCATAAAATATGCTAGAACTCTCCGAGGATGAGATGAATCGAAACACTTAAGCAACGATCTTACGAATAAATCTCAATCAAAAGATGGTGAAGTGGCCCTATAACCCTGCATCCATTTATCTGCCTCACCGGTGAATGCAATGGTGGCATATATCAGCCAATCCTTTTTTGGTATGTGCTTCATGAAGACGAAATATTGTGTGATTCTTCGGAGCCAACTTCTAGAATCAGTTCCATGAAACGTGGGTAAATCTAGTATGGGGCCTCTGGAGACTTCTTGATTTCGGGTAATGGGTTCTTCTACGATGGGTAGTAGTGTTTGGAAGGGGGTCACCTCCTTGTCCAAGGATGGACTTTTCTTCCATAAGAGAACACATTTGCTGGCAGAAGGATATAAACTGGGTTTTAATAGATTCACTTTTTTCTCTATACATCTGCCTAATCTTTGTTTCAGTGCTTGAACAGAAGTTTAAATGTCTAGATGTACTTGATCCAGTTGATTCTGGAAGTCGTGAGTGGGGGAGTTTGGATTTGACATGAAGGCGTCTAACTAGTTCTGTATCCTCGAAAGAATCAGTATGGTTGCCAATACTGAGCTTAACCTTGCTTTTCTTTTAAGCACCTAGCTTGCTAACCCGAGATCAGAGCTCCGAAACCACTTGTTAAGATCCTGGAAATGGGAAGTGGGAAAAGAGATCTTTGATATCGAAAGTCTAAGCGTACAATCTTACAAAAAGGGAATAAGTAGTTTTTAGCACAACGGCTATATGTCCGTTACTAACAGTGCACAAAAGATATGGACTTCTGGATCCATTAGGTGGCCCATCATCAAAGATAATCTCAATTGGATTCTTCTCCTAAACTCTGATGTTCTTATGGTGTGGAAGTAGCAATGGGTTGTTCTTCTCGATTGTCTTCTGGATTGGAATTATCAAGGGGTGCAACATGAAGACCATTGCCTGGAGCCAGAAGTATCTACATGGTGCTCATTGCCGGTATTGTATTTTTTCGATGTAAATTTATTTACGCATATAGTTTGTATAATATTTTTCATAATTTTATTTTTCTATTATTATCTATTTAATTGTATCAAAAACTTTTATTTAATATCATAGTATCCATATTTCATTTTTAAATAAAATGTGTTATCTTGTATTTGTATTGTATGTTAATTTTGCTTTTGTAGTGTTAGTTTCACTTTGTAGTATTTTCATTATGTAATAGGAAGTCGTACCGTTCTCGATCGATTTGAACGATTTTTTCGATATACCGTTGGTATATTGATATTTTAATTTTTTACGAATTGTATGTTATTTGTATATTATTTGTGAAATAAAATGTTATACTTTGTTATTGTATTGTATGTTAATTTGGTATTTGTAGGGTTTTGTTTATATTTGTATCGGGTTTTGTTTGTATTTGTAGGGTTTTGTTTATATTTGACAATGTATATCACATTGTCAACTGAATATTCAGCCAGAGAAGACATAGAAGATTTCCAAGATTGATCTGCCACGGCCCGATACAAGAGGGCGTGGAAATGGAGGACAGTGTGGCCATAATCCCACGGGTGGCCAAAGGGGAAATTTTAACGGTGGTTAACAGAACCGCAGAGATGCAAGGAGGGAAAACTACCGTGGTCACGGTAGGAACAATCAGCAGAGAAATCAACAAGGCTATAGGAAAGAAGATCATCAGCCGGTCCAAGAAACTAGCAACAACCCCCTCCTCATCCTGCTGGCCCAAATCCGGGTCAGCCTATTTTAAATATTGAAGAGGCACGGCCTATATGGGGTCATCTTGGTCCAAGCATCATGACTATTGCAGGAGGAAGAAGCGTCGGTGATTCGAATTGAGCTAGGAAGTGACCCCATCGAGAGTTGGAACACAAGGGTTGCTTCATGGAAGTAAATTTAGTCGAGGTTACCGATTTAGAGAAAATGACCATATCTTTTGGGCCCGAGGATCTGTCTGATGTCTTCTCCCCGCAGGATGATGCTCTCGTCATTTCCGTTGTTATTGCGAATCATCCAGTATCTTGAGTATTGCTTGAAATTAGAGTCGCCACAAATATTCTCACGCTTGCGGCATTGGAACATATGTCTTTGAATGGAACAACTAAGCTCCAGCCAGTTCAGACCAAGCTGGTGGGGTTTATTAATAGTATCGTCACACCCGAAGGATCACTTTTCTACCCGTTACTTTGGGAGATCCTGAAATTTCAAGAACCTTCCTAGTGGAATTCGTTGTTGTAGATCTTCCTATCCTTCCCTACAATTCTATTCTTGGAAGATGCATGCTAAGTTCATTCGGGGTGATTGTATCGCAACCTCACTTAATGATGAAGTTTCCTACCCCTTCGGGTATTGGCAAGATGAAAGAGAATCAAGAGCTGGCACATTCGTGCTATAACATTATGTGCATGAGTGGAATGGATGGTTCAAACACCAAGAAACCTATTTGTATGGTGGAACTTCTAGCTTATGAAATTATCGATTCAAGTAGTTTGGTATTTCTAAAAATTATAACAAGAATGATATGAAGATGGAACCCCTCTGCATTAAGCCAATATCGTTATTCTCATATGATTAAGAAAGGACAATCGTAATTAGGTCTGAGATGCCACCGAACTTTGAAAAGGAGGTAATTTATTTTTTGCAAAATAATATCGATGTTTTTGCTTGGTCTTATCAGGATTATGTGGGGGTATATCCCCAAGTTTGGTCTCATAGACTCAATGATAACCCGTATGTACGACCAGCTCATCAGAAGAAGAGGAAGCTTTCCCTCGAGAAAGAAAAAGTCATTGATGAGGAAGTGGAAAGTTTGCTGCAGGCAGAATTCATAGAGCCGGTTAGATATGCAAATTTGGTGGCGAATCCAATTGTGGTCCCAAAGTCGAATAATGGCAGGAGAGTTTGCATTGATTTTACTGATTTGAATAAAGCATATCCAAATGATCCGTATCCACTACCAGCCATTGACATGATGGTGGATGCGGCATGTGGCTTTGAATTTCGTAGTATGTTAGACGTATTTAAGGGTTATAAAAAAAATTTTATGCATCATGAGGACAAGTTATTTACTTCTTTTATGACGAATAAATGTATTTTTTGTTATAAAGTTATGCCATTCGGTTTAAAGAACGTAGGGGCCACATATCAGTGATTGATGAATTCAATCGTTAAAGATATGATTGGAAAATATCTGGAAGTGTACATCGACGATATATTGATTAAAAGTTGGCATGGTGACAATCATATTCGATATTTAAACGATTGTTTTAACATACCGCGAAAATTTAGAATGAAGTTGAATCCACTCAAATGTGCGTTTTGCGTAAAAGAGGGGAAATTCCTGAGGTTTATGGTATCTGAAAGGGGAATCGAAATAAATCTTGATAAGTTCACAGCTATTCAGCAAATACACCCCCAACCACAGTCTGAGAGGTTAGAGGTTAACGGGGCATTTAGCATCATTGAATCGGTTTATCTCACGATCTGCAGAGAAAAATCTACCTTTTTCCGAGCATTACGTAAAACAAATCTCTTATATTGGAATGATGAATGCAACGTAGTTTTTGAGAACTTGACTGATTATTTGAGTAAACCACTGTTTATGTCTCCCCCATCTCCTGAGAGCCATTGGTCTTATATTTAGCTGTATCAAAAGAGGCAGTGAGTGCTGCCTTAGTCAAGCTTAGCGATAAAGAGCACAAGCCAGTGTATTATGTCAGTAAGAAATTACAAGGTGTGGAATCCCAATATACGGATTTAGAGAAATTTGTCTTAGGCTTGATTATCGCCTCATGAAAATTAAGACATTATTTTCAAGGTCATCATATTACGGTATTGATAGATCAACCTATCAGGAGTGTACTTTTGAAGGTCGATGCCTCTGGCAGGCTAACTAAGTGGAATATTGAGTTAGGGCACTACCTGATTGAATATATCTCGAAATGAGCTTTAAAGTCCCAAGTTTTAGTTGATTTCATAGTAGAAAAGACCGGTCAGAAGAGTTGGGCAATGAGGAATATTGGGACGTATTTGTCGATGGATCAGTTTCGGTCGGACTAGCTGGCCTTGGAGTTTATTTTAAGGAAAGATAGTCCGGTGAAGAGCATGAATATGCTGTAAAACTGCATTTTCCTGCAACTAATAACGTCACCGAGTACGAAGCCCTGATATTCAGTATGCAGTCGAAATTGGAATTGTTCATTTGCATGCCCACTACGATTTACAGTTAGTAGTGAACCAATTTTCAGATATTTTCATCACTAAGGATGAGTATTTGGTATTATACTTAGAAAAGTTGAAGGAAGCTGTGAAAAGCCTTAAAACTTTCGTTCTTACGTACATTCCGAGAGAAGAAAACACTCACGCCTATGGTCTTGCAAAATCAGCCACAATTTTAGAACTCGCAGACGAGTCAAGAATTACAACTATGATCCATTATCAGCCGTCTATCAGTCTAACAGAGAGGCAGACGACTGAAGTTGCGAAGTTGGAACTTTCGAATAGCACCTGGTTCTTATTAGACACGGTGAATGATGAATCGTCTTGTAAGGATGTTATTGTCAATTATTAAGTTAGGAGAGAGTTGCCCGCCGATGATGGCAAGGCCTGCATGACAATGCAAAGAGCTACAAACTTTGTGTATATAGACGAGAAGTTGTATAAGAAAAATTTTGGAGGACCTTATCTTCGATGTTTGTCGCCAATGCATGCAAAAGCTGTCATGGAAGAAATTCATGCTGGGGACTACGGGGACCATTCAGCAGGTTGATCTTTAGCATTTAAAGTTAAGAGAGCATGGTATTTTTGGCTAACAGTTATAAAAGATTGTATGAATTTTGTTCGAACTTGTTCGCCCTGCAAGTTCCATTCGAACGTACATCATGTGCCGAGAGAGACTATGAAGCCTTTACCAACACCATGTCCTTTTGATACATGGGGCATCAATATTCTAGGCCATTTTCCGACCGCACCGAGTCAAAAGAAATTATGTATTGTGGCTGTGGAATATTTCTCTAAATGGATATAAGTTTCCTTTGGAGATATATCATATGCCGATTCGGGATTCCCAGGATTTTGGTATCAGATAACGGAACCCAATTCTCAGGGAAGCGTGCAAACGAATGGTGCGAATGTTATGGTATTCAACAACGATTTACGTCTGTAGCCCATCTAGAGACGAATGGACTTACATAAGCCATTAATCGTATTATCTTGTAGCAATTAAAAACAAGGATAGACCAGTCCAAATTCTCATGGGCAGATGAGTTGCATAATGTAATGTGGACATATCGAACGTCGCCGAGATCAACCCCGGTTTTATTCCGTTTTCATTAGTGTATGGCTTTGAAGCCGTTTCTCCAACAAAGGTAACTATGGCTCTGAAGCCGTTTCTCCAGCAGAGGTAACTATTCTATCCGAGAGAGTTATTGCCTACGATGAGGTATTACATGAAGATATGTGAAAATTAGATCTTCATTGTATCGATGATCTGAGAGAAAGGGTAGCTATTCAGATGGAAGTATGCAAGAAGCGGACGTGGCATATTTCCAATATACGCAAGTATTATGTATAGACGTGACTTTTTATTCTCTTTGAAAATTAAAAATTCCCCTATTTTTTATCGTATTTTGATTTTTTATATACATTCTTTTCGATGACATGGGGTACATCGACTAGGGGACATGTATGATAGGTTTTGGGTTCATTGCATTTAGTACGATGGTGGATGGAAAATTTAAAACTTAGGATAGTTTAGATATGTAATGTACCGCCTGTAGTGTAGTCGATTAACCTCAAAAATCATTGAATTGGATGTTGTTTCAAAATACTTTTAAACCTAAGAGTCTATGTGTGCAGCCTAACCGTCTATACATACATACTGTTGGAATATGTCAAGGGGCCCGATTCTTCTATAGCTTTATTCCGTGGCACACGAGAGCCTTTGTACCCACCTCCTCCATGACAAGCCAGCGTGGGCCGGTCACAATCTGTAGCATGATAAAGAAGGGCATCCACCTCTTTCGTTGTCCTAATGGGACCTATTAGTCCAGGGGATCGGATTGTTTAGGCGGAAGTGAAAAATTAGCGTCAGTCTAAGGATTGTACCCTGAACCTAACGCTACTTCCGTTTTGATAGTGAAAGTCCTCTTACGGAGTAGAAGTGAAAAATTTACGCCATTCTAAGGATTGTACCGTACTGAACCTAGCGCTACTTCTATTCGACCATCGAAGGTTTCCTACGTTTACTTACTCTTACGGAGGAGGATAGGAAATTTCTGGTGGATGATGAGGCGTGCTAGCAAGTGTAAAGCATAGTGACATCCGCCTCTCCGGATGGTTAAGTGGGTAAAACTTCCTAATGCGAGGGATTCGATTCGTCTAGGCAGAAGTGAAGAATTCACGTCAATCTAAGGATTGTACCTTGAACCTGACCCTACTTCTGCCTAGATAATGAGGACCCCCAACGGTATTCGGTAGAGCACGGGAAGGGTCCAGATACGTGGAAAGTGTTGTATCGATTCATGGTAGTATGCGGGGCAGAATGAAATCCGTCTCCTCCGTTGTCCCACAGGGACCTTTTAGTCCCGGGGATTGGATCTATCAAGGTGGAAGTGAAAAATTTACGTCAGTAAAAGGATTGTACCCTGAACCTGGTGCTAATTTTTTCTAGATAGTGAGGGTCCTCTGGTACGAGGCACCCAAGCCACCTGAGTAGGAGTGCAATATTTACGCCAGTCTATGAATTGTACCATGAACCTGCCGCTACTTCTATTCAGGCAGTGAAGGTTTCCTACGTTTACTTACCTATGCGGGGGAGAACGGGAAAGGTCAGGTCTATAAAACATGGGATGATTATTGGTGCAAGTTTATACACGAGTTGTGAAGTTAAATGGGGCGCTAGTTGAGGCCCATGATTTTTGGGTGCTCGTTCAGACCCAGAAGTGAGCGATATTGGAAGCTTATTGAGATCCGCGAAAAGACATATGCCTCCTCCATGGCCTCAAAAGGCCACCTAAGCCAAGGTACTGGATATACTTATACAGGAGTGAAGAATTTACGTCAGTCTAATGATTGTACCATGAACCTGATGCTACTTCCGCATAGGCAATGAAGGCTCTCTCTCGTGCGAGGTACCCGATCTCTCCAAGTGGGAGTGAAAGATTAACGTCAATCTATGGATTGTACCCTGAACCTGACGCTGCTTTCACCTAGATAATGAAGGTTTCCTACGCTTATTTTTGGAGGAGTGCGGGATAGGTTGATCTAATTAAGGCGTGTAGGGCCCTTGTTGAGGGCCAACACCGGGATTTCATGGATTCTCTTTATAGTTTGGTATTTTCGTGACATAGCAAAATGGCTAAGCGGTATTCTTGTTGTATTATGGCATGGTTTTCCTAATTTATGATCGGGTATTTTCGCTCACGATCAGGATTACCAAGTGATGGTTCAACGATATGCATTTCGTTATTTTTGCATAGATAATTTCATTTACAATCAATTTGATTAGGTGATGGCCTAATGGAACCAAATTCTATTATCTTTGATCGGATATTTCATTTACGATCAATATGATCAGGTAATGACCTAATGGCATCAAATTCTATTATTTTTTATTTGGTATTTGTGTTTACCTTCATTGGGACCAGATGTCTTTGTTCGAGAAATTGACTCATGACTGGATTGTCTATCTATGAATGGCCGAAGAGTCATGTCTATGATTTCTAATCGGAAAGGCAATCAATGCAATAGTTATATGAATTCTGGTTCCATTATCACTTGGGACTAAACCCTACTATGAATCATCACGAAACACTTAAAGATAAAGCAATCATTATTGTCGCCAGCTTGCTAAGGCCAAGATGTATCAATTACCCACCAAATCAAGTGGGAAGATTATATGCTTTTAGTCAAAAAAATAATTATAGAAGGCATTACTATCATATCAAAGGAATCAAAAAATGGAAACGAAATTTTGATATTATTAAACGCTGGAAATACAAAAAGAGGGATTACAAAAGCAAAGAAGATATATTAGAAATCTATTTTTGATTGTCGGGGGAGGAGGATTAAGATCTTCCTCTAAGAGCTTAGCGGTAGTGAGCTTTCTCGGAATGAAACCCGCCATTTTAGTTTGATGGTGATCCCGGGCTCTTACCGCACTTGCGGAGATATATATCGGAGGATCGTGTTGAGTCATCACCTCCTCATGTTTTAGAAGATCCGCCACAAGAGGACCCACGGGCTCCGAGAATAGTGGAGCCAACCTCATAAATGCATCCGATGGTGGGCCCACTTCGGTTTCAATCTCCTCTGATAAAAACTACTGATGTAAATCCTCTTCCATATTTAATTGGAGAGCCCCGAACGGATCTTGCAGTCCAACTTCTCCTTTGCAAGAACAGGTTCAAACTTCCCGGAGAGGCCAGGATCTAGCCTTTCATTCTCTTCCGTGGATAGCGATATGCCAAGAATTCTTTGAGTCTGGACACTCTCCCTCAAAAAGTACTGAAGAGATCTTTTTGCATTTGCTAGGGCCGCCAAGTTCCGGAAAGTCAAAGAATGTATCGCGAACTCCCATATCAACTTCCGGAAACAATCGTTCAGTTGGTGCGGCAACCTAGAATCCCAAGCTCTAAGCCCATCTACAGTTGTTTGGAGGGAACCAATGTTAGTCTTCATTTCTTTGTTCTCATCCATGGCCTTCTCGAGGGACTCTATGTTGGCGGCATTGGCGCCTTCGGCCTTTTTCAATTTTACCTCAGTTTCAGCCCAAGTCTCATTGAGTTTTTCCCTGACGTATATGATATCGCCCTTCAGTGAGTCAGTGGATTGTTCGAGGTCATGCCTCCTTCCAATAAATACGGCCTCGGTTTCTGTCAACTCGCTGCGCAGAGCCTGAGTCAAAGCCTCGATCACCATGTTGTGCTCAACTCTCAGCACTGCCATGTCCTGTACGTGCTTTCTCGTTAGTTTTGCATAAGTTTCTCCGCCGATATCTTCGTCTTCTCCCCAACGAGATATGGGTAATCGAGCTCAGAATGCCTAAGCATTCAAAATTCCCCAACTGCTGCCGCGGTACCCAACTCTTCAAGTGTTCACTGCATCTAAAAAGGAAACATGAGTTATGAATATATATATGCATCAAATTGAAACAAAGAATTTTACAAGTAATAATGATAAATGTTGTTACGGACCACTTCTCCCATCCGACGAATCGTCACGGCTTTGCCCATCAGTTGGCTAAAATCAGTAAACACTGTGTGGTCGTCTTGGCCACGTGGTGGCATCACCGGATTCTAATGGAAGAAATCCAAGGCCGACCCGGTTGGAAACCCTATCAGTGCTCGGGATTTGAATGGGCACTCCATCCTTCATTAGTATAAACCCGGCCTGATGTCCCATCTCGAGCCATTCCTTAACTGTAAGTCTCAGAATATCTCTGATACGGAAGGCGTCGAGAAAATCTACTTCCAACTCACTCTTCTTAGCGGGTTCCGGTAAATCCAGAAGGGATGTACCCTGTACAAGGTTTTTTCCCTTATATGACGAGCTCCCGGTGGAATCTCTCCTACCGTTAGGTCTATTGGTTGACCTCCTCTGAGTTCACCCTCTTACTCATCCCTGATAATTTCCACCAACGCATCTGAAAGTCGTACACCCCCTCTTCGGGGGCGGTGTCCTTAGGTTTAAACTCCAATTGTCGAATTTCGGGTGCCGGATCCTCAATGTTCAAAGGAGCCTCCATGACCGGAGCATTCTCTCGTTGTTATGGGGACTCGACTGTTGGAGGAGAGCACGGAGGAGTTGCATGCCGAGCTTCATCATTCAGTGGAGCTGCCACCTGGAGACTAAGAGCCGATTAAGCGGCTACAGTCCGATTCCGGACACAAAATGAGGTCGTCTTCTGCAGAAATGAGGTCGTCTTCTTATGAAACCAGTGCACGGAGTGACCTCAACCTATCACCAAGCCGAGATGGATCTTCAACACGAGGCATTATCTTATATGCAACATAAACAAATTATATGAGAAATACGGGATATGATCAATAAAGCGAATCTATATCTATGTGAAGAGGTTGTTTCCATGTCAAAGGAAAGTCTATTGAGGTGGCCCACATGTAAATGGTGCAAATACATGAGGTAGGTACCTAACAATTCTCTACTAAAGTGAGGAGGAGTAGGGAGAAGCCCAAAGGCGACCAGGATCGAGGAATAAAATAGCATCTTCGCCGTCCAATTGACACCATCCCATCTGGCGCACGCAAGAAGGATTCTTTCCAAGGGCTATGGGAGTAATCATCGGGAAAAAGGATTCCCCTTCCACCGGGAACTGCATTATCAATGGGATTGTCTAATTATTCATTCGAGAAGAATTAATGATCTTTATAAGAGGCCTTGTAAGAAGCCGATTAGCTTTCAGATATGGTTCGTTTGTAATATCGAAGACTTTAGTAGTTTAACGCTCGAGACTCCGAGATTAACGAAGTTTACGGAAACCTAGTGGATTGTTTGGTATTCAAAAGATTGTACATGTCATATAATATCTCAATATTTATATCGAGGAGTTGAAAAGATTTCGCCTTTCGGAAGTATTTATGGCAAAATACTAGTGTTGAATTGAGAGTATTGATGAATGAATGAGTATTTATCGTGACGGACGGAGAAATTACAAATACGCATATTGAAGAGTTGTTAAAATGATAAGACAGTCATCGATGGATATCTTTTGGAATACGTGAAGTCATCGTAGATCACAAAATGAAATTCTCGAGTGGACGTGTATTTTCGAAAGACAGTCTCGTCTTCTCATTATATGAACCGTATATTTATGTCTCGACATTTCCACTTAGTAATCAACACCCACCTAATGGTTATATGGACTATCAAGTCTCTTACTAGTCATTCAGTGGATTCGAGCATGTGTGTGGAATAGTCAAATCGCCTTGGTTTTCATTGTTGATTAATTTTTGTTCGAAAAAATGGGTCTACCGACCGGTGCTCTCTATTTGAATCATGTGGGTCTGCATTAACGAAACCCCGTGAGGAGTCTCGCAAACTTGGAATTATGCTTGACTATTTGGAATTAAAGGAAACGATTGAGCTTCATTGGTCGAGGTTAAATCTCTACTCGATGATCAACTTCTTGGTAACATGAACCCTATGTTGAAGAGAGCATCCAATTATTTTTCTTAATCATCCGAAATGGTATTCTTCGGATTATTCTCATTCTTTCGTGAAGGTTTCATGTGTTCAATTTACTTTATTATCCAAAATGGATGTCTCTTACAATGTATTCATCAAGATGTTAAGCAGTTATTTAAAGATATTTGAGAATTATGGTTTTTGAGTTTTCAGAAGTATCAACTGTTATACAACTATGTCTATTGGAGTTCACAAAAGAGATATCAAAGTTGTGGTATTTTATTGATCGCCCGGAAAGGTATTCGTCCGGAAATATATGATTATTGAGCATTCTTTGTTGATTAACATGTGACATTATCCAGCCGACAAGTATCTTGATCGTATGTGCATCCTAACAAACTTCTTGGCATTACTTAATAAGCAACGTATTGAGTTAGTCTGGTTTAACAACGATTTGTTATTCTTCAAGTCACATTGAGATATCAAGAAATATCAAGGTTTTTATTAACGGAATTCGTAGTGGCGGATCTTCCTATCCTCTTTTACAATTTTTCCCTGGGAAGAAGTGCTTTCAATCTAATTGGAGCTACCATATCCCTACTCCTCTTTGATAGCTCTATTATTATGTTCCGGAGTAAAAGGGAAATCATGTGTCGGCAAGATATGTTCCTAGTGTTATGTTATGAAGCGATACCACGGTGTCTAGTGCGAAGACATGCATCTATATAGTGTCATTCTAAATGGAAGATCGAGTGTATTAACATGATATGGTTTTGTTCTAGAAGAAAAAGAGAAAAGGTATAAAGATGGAACCTCTATTATTAAGGGGATTTTTAAGAATGAAAATGAGTTCCTCGAAAGAAGTGGATATTCTCCCGTTAAAATGAAAAGATAATTATTGAAGATGTTGAAATCGTATTGCAAGCAAGGCTCGTTGAACCTCTGAAATGCATGTAATCAATCACGAATCTATTTATGGCTCCAAAGTCGAACGATGCCTACAGAGGACCTATATCTATCGTCGACATTGACATAATGTTTAAGTTTTTCGGCTTGAAGTTTTTCAGTTGAGCCTTTTGGTTTGAAGATACCAGATGCTGCGTATTAGCGATCGATGAGATCAATATTTATAGAGGTGAGAAGAATAATGTATGGAAGTAATCATTTCCAATATTTAAGCGAGTGATTGAGTATATTGATGAAGTATTGAGTGAGGTGGAATCCTTCTAGATGTGAGTTTTTAGTGAAAGACGGAAATTCTTCTTGNTTCATCATTCAGTGGCGCTGCCACCTGGAGACTAAGAGCCGATTAAGCGGCTACAGTCCGATTCCGGACACAAAATGAGGTCGTCTTCTGCAGAAATGAGGTCGTCTTCTTATGAAACCAGTGCACGGAGTGACCTCAACCTATCACCAAGCCTAGATGGATCTTCAACACGAGGCATTATCTTATATGCAACATAAACAAATTATATGAGAAATACGGGATATGATCAATAAAGCGAATCTATATCTATGTGAAGAGGTTGTTTCCATGTCAAAGGAAAGTCTATTGAGGTGGCCCACATGTAAATGGTGCAAATACATGAGGTAGGTACCTAACAATTCTCTACTAAAGTGAGGAGGAGTAGGGAGAAGCCCAAAGGCGACCAGGATCGAGGAATAAAATAGCATCTTCGCCGTCCAATTGACACCATCCCATCTGGCGCACGCAAGAAGGATTCTTTCCAAGGGCTATGGGAGTAATCATCGGGAAAAAGGATTCCCCTTCCACCGGGAACTGCCAATGAAGGCTGAGTGAGGAAAACCGGGTCAAACACACACCCGTAACAATAAAGAAATGTTTTTCCAATCATGGTTCTATTGAGTATTGGAGAATGGGAAGTGGCTCTTCCGATGTCTTAAGCGTAAAAAGATACAGCCCTGAGCACCGTAATGAATGGCTGTACTAATTTGAAAAACTTGAAAGAAGCAATCGATGGTTAACGAGATTTGATTCGTTTCCTTGAAAATAATAAAAGCAACTAAGAGGGAAATGGAATTCGGATTGAGTTGAAAGAGATGGATGTTTAAGTGAGTTATGAGCTTGGAAATGAATGGGAGAAGAGGAAAGCAGAGCCCACAATCTAAATATTCGAGGCAGATTGTATGTGCACTAACCGGCAAGCGCAAATACCATCAGTAGGACCAAGTTGGTACAAAACGCAGTCCGAGGAAAGATGGTATCCTCCACTATAGATGTCCACTTCCGGGGGTGCATGTTGTAAGGTTGGTCAAAAGATTTAAGAGCCTTCACACCAGGACTCTGGGGGCCGAGAGTGTTCTCAATATGTGTGATTCGCTCGAAGAAATATAGGTAAGGATTTGTGTTAACAGGCGGAAAGGCCGCATACTCGAATTGGAACTCCCCGAGTCGGAAGAGGAGTTCGGGGAATGGGATGACGAGTTATCTGAGTTTTAGGAATGGGTGGAAAAGGAAGACATGGTATTCATTAGTTCAAAGTTAATTTTTCAACTTTTTCAAGTTTTTACAAGTGTCTCGCGAGTTTTCGTACCAAATATCGCTAGAAGGACTGTTTAAACTGTGTAGTCGCGAGTTTTCGTTAAGTATCGCGAGTTTCTGCCTGAGATACTGTGCAACGTACGTAGCCTCGAGTTAATGTTCGAAATGTCGCGAGTGCAACTTATCAGTATACGTAGTCGCGAGTTTTGGTCCGAAAAGTCGCGAGAGTTCTGCTGAGTTTCCGGGAAATGATACTGTAACACTATAGGGACGGGGAATTTATAGAGGCGAACCCCGAACCGAGAAATCCCAAGATTTTTGCACGAACTCAGAGTCGGACCTTTTTAGTATCAAAACGACCGCGTAGGCAAGGAGAATTCAGCCTTACTATTCGTTTTCTCGAAATATTTCTCAAACAAACATCGATTTTCGAGGCGAGCTACTATGATGTGGTTAATGACTCAGACCTGAATTTGAAAACCAGGGGACAATTGATATTACCCAAGGGCATTTTAGGTATTATTATACCGCGAGAGCTCACCCGACGTGGCTAAGCGGTATATCCAGATTTCTCATGCATTTACATAATAATGCGATTTCGAGGGGTATTCTAGTAATTCGGACCTCCCGGTTCTACGTATGAGTTTTCTAACGAATTCTCTAGCAGTATTTGATAATTTCAGTTCTGAACGGGGTCAGGGGTATTTTCGTAATTTGGCACCCGAAGGGCTTTGATCTCGTCTAAAAATGTTTTCGGTATTTATTTTTACATCGGTCAATTTCTTTAAATATTCGGAATTCAATTGTTGTGGGGACACGGACAATATACGATGTTGGGCCCATAATGTGTGAGCTTACGTCCTCTGGAGAGCGATGCTCTACCTTGGTTTTCACTATAACAATCGAGAAGTACAATTACAATGAGTAAATATACATAATCTGAAAGAAAATGGCACGAAAAACGATCAAATATGCTCCGTCAAGCTAGAGCAGTCGAAATCTCGCGAATGGGCTGGTCACGAGATTTCGAAAAAAAACTCACGAATAGTAGTATACTCTGGTGAAAACTCGCGAATGTGATGCTGGTCGCGATATTTCGAATGAAATCTCGCGAGTCCCCTAGCCAAGTAACGAGTCACGAGACAGGTGTGCGAAAAGTCGCGGGGCAAGCAATGAGTCGCGAGTTTTGCAATAGAAACTCGCTACTTTTCGAATGTAAAGTCGCGGGTATGAAGCTGGACAACGAAATCTCACGAATACCGAGATGAATTCCAGCGAGAGCCTTTCCTTGGGAAGCATGCCAAGAGTCTGAAACCTTTTTTGGGGCTGATATTACCCGAGGTTATTTATGTAATTATGTTAACCTCGGGGCTCGTCCGACGTGGCTATGTGGTATTTTCGGTATTTTTATATATCTATCGCGAGGTGTATTCGAGGGTATTTTCGTAATTCAGGAATGCTGGACCCCATATAAGGCTTGTGTAAGTGTTTTGAGATGTTTTGGGTTATTTCGGCCCCGGACGGGGCCAGGGGTATTTTCGTAATTTGACACCCAGGAGCACATCGGCCGGGTGCAATGATGTTATATGGCTGCGTATTCACTTTTTGGAGGTAAAGAACTGATATACAAGGTTTTCCGGTATTTTCTAATCGCATTTCCGATTAAACTCTCGACTGGGAGGGAGTCCCGAAGTTTCGTGTCGCTGTGACACTTATTCCGGATTAATTGGATATTTTCTAAGTAAGTTGGGCTAATTTGACTAAGATTGAGCTTTTGGACCTTAAGTTGACTTGTTTGGCCGAGTTTATCTATAAATTCAAGACCCTAGGCCCCAGAAAAGGATTGAGACTGTTATCACACTCCCCAAGGCAAAGCTTTATTTTTCTGCACTGTAGACTCGCGACTTATTGCTCAGAGTCGCGACTTATTGCTCGGAGTCTCGACTTATCGGTTGTTCACCAACCTAAGTCGCGAGTTGTTGCACTGCCCCTAGTCGCGACTTGTTGCACTGCCACTCGCGAGTTGTTGACCACAACTCGCGACTGCATCTCTTCGTAGACTCGCGACTTGTTGCTGCCCTGCCTGACTCGTGACTTGTTGCTGCCCTGCCTGACTTGCGACATGTTGCTGCCCCAGCCTGACTCGCGACTTGTTGCTATGCCCCTAGTCGCGAGTTATCGCCAGTATCCGCGAGTTGTTGACCACAACTTGAGACTGCATCTCTTCCGAGCGCAACGGAGTGTTTTCGATCGTTTTCCGAGCCGTTCTCATCTATATTGTTGTTATCACATCATTGTACTTATATGTGTTGAATATCATAGTGAAAACCAAGGTAGAGCTTCGCTCTCCGAGGACGTAAGCCCACACATTGTGGGCCCAACCTCGTATATCGCTCGTGCCCTCACATAAATTGAACTCAAATTATATAATAAATTGACTGATCTAAAAGTAAATACCCAGAATATTTTTAGACGAGATCAGTTTGGCGCCGTCGATGGGGCCCCGTGACTTAATCCCATTGAGAGCTCTTTTGTTGAGCTTGGAGCTTGTTGTGTATTGTGAGGATACGAGATTCCTAACATGAGAGTGATATAGATGAAGAAAGTGTATCGGATTGCAGCCCTTATGTAGTAGAAGACCAAAGGAATGATATTTTACCGAGGACTCAATCAGTGCCACAGGAAGAGTCCTCAGTAGCGGAAATCTAACCAACCTCCGGAGAGGGATTTCATCCGGGGGGATCTATTTATGAGTACATTGGAAGATTATCATATTGCATGAATATGTGCCGAAGACATGTCAAAGGGATGCAAGGGCTCCAAAAAATAAAAAAAAAAAATTTCGGATTTTTCTCGCTACCAAAATTTTATGGGAGGATCCATTTTATGTATACAATCACACGGTGATATAATAGTGTGATATTTTCCTAGTCGGATTTCGGTGGCATTTTACTATTTCATCTCTGTCAATTTATCGAAAATTTTGCATATTTTGAATAATTCAAGGGATTTCACTCTGTGATAGGGATATATTGGGGATCAATATGATTCTAGGTTATAATGAATAAGGGTTATATGGTGAACGTTTCCGATATATTTACACACCTCCGCTCGCGAGGGAGGTTATTCTTCATAACATTGGCATATATTGAGATACCTAAGGATCTCCTCGACATCAAATCTCCAGATCCATGTTAATTTGATGGACTTTAATGATGTGACCATGTACTTTGCCTAATATTTGGAATGGCTTATTCTACAATAATTCGATTAGTTGCCGATGTTTTTCTACTATTTCATATTGGGATTCAGGTATGAGTTTTAATCGGAACGATGGAACGATTCCTCGGAGGTATTGTGTGGTTTTCTATCGAGTTTTGTGATGGTTGTGTGTATTGCATGGAGCACTTGTGAAACACGTTAACCTCAAATTGCGAATTAGCGGATGCGTAGTGGCATTAGGAGGATTTATCTGCGTGTTGCTTAATGGTATAAGTGTGAACCGAGTCGTTGGTGAGAATAATAGCCACGGAAAGTTGGAGGACCCAAGTCAACATGAGTTAATTGACCGGGAAAAATATGAGGTTATATGAGTATATGCGTATGGTCATGTGGAATATTTGTTGGTTCTCAAGGATATGTGACGTGGTCAATAGCAATTATATGACCACGATCCTAGTTTCGATCCCAGTCCAGCCATTGGATCCGATGTGTGAATTTTTGAAGGATTATTTATACTATTTTTTTACAGCATTAATGTAAGAAATAAAGTTCGTCGTTGGTTATGGAGAGTATGAGAAAGGTTGATCGCCGTTGGTTTTTAAAGGATCCATAGTAAAGTATTGAAGACATTGGACTTACATATACACGACGTATTCAGGAAATGATAGGTTGTATACATATGGTCACATGCCGTTGCCGTAAATCATGTGATCGATCGAATGTATTGCTGTCGAAGTCCAATATGCAAGCCTTGTCGGTATTCAGTTGCAAGTATATTTCTCACCATGGTTGATGAGAATGAATTAGGATCTCGTATATACGTACTTTTATTATAAATATTGACACCGGGGACTCAAGAATCCTGAGTATTTCATCATTTTTCCATCATTTCGGATAAGTTACTAATGATGGTCTATTTCTGATATGTGATATTGAGAGGTTATTGAAGCTTGGCTGGCTTGATGATTTGATTCGTATGGTACAAGAANTGAAAGTTTGTTAACGGGAGTGAAACCCATTATTGTTCGAGTTCTTGATACATATTATCGATTAACGGAAAGTCATGTCTTTCTGCTCGAGGGATTCTTTTATTTATTCGAACATGATAGTGCTAACGGATTTATCCTCAAGCCGGCATATAAAAGTTTACCTTTCTCCGGATCGATAAACAAAGATGTTTAGTGACATGCATTCTATGCATTCGTGAGATATTCAGAATAATGGGCATTCAAGATTTATATATTATACAGTGAAGTTTATGCAAGAGAATACTCGTGCCTATCGTCATTATGGAGAAATCACTAGTGAGATTATCTCAAGATGAAGGCCAATCTTTGAAATCGTGTAATTGACAACCGAGTTTGTTTATAAGTATTAGAACTGACAAGTAGAATCGATTAGTAAACAATCTATATCCACGCTAATTATCTTGTGCCAAGCTTAGTGCATTCAAGAAAGAAGTTTATGCCGGGAACTATATTGAGTGTGAGAAGATGATGAGATAAATATTGCCAGTTAAGTTGGAAATTGGGTCAGTGTTGCCCTAAGTATCTACCGTGAATATTGCACGGACTTCATTATTTGCAAAGGCGTATTTTTATTGACCGTCAAATTGACCAATTGATGGTCTTATGGTATCAATTCTCGTTAATTATGATCGGACACTCTCAGATATTACAGAAATTGTAAAATGATACCCCCACCAAGAGACTATTGGCTCGAAAATCCATCATTTTTGCTTAATCATCTGCACATATATTTACTTGCTGATGGATCGTTTTCATGGTATTCATTCAGAGAAATGATTAGAGTAGCCAAATATTCACCATATGGTATGAATTCAACTTAATTCTTCTACGACTAGGGACTCACAGTTATGATCAAAGTAATCGAAAAAGTATCCCACAACATAGAATATTATGGATAAAATGTTTGTCATATAAGGACATTTAATGACATCGATATTTGCCCATTTGATGATTAAGAGGTCTCATTTTTGGTAGCTTTCATAGCTTACGACACGCAGCTTGTTTAATGGTGAATGAGCAAATCTATACAAAAAAATTCTTGAGAAAGATTCTAAAGCGGTATACGAAGTGGATTTGTTTCTGACAGATGTAAAGAAAGACGTTTGTCTCGTCCATAGCACAAAATAGTCATTTGATAAGTTGTGAAAACTGGCTCACATGAAGAGGTATCTTTGTCTCGGACAACGTTGTGTCATTCGCCCGTTCTCCGGATGACAAGTGGATAAGTTAAAGAGATAGAATCAGGTTATTGTTGGGCGCTTATTTATGCCAGCGATGAACATGATGAATCTATGTTAAGTGGACGAGCACGTATTTTTATTTCATATAAATGGTGTATCGAGTGATTGTCTCATGAGTGCCTAGTATTTTTGTTATGGTTTAAAGAACCAAGAAACTGGAATGGACGTATTAAGATCGCTCTCTTAAATGTGGTTGAACACTCAATTTCAATTCCCTTATGTATAGTAAGTAAGGAATCTTATGTTATGATCTCATTTACGATGAGAGACGTCTGATAGGGATCTGTACGAAAGTGATCAATTAATAACAACCGAAAGGAGTAGACTCTTTCAACACATTTCGAATGGGTCTTAAGTATTTTATGGATGGCTTGGGTTCACTATTTATGAGAGAGATGGATTAGCACGTTATTGTTTAACACGTGTGAGTTATTTACGGTCATACGGTCTAGAGAATTATTGCGAGCATGACATTGATTATTTTATTTATCATTGGAGATATTGTAAAGTCTTTTTATGGACGGCATGGATTTTCTTACCAGAGATAACACCACAAATTTAGCAATATCTATCAGGCTTGATCGAGTTGTAAGGTTTTATTATAGACGGAACTAAGCAGATACAAATCTTAAATTCAAAGATAGAGAGTATCAATCTCAGACGGAATTAGGACTTCTTTTATCAAAGGAAACATATGGGTGTAAGACGAAAGTAAGACGTTTCTTGGCCTTCTTATGAGGTAATTTCACTTTATTGCCCTAGTATCTTATTGCCCAGTCGAGGCTTCTCGGTTTACTCATATCAAATTCAATAGAGTTAAGCTAGTATCTACCGAGGCGAACTTCTCCCAGTGATAAATACTTACTTCAGAAAGAATCTTAATTCTTAGATAATATATATTTGGGAAGTAGGAATAGAGGGAAGGTAACGACCCTAACTAGATCGGTATGTTTATATAATATTCGATGACCGTCAAAACTATTATCCAGTTGAGCCCTACATTGTATACTTAGAATTCGGCTAGAAGAGATAATAAGTCATCATTTCTCATCAAAGTTGGGAACTCGACCTCGAATTCAAATGTTACTCTTCATGTTTAAACAATGCCTTGCTTATTTCAACGGCCCTTTACTAAGAATGCAAGCATGCTATATAGACAATAGCGTTTACAGATAGCCGGTAATTGAGCTGCATATATAAGATGCACATGATCTACCGTAAGCTTATAATAGTTCCCCCGAAATAGTGAGAACGACAAAGGAGTAAGTACCGACCTCCTGGCGGAGGTGAGAAAGTGATGTTCTTGTTCGAACATGGGGATATCATATGCAGGGGAAAGATATATGAGCTTGAGTTCGCAGAGTTACAATCACGACGGGAACAAAATTAAATTGCGAAGTTAAGGAGTCGAGCAAACCCTCAAAGTTATGAAAAGCGGGACTTTGACTAAGAGGAAAGCGCGAGCCCCAAGGCGAAACTAAAACCTCCTGATGACAGTTGAGAAATATTTTCTAAATTCGATCGAGTAATACTAACAAATCGAAGCGATGCATGAGAATTTCTGTAAATAACGAAGCGCACTAGTATGCAATGTAAAAAGTGATACGTATAAGAGCTACACTCCGAGTTGAAGAAGCGTGAAACTCTCAATTCATCTCGGGATCTGATTCCGTTAGTAATAACGAGATGACTTTGACCTTATTAATGGTATTGTAAAAAGTTTATGAACGAGTTTTGGATTTCTAGACGAGCTGATATAATGTGGTTTACGCCTCAGAATCTGAATCTGAAAACCGAGGACTATTGATATTGCCCGAGGTTATTTATGTAATTATGTTAACCTCGGGGCTCGTCCGACCTGGCTATGTGGTATTTTCGGTATTTTTATATGTCTATCGCGAGGTGTATTCGAGGGTATTTTCGTAATTCAGGAATGCTGGACCCCATATAAGGCTTCTGTAAGTGTTTTGAGATGTTTAGGGTTATTTCGGCCTCGGACGGGGCCAGGGGTATTTTCGTAATTTGCCACCCAGGAGCACATCGGCCGGGTGCAATGATGTTATGTGGTTGCGTATTCACTGTTTGGAGGCAAAGAACTGATATACAAGATTTTCCGGTATTTTCTAATCGCATTTTCGACTAAACTCTAGACCGGGAGGGAGTCCCGAAGTTTCGTGGCGCTGTGACACTTATTCCGGATTAATTGGAAATTTTCTAAGTAAGTTGGGTTAATTTGACTAAGATTGGGCTTTTGGACCTTAAGTTGACTTGTTAGGTCGAGTTTATCAATGAATTCTGTTATGGTCCCTTTTTAGGGGTACCAACAGTCGTCCGGTTTGTTCAAATAACGAACTCGGTTCTGATTTCTTTAAAATATGAAGACGATTGAAAGCGAGAAAATCAAAGTAAATGCACGACAATTTATAGTGGAAACCCCGTGAATTGGGGTGAAAACCACTCGACTAAGAGCTGATTATGCTCTTAGCCTGTTCACTAAAGAAATGATTCAAGGTTTTTACAAACAGGTTAACGGAAATGACGAGATAAAGAAAGCAAGAAGAATTCGGCAGCGTAACAGCCTGTTACTTCTGCATCCAAAGGGTCCTGTCTTTTCCTTCGTCTTGCCCTGTATTTATAGAGTCGCCGGCGAGTGTAATCCACGTCCCGTAACCGCCTCTGACAAGTTTGTTAGAGGTTGTTATCGCAGAATGTAAAACGAGGCTGGGACCGATGCGTGGTCTGCGTGATCGGGCCCGAAGCATGATAAACGTGACAGGGCCCGAAGCGTGGAACGCGTGAGCCTGTAACCGTTTTGTAACCGTTCGGACCGAACCACGGAGCCAGCTGGCAGATAACGCTTATTTTTACTAAGGTTATCTTCGGTCCTCCGTGTTGAACATCGGGCCACTCTTCCTAAAGGTGTAATTGGGCTGTGAGAGTTTGTTTTGTTTAGTTAAATCGGCCCAACTGCTATCGGGCCTCACCCATCACAGGGTACCCGGTCCTAGAGTTCTCATCACTAGCCCCTCGGGCTTGATTGCCAATCGCAGAGGTGATACAAGGCCGATCACATGATGTTTACACATTCATGAGGACTGGGGACCGTACCTCCAGATAGTGAGAGTCCAGGGGACCGATCTTTGCCTTAGTGAATGGGTTAGTTACGTTCAAAATTTGCTAATCGTAGGTTTAAATTATCCTTTTACCCCTGATTTCCATTAAATATTAATATCCCAGCCCGCGCCTCTTCATATTCGAAAGTCTAAGAGGCGTGATGAGTGCGGTCCGTACTGTTAGAGTTTGTGACAGTGTTATGTGGCAGCGCACTATTGGTTGAGAGATCAATATTTTAATCGGGATTTAGGGCACTGTTTCTTCTCATCGTCATTTTCGCGAGAAGAAATTTGCAGTTAAGCTCTGTGCCTTCAATCGCCGTTTCGTCAAAAACGCCTTTCAACCTTTTCTTTCTAAGGTAAACGCTTATGGCTCCTCATAAAACGCGTTATCCCTCTATGTCTGAGTTAGACATTGAGGAACTTAGGTCTAGGTTTTCAATTCCGGCACATTACTCTATCTGGAAGGGACGGGAAGATGTTCCCTGTTTCCTTCCGGCGGAGATGAATGTGCCGGCGTCCGCTATTCCAGTAAGCTACGCCTCTTTAAGGTGCGGGCTTCGTTTTCCGCTGCACCCTTTTGTAGCGGCNCACTTATTCCGGATTAATTGGATATTTTCTAAGTAAGTTGGGTTAATTTGACTAAGATTGGGCTTTTGGACCTTAAGTTGACTTGTTGGGTCGAGTTTATCAATGAATTCAATACCTTAGGCCCCAGAAAAGGATTGAGACTGTTATCACGCTCCCTAAGGAAAAACTTTATTTTTCTACACTGTAGACTCGCGACTTATTGCTCAGAGTCGCGACTTATTGCTCGGAGTCGCGACTTATCGGTTGTTNTGATCGGGCCCGAAGCATGATAAACGTGACAGGGCCCGAAGCGTGGAACGCGTGAGCCTGTAACCGTTCGGACCGAACCACGGAGCCAGCTGGCAGATAACGCTTATTTTTACTAAGGTTATCTTCGGTCCTCCGTGTTGAACATCGGGCCACTCTTCCTAAAGGTGTAATTGGGCTGTGAGAGTTTGTTTTGTTTAGTTAAATCGGCCCAACTGTTATCGGGCCTCACCCATCAAAGGGTACCCGGTCCTAGAGTTCTCATCAAATTCAATACCTTAGGCCCCAGAAAAGGATTGAGACTGTTATCACGCTCCCCAAGGAAAAACTTTATTTTTCTACACTGTAGACTCGCGACTTATTGCTCAGAGTCGCGACTTATTGCTCGGAGTCGCGACTTATCGGTTGTTCACCTGCCTGAGTCGCGAGTTGTTGCACTTCCCCTAGTCGCGACTTGTTGCACTGCCACTCGCGAGATGTTGACCACAACTCGCGACTGCATCTCTTCGTAGACTCGCGACTTGTTGCTGCCCTTCCTGACTCGCGACTTGTTGCTGCCCTGCCTGACTCGCGACTTGTTGCTGCCCTGCTGACTCGCGAAAACAAGAGAAATTCAAAAATAAGATTTAGCCACGTCAGACGAGCCCCGAGGGTATTATAATTTCATAAATAACTCTGGGCAATATCAAACTCGACGGTAAGTTTTGGCTAAATTTCACATTATCTACCCAATATATATGGAGATAGAGACTTACTCAACGTTATTTTCTAGTATTTTCTCATTGTTATTTCTGAGTAGCTTTCGGCCGGGCTGCATGTTTGATGTCCCGGGGACGTTATAATAATTCTTGGATTTAATTGGGTATTTTCAAAGTCACATTTGATGAATTGATTGAAATTGGGCTTTTGGGTCCTAAACTAACTTATTGGGCTGTATTCTTCTGTAAATACAAGCCCCCACGACATTGTAAAGGGTTAAGGCTCTTTTTACGCTTCCCAAGAAAAGACTCTCATTCGAATTTGCCCCAGTAATTGTGAGATTTCGATGTTCAGCCCCACACCCGTGACTTTTCGTTCTAAAAGTCGCGACTTCTCGTGAGTTTGTGTTCCAGAACTCGCGACTCAGTATTTATTCCCGAGTTTTCGTGCAGTTCACTTGGTTACGGACTTTTGTATCTTATTTCACGAAAGCATACCCTCGAGTTTTTTCTAGTCTCAAGACTTTTTGCACCCTCTCTCTCGCGACGTTTTGCTTGGCCAGGGTACTCGTGACTTTTTGTCCCTCTAGTCGCAACTTTTATTCGGATAACTGATATCCCTCAATTGTAATTGTATTCATTGATTGATATAGTGAAAACCAAGGTAGAGCACCGCTCTCCTGAGGACGTAAGCTCACACGTTGTGGGCCCAACCTCGTTCATCGCTCGTATCCCTCACAACAATTGAATTAAATATTATATAAGAAATCGAGTTATCAAAACAAACTCTCAAAAATATTTTTAGGCTAGATCAACCCCTACCCATAAAAGGGGTTCTAAATTTTTTTATTGGATATATTTAACATCGATAACATTGACGCCGTATATGCGGACCGAGACTTAGTCTCATGGAGTGCTCTTGTGGTGAGCTTGGATCCAATTATATATTGTGATGATCCATAATTCTTAACATGAAAATGATCTAGATGAAGAGATTGTGACGGAGTGTAACCCTCATGCTATAGAAGGCGAGAGGAGTTATATTATGCGTGGGTCTCAATCAGTGCCACCGAAAGAGTTCTCGACAGTGCGAACATCTAACTTGCCCCCTGGAGCGGATTTCATCCGGATGGGACCCATTATAAATACATTCTCTCTATGCGTGCCATGGTATATCGACTGCAGAGTGATTATCTGGTTGAATTGAAAGATGGAGAAAGGGACATTCGGAAATCATGCCAAAGACATCGAAAACATTACAAAAATAAAAAATAAAAGGTCAGGGAAAGTAGGAGTTCGGCACTACGAAAATAGCATGGAACTAAGTGATGATGCAATGGGGTCATCTATTCTGCGTCGAATTTCGGTTACATTTCACCCATTTAATCCATTTTTCGAAAAGGAGCCATATTTTGAAATTATTTATAGGATTCCATTTCGATAGTGGTAAATTAGAAGAGAGTTGTGGAATATGACAGTGGACAATATACGAAGTAAAGTCGTATAAGATAGGAAGAGATTACAGAGAATAAGAGAAAAGTTGATCGTCAATGATATCTTGAGTGGATAAGGAATCGTGAGCAAAACAAGTTGCTCGGAGGATAAAGGAGAATTAGAAAAACGCCATCTTCCGTATATTCTCCGATCGAACACATTGCCTATCATAATCTATGTTGTAAGACTAAGAGACAACCCAAAACTTTCTCAAGGTAAATAATATAGAACACACATTATTTACTAGTTGTCATTGTTTTTATCCTTTAAAAATAAGATGTTGTGAAATTTTATTTAGAGCTTATGTAGTATTAGGAATGAATTACATAAATATGTATTGTCTATGATCTAATTTGGAGGGGGATAAACACTAGATAATTATACAAACTCATAATTTATTCTTATAAGACAAAAAGGATAAAGATAACATGAAAACATATCCAATAAGAAAGATAATCATTAGGAGTCTTTGAGAAGTGAGAATTTGACGACACCAGATGGGGAAAAACCTTCCTAGGGTGCATGTGAGTTTAGGGAAACGAAATTTTAAGAGTGAAAGTTGAAGGTTAGTGGCATGATTGAGATTTACAAGTTATAATACATTTTTCTTTTTTGTTTCTGATGTTCTTGAATTTTCTGTTACTTGTTGGCTACGAATTATGTGATGAAAATTGCATACTTTGTTCATTGTTGAGTCTAGTTTCTATATATGTTAAATTTACAGTTAGAGGAATACAGGTTAAGAAGTTATGATATGTTTTTCAGATCCTCGCAGAACTGTTCCTCTATTTACAGACCTACTGTTAATGGCTTTTTAAGAAACGTTTGAGTGCTTTGATGAAATTAAGTTCTCTTACGATGATTTATCTTGTCAAATTAGCTTTTAAAGGAGTGTTTTTACATTAAAATTGAAGTTCATTTGAGCTTTCAAATTGTGTCTGGTGTTTTGTGTCGCTGGCTGCACACAAAATTCAGCATGATGATTTTATGTGTAAATGTCTTTTTTTGGGAAAATTCGAGGAGGGGTGGATGCACACTCCTGGAAACATGGTCGGACCATGGAATTAGCCACAAACCGAGATAGCTTGAGGCAACACGAAAGTGTCATTGCCAAACTTATGATTAAGGGGATCCCAAGCATGTTATGTTGGCATATTCATGTGTTGTGAAGAGGGGTGGATCATTCTGATCAATACTTGAGTATTGCTTCTTATGTTTTCTTGATCCCTGGTGATGCCTTAACCAATGGTTAAGACGGGTTTTCGGGCTTGCCATGCCGGCAATGAAAGATAATGAAAAGTGCAATCAATATGTGTTTACATTTATTATGTGATGCTTTGATTGTTTTGTTGATATATGTTGTTGTTTCAGTATTTTATCTTTGTACAGTCTCATGACCACTCATCCCTCACCAGGTAAAGATGACACGGAGGTTTAATTAGGTCGATCGGTTTGCCACAAGTCAAAAACGAATCAAGAGTTGCGTATAGCTTTTGATTCAATATTTTGTTATGTTGTAGTCTTCCGCTGCTATGTCGCTTAGTAAAATTTGACGTTTATGTGATGTTTGAAATCTAGGAAATGGTTTGAAGTTTGAACTTTTCATGCTTAGAAGTATATGTACTTGTATGGATTGTGTTTGTTATATATATATAAGTGTATTAAGGTTGTAAGATTTATTTTAGTATTCTTTACTTATAATTGTACAAGTATATTAAATTAGATAATAAGAACATGTATGACTTTGTGCTCTATTTTATAGAGTACGACATCATATCTCGTTTTATTTATATTTATGTAAGATACGGCATGACAGAGTGGTATCAGAGCAGAGTTGAGTCTTGAATGTAGTAACTGATCATTAGGATTACATATGTAAAATTTCATAGGGGTATGAGAATTTTGTTATGTTGTTGTGTAAATTATCTTTGATATTGGTTATTATATATGATATTACCCGGGTATATTCTCTTGTATCCGTCCTTACCCGGGAGCTCGTCCGACGTGGTTATTGGTATTTTCTGTATTTTCATATTTTTATCGGATGACATTCTCAAGTGGTATTCTCGCAATTCTGGCTCGCCGGGCCCCGTATAAAGTTTCTGCAAGCATTTTGAGATGTTTCGGGTCATTTCGGCCCCGGACGGGGCTAGGGGTATTTTGGTAATTTGCCACCCGGGAGCGCACCGGTTGGGTGCAACGATGTTATGCGGCTGCGTATTCGCTATCTGAAGGCAAAGAACTTATATACGAGGTCTTCGGGAATTTTCTAATCGTATTTCCGACAAATATCTTGTCCGGGATTGGTTCCCGAAGCTTCGGGATCAACATGGCGTTTATTATGTCATAATTGGGTAATATTTAATTATTTTAGGCTTAGTGGAGTAAACTAGTCTTATGGGCTCAAGTAAGTGGAGTTGGGCTAGATTTCTCTATAAATACAAGGTCCGGTGCACTTGGACGGGAATCAGACTTTTATCACACTTCACAAGGCAGAACCTGACCCTTGACTCGCGACCAAACGCTCTTAGTCGCGCCCAATCGCACTTAGCCGCGATCACCTGTTCAGACCCGCGATCAGTCGCCCACTCGCGACCAAATAGAACCACTCGCGACCAATGGTTACCTCAACCAGTCGCGACCAGTGATTACCCGCGACCAGTGTTTCCCTCGCGCCCAACCGTGTTGGTCGCGACCAGCTCTGCCTGCATTGTTCACTCGCGTCCAGTGGAACGCGACTGCAGATTTGATGGTTTTTCGAGCCGTTTTTGCCCGTATTATCATTATCACCTCATTGTACTTGTACCGCTTGATTATTATAGTGGAAACCAAGGTAGAGCTTTGCTCTCCCGAGGACGTAAGCTCACACATTGTGGGCCCAACCTCGTATATCGCTCGTGTCCCTACAACAATCTAATTTCGAGTAAATTAAAAATAGACTGATCTAAAAATAAATACCCAACATATTTTTAGATTAGATCAGTTTGGCGCCGTCCGTGGGGACCGAGATCTTTTATCCCATTGAAAGCTTTATTGCTGAGTTTGGATTTCTACTATCATGACTACTCGGAATTCTAATGAAGATACTTTTGACGAAGAATTTGAGGCGGATCCTATTCATCAAATTAATGATGATTTTGCTGTGTTACCGGGGGCTCGGTCGTCAGTTATGGAGGAGCCCCCTGCTCAAAATGTGACTTTTCGGCCCTCCCGGAGCGGGTTTTCATCCGGAAGGGAACCAAGTTTTTATCCTCGGTCAAGCGAATGTTTGTCCAAATGTTATGAATTCGCACGAGTTGGCCGAGTAGCGGTCCGTAACACTGCCCACCTGCCGCCACCTGCACGCTCTAGATCTACTGATCAGACAGAAACCGATGAGGATTTGGAAGAGCGAAGGCGTACTTTAATCGCCCAATTAGAGCAAGTTGAGGCTCAAAGGAGAGCCCGAATAAACAATGCCACCCCAGAACCTGTTATTAATGTGGCTTCAGAGGATGATATTGATCGTGTTCCGGAACCACGGGCAAATGCCGCAGCAATCGAAGAGCAAAGCAACACTTTACAAAATATTGGAGAGTTGATAGAATCAAAATTGAAGGAGATGAGCGGGAAGTTGGAGCAAATCGAGGCTAGGATGAACCAGTTGGAGGCTAATCTGACTCTTGGCCAGGAAAGGAGGCGAGTGTACGGGGAGCACACCCGGGATACTCAACAGACCTCAGCTTACGAGGGAGACTACTTTGAGAATGAGAGGGTTAATGAGCCCATCGGTAATCGAGGAAAGGCGTCACCATCTTTGGAAGTTTTGCAAAGTCCATGGAATACTTCGAATGCCCTATCTCCTTTTTCCATGGCAATTATCGGAGCCACTCGCTCCGAATTTATTGAAATGCCTAAGGATCTTCCACAGTATCGCGGGTCGACTGACCCTCATGCTCATACGTCGAATTTGGAAATCCATGTAAGTTTGATGAATTTCAGTGATGCGGCCATGTGTTTCGTCTTCGCCGCCTCTCTTAAAGAATCAGCCCTCCGATGGTTTAACCGGTTGCGAAACGTTCGATCGTTTCTTATCAGGATTTTAAGGATCAATTCTATTCGGCTTTCGCGCCTTTTAACACGCCGATAAAGTCTATTACTTCTTTGACCGCGTTGCGGTATGATTCTTCGGAAAGATTGTTGGGTTTTATTACCCGTTTCGAGGCCGAGTGTAGGAAAATACCTCGGATCACTGTTAGTGAGAAGGTTGGGGTGCTGCAGCTTATTCTAACTGGGCATCCGTTATGTAATTCTTTGAATAGGGATCCCGCCGAAAGTATGGAGGATTTGTCTTTGAGATGCACACAGTATATCCGAGAAGATGAAGGTTTGCTAGATCATGGAGTGATCGAAGTGCGGGCATATGGTTCCCACAATATTGTTGCAAGTCGCGGGCCGGACAAGATTGTCCCACATGCAAAACCGAAGTTGAGAGCATTTCCCACATACAATTATGAGCAGATTTTTGCGATTATCGAGCAAAAGAAGGCAGGTTCACTTCGTTATCCTCCTCCTTTGCATGAACCAACACCGGGGACTTACGAGTCCCAAGTATTTTGTCGCTTCCATCGGAGTTTTGGGCACGCAACCAATGATTGCCNGGGCCGAATGACACCGTTTTATGAACGGGTCGAAAGTGCGATGGCACCGTCTTATGGACGGGCCGAATGACACCGTTTTATGAACGGGTCGAATGTACGACGGCGCCGTCTTATGGACGGGCCGAGTAAGTGTGATGGCCCCGGGTGCAAGTATATACCGGCGGCGAAAGTATGACGGCCCCGGGTGCAAGTATATACCAGTTGTGAAAGTGTGATGACCCCAGGTGTAAGTGTATTCCGGTGGCAAAGATATATTGGTAAATACAGAACGGTGGACTTATTTTGAGTATCTACTCATTTCATTGAGGCGTTCGCCTTAGAAGTTATCGTAGACCGATACAAGCTCCGCCACACTGGGGACTTCTACGCATCCTGATTATTATCATATGCGCTATTGTTGCGCATTCATATCGGAGATTCACATATATTCTTATTAACTCGAAGGGTTATTTCTTGATGTGGATTATTCAGAATTATATATTTCTTGAAGAATGTGGCGAGAAAATAAAGTTGAGAAGATGAGAGTTTGCATTATTCAGAGTATGGTTCTTTCACATATATTCTTATGTGAAAGAACGGTTATTTCTCGAGGTTGATTATTCGGAATTA
The DNA here is from genome assembly GCA_009725065.1 of Utricularia reniformis. Lineage (NCBI taxonomy): Eukaryota > Viridiplantae > Streptophyta > Magnoliopsida > Lamiales > Lentibulariaceae > Utricularia > Utricularia reniformis. The sequence goes on along the minus strand of RWGZ01001110.1, from coordinate 109,779 downwards.
TATATTACTTGAAGAATGTGGCGAGAAAATAAAGTTGAGAAGAAGAGAGTTTGCATTATTCAGAGTATGGTTCTTTATTCGAAAATACAGCGGAAGAATTGAAAGGTAAATAAAAAAAACAAAAATCAAAAAACAAATTTTATATACACGGGGAATACAAAATGAGGAGAGGATACAAAAATCGAAGAAATCAGATGTAGAAGTTTATTTCTTCTTCTTCTGGGAGCCTGAGCCTTCACCAGGCCCGCTGGGGCGCTTTTTCACCCGCTTTATTCTTTGGGAGGATGGAGGTTTGGCAGCTGCAAACCTCGCCATTTCATCTTCGTGACGCTCCCGAGCTCCAGTCACACTAGCGGGGGTATATATTTGAGGATTATACGCCGCCATTACATCGTCATCTTTCAAGAACTCCGCCACGAGAGGGCCCATTGGCTACGGGAATAAAGTAGCCAACCTCCTAAACGCATCCGGAGATGGACCCTCCTCTGTCTCGATATCCTCCGAGTAAAGTTGCTGGTGAAGATCTTCATCCAAGCTAAAATGTAACGCCCCGAACGGATCCTGTGAGCAATCCAACATGCCCTCACCGGATATAGACTCGAACTTCCCGTTGAGTTTGGGATCGAGCTTCTTTTTCTCCTCAGCGGTCAGGGATACGCCCAGGATTCGTTGCGTCTGGACACTCCACCGTAAGAAGTACAGGACATTCGACTTTGCATGAGCTACCGCCCCCAGATTCCGGAAAGTAGGGGAGTGAACTGTGTACTCCCATATTAGCTTCCGGAAGCAGTCGTTAATCTGGGACGGCAGCTTGGCGATTCGTGGCCGGAGTCGATCGGTGATAGACTGGAGGCCTCCACTCTTTGTTGTGAGTTCTTTGACCTCCTCCACAGCTTTCCTGAGAGCTTTTTTGTCGGCCGCGTTCTCTTCTTTGGCCTTCCTCAGTTTCTCCTCAGTTTGCTCTCGGATTTCCTTCAGTTTGTTCTGTGCATACTTCTCATTCACCTTGAGGGTTTCTATGGATTGCTCAAGGGCGTGCCTTTGCCCGATGTGGAAGGCGGAGTTCTCCGTTAGCTCGCTGCGATGAGCTCAAAGTAGAGACTCGATCGCCTTGCTATGCTCCTCTCGGAGCGCTGCCATCTTCTGAGCATGCTTATCTCGCTGATTCTGCATCAGCTTCTCCGCCGCCTTTCTGGTTTGCTCCCCGATAACGTCTGGCGAGCCGAACTCCGAATGCCTAAGCATACAGTATTCCCCTACTGCAGCTGTGGTGCCCAACTCGATTATAGTGCGCTCCATCTGAAATGAAAACAAGAAAGGTTAGTATATACAATGTAAAGGATAAAGTTATAAAGAAATCATCGTTAGTGTCGCGACGAACCTCCCCAATGGCGAGACGCATCGTCGCGGTCTGACTCATTAACCGACCGATGTCGGTAAACACTGTGTGGTCATCCCGACCATGAGGCGGCAACTCTGGGTTCCGCTCCAAGTATGCCAGGGCCGACCGACTCGACACATTGTCGCACCTCGGAATTCAGAAGGTGAGTCTGTCCTTTATCAACACAAAGCCAGCCCGGCGCCCCATATCGAGCCATTCCTTAACCGTCAGCCTCGGGATGTCATGTTTACGGAAGGCATCGATAAAATCGGCGGTTAACCCACTCTTTCTGTTGGGTTCCGCGATCTCGAAGACGGTGGGCTCCTCCGCCGGTCTTTTCCCCTTGTCCAAGCTAGGCACCTGACTGGTCCCTCCCTCCGAACGAGCTTCTTGGCGTGTCTCCTCCACCACCGGATCCGTCGGTTGGTCCTCACTTTTCTCGCCCTCCTCGTCGTCCCCGATAATATCCACTAAGGTTTCGGCGAAGTCATACATGCCGTTATCGGGGGTGGGCTCCTCAACCGCCTATCCTAATCGCCGAGACAACGGGATTAGATCTTCGGGGCTCTCAGTAATTGCTGCAGCCGGATCCTCATTTTCCGGCCCGAGATTGGCCACCGCTGCAGCAGGTTTTGGTGGTGGAGGAGTGTCGCATCTTATTCCCCCAGTCGGGGATGCCGATTCTTGTAAACTTGACGCCAGCTCGGCCGCGGCAGTTCGGTTCCGAGTCCCTGGTGGCGCCTCGAAGATGAGCTCATCATCCTCCGCAAGAAGGTCACGGAGGAAATTCAGCCGGTCCCCCTTTTTTGTTGGATCCTTAGATGGAGCCATTATGTTATCTGCAAAACACGTAAGTTAAGTGAGAAACGCGAAGTTGAAATCTGAAACAAGTTAAATCAAGTTCCTAAGTTTCGATCCTATCAAAGAAGAGTTATCAAATTTAGCCCCTATATGAATATATGGTTCAGATACGGGCGATGCGCAAATATAGTCCCCACTGTTTTAGCATAATGGCAATTGAGTCCCCACTGTTTATGCATAATGGCAAATTGAGTTCCCACTGTTTTAAAATTTTGGCAATTTTGAACCCCAAAGTTTTAGAATGGCAAAGAGGTCCCCGACTTTTGTATGGTTTGGCAAAACTAGTCCCCATTGTTTATCAATTTCGGCAATGTTAGTCCCCAAACAAAAACAATCGCGTATTTGATCCTCATAATTTCAAAGTTTTGGCTAAAAAGGTCCCCAACGGTGTTAGAGATTCTCAACGATTTGAAATATGACAATTACGATCGTTAAATAAATTTGCAACGGTGTTCCTCAATTTTAGGGACCAATTTCGCCAAATTCCACAAATTTGGGGACTAGTTTTGCCACCAAACGTAAATAATGAGGACTAGTTTTGCATTTTTTAAACTTTGGGGACTAATTATGAACTTTGGGGATTGAATTTGCCAAATTTTACAAACTATGGGGATGAATATTGCCAATTAACCCTAAGTTTGGGGACTCTATACGCAAAAAAAAAATTTGGGGACCAAATTTGCCAAAATCAACAAAATTTGGGGACCAAACCTGCCATTATCTCGTTCAGATACCTAGTAGTTCTCTACTAAAATGGGGGGGGACCGGAAGGTGGTTGAAAGCAACCAAGATCGGGGCGTAAAATAAGGTCTTCACGGTCCAATCAACGCCGTCAGACCTAGCGCAATCGAGGAGTGTCTTCCTCAGAGGTCTCGGAAGGGCCGCCCGAGGAAGAGGGCCGTAGGCTTCAGGAAAAAATGGTTCCCCTTCAACGGGGAACCGCCAAGGAAGNACGCAGGTGAGATATGATAGGGATGGGAAAGGAGGTCGTCGGTTGTCCGGTGATAGAGTCCGGTCCTTCGGAGAACACTCTAAATTATGTTGTCGTACTTTAATGTCTCGTACTATGTTTTAAATTTGCTTTCGAATATTTCGTACCAAATTAGGGTCGTTACACCCCACACCGCAGACAAAGAAGAAGTGTTTCTTCCAGTCGTGGTTGGAGTGGGGTGCAGAAAAAGGGAATGGGCTCGTCTTGTGTCTCGGGCGGAAAAATATACAACCTTGGGCACCAAAATTGACGGCAGCACCGATGAAGAATATTTGGAAGAAAAGGTCTATAGTCGGAGGAATACAATTCACCTCCAAAAATATTATGAAGGCGACGATAAGAGAAACTGAATTTGGGGTCAGTTGGAAAAGATGAATTTGTAGATGCGAGAGCAATTCTACAAGGAAAGGATGAAGAGGGAAGCGAATGCCACATTCTAAGTGTTCAAGAGAAATAGTGTGGGTGGCGATCGGAGGTGTCAAGAGACGGTCGTTAGGTTCAGGTTGGTATAGCACACAATCGGAAGGCAAATAACATTGCTCGAGAATCGATCTCCACTTCCGAGCATGCATGCTATAAGGTTGGTTAAAGGACTTAAGGGCTTTAACCGCGGAGCTTTGAGGGCCGAGGGTGTTTTCTAGACGAGCGACCCTCTCGAAAAAATGAGAATTTACTGTGGAAAGGCAAGGAGGAAAAGGGGCTAAGATCGAATCGAAACTCCCTGAATTGGATGAGGAGTCCGAATGGTTTGAAGATGAGGTGGCGGAGCCCGAAGATTCGGTGCGATCGGAAGACATCGGTAAATTTAATTCAAATTTATTTTTTGAAATTATTTTTTACAAATTTTAAGTCCTGAGTCGCGACGTATGGAGGATTCGTCGCGAGTAGCACGGTGTTCGCGAGGTAATGTTATCAGGCTGTTCTGAGGAGTCGCGACTTAATGCAGTTTCGTTGCGAGTAGCACAGTGAGTTCTGGTCGCGAGAGTTCTGGTCGCGAGAGTTCAGCGCGCGAGATGTCGCGAATGGCACAGTGAATGCGATAGGTCGCGAGTGTTCAGGAGTCCGCGCGAGAGAGTGAATTGTGAGGAGCGAACAACGTATTTATAGGGGCAGAATCCCGAGTCGGAAAATCTTGAAATTTTCACCCGAGCTCAGAATCTAACGTACTTAGTGTCAAAACGATCGTATCGACGAGAGAATTTCAACCGTGCTAAGGATTTCCTCGGCGGGGCTCCAGAACGATAATCGGCTTTCGGGACGAGCTGTTGACATATGGTTTACGACTCAGACTCTGAATCTGAAAGCAAGGGGACTATTGATATTACCCGGGTATATTCCCTTGTGTTTCTCCTTACCCGAGGGCTCTTCCGACGTGGTTATTGGTATTTTCGGTATTTTCATATTTTTATCGGATGGCATTCTCAAGTGATATTCTCGCAATTCTGGCTCGCCAGGCCCGTATAAAGCTTTTGTAAGCATTTTGAGATGTTTCGGGTCATTTCGGCCCCGGACGGGGCAGGGGTATTTTCGTAATTTGCCACCTGGGAGCGCACCGGTCGGGTGCAATGATGTTATGCGGCTGCGTATTCACTATTTGGAGGCAAACAACTGACATACGAGGTTTTCAGGAATTTTCTAATCGTATTTCCGACTAATATCTTGTCCGGGATTGGTTCCCGAAGCTTCGGGATCAACATGGCATTTATTATATTATAATTGGATAATATTTAATTATTTTGGGCTTAGTGGAGTAAACTAGGCTTATGGGCTCAAGTAAGTGGAGTTGGGCTGGAGTTGGGCTGGATTTCTCTATAAATACAAGGTCCGGTGCACTTGGACGGGATTCGGACTTTTATCACTCTTCCCAAGGCAGAACTTTACCTCCGACTCGCGTCCAAACGCGTCTAGTCACGCCCAATCGAGCCTGCCCGCGTCCAGTCGCGCCCAGCCGCGCCCAACCACCCCTAGCCGCGTCCAGTTGCGCAGAGCCGCGCCCAGTCGTGCCTAGTCGCGACCAATCGAACCCGAAAGCAGAGCTGCCTGCCTGCACTGTTCACTCGCGTCCAGTCGAACGAAGCTGACACTGTTCACTCGCGTCCAGTCGAACGCAACTGACACTGTTCACTCGCGTCCAGTGGAACGCGACTGCAGATTTGATCATTTCTCGAGCCGTTTTTGCCCGTATTATCATTATCACCTCATTGTACTTGTACCGCTTGATCATTATAGTGGAAACCAAGGTAGAGCTTTGCTCTCACGACGACGTAAGCTCACACATTGTGGGCCCAACCTCGTATATCGCTCGTGTCCCTACAACAATCTAATTTCGAGTAAATTATAAATTGACTGATCTAAAAATAAATACCCAAAATATTTTTAGACTAGATCAACGTTAATCTCGTCTAAAAATGTTTTATAGCGTTTTTTTATGATTAGTCAATTTCTTATATAATTTTGAGTTCAAATAGTGTGGGGACACGAGCGAAATACGAGGTTGGGCCCACAATGTGTGAGCTTACGTCATCGGAAGAGCATAGCTCTACCTTGGTTTTCACTACAATAATCAAAGAATACAAATACAAATGAGAGATGATGACAATCCGAATCAAAACGGTTCGAAAAACGATCGAATCCACTCTGTCACGCTCGAGGTGGGGGGAGTCGCGACTTTTCGCACAAATTCTCGCGAATTTGTGTTGGTCGCGACTTTTCTACAAAATGTCGACACTACATGCACAATGTCGCGACTCTTGAATGCAAAATCTCGCGGATGGAACAAAATGTCTTGAGTAAGGGGCAAGGTGACGAAAACTAGCGACTACAGCCATGCATACATGCACTCGCGATTTTTTGAGCGAAAATCCACGAATCAAGGGCTTGAGTAATGGTTTTCGCAACTTTTTGCATAAAAAATCGCGACTCGGTCATAAACTCGCGAGATCGGACTTTGTGAAGTGTGCCAAGAGTCTAAACCCTTTTATGAGGCCTAAAGTCTTGTATTTATATAAAAACTCGGCCCAATAAGTCAACTTAGGGTCCAAAAGCCCAGTCCTAATCAAATTAGCCAAACTTAATTAGAAAATACACAATGAATCGGAATAAGTGTCACAGCATCCGGAACTTCGAAAGTGCACATCGGTCGAACATGAATAACACGTAATGCCGAGAAAATAACCGAGAATACTCTTTTACTAGTTCATCGTCTCCAAATGCTTATAAGGTAGCCAAAAATATCGCCTAAGGTCGCCAATGAGCTCTCCGAGTGCCCAATTACGAAAATACCCCTAGCATCATTTCCGACCGAAATCATCCAAACAGCTCAAAACACCATCAGAATCCTCAGACGTGAGCCCGAGATGGCCAAATTATGATATTACCCTCGAGATCACATCTCTCAATAAATATAATAGAAAATCAAAAATACCCTTTAGCCACGTCAGATGAGCCCTGGGTTTATCATAATTACATAAATAACTCCAGGCAATATCAATAGTCCACTGGTTTGCAGATTCTAATTTTTAGTCGTAAACCACATTATATCAACTCGTCTAGAAATCCGAAACCCGTTGATACACTTTTTTGAGATCACCAGTAATACGGTTGAAATCATCTCGTTGTCACTAATGGTATCAGATTTTTCAACTCGAAAGGTATGCTCTTAGACATATCTCTCTTTACTTTGCGTACTGACGCGTTTTATTATACACTAGAATTTTGATGCACTGCTTCGATTCGTAAATATTACACAATCGAACTTAGAAAATATTTTTTAACTGTCTGTCAAGAGGCTTCAATTTTAGCGTGGAGCTATCACTTTTTGCTTCATCAAAATCCAGCTCTTCACAACTTAGGGGGCCCTTAACACTCCTCAACTTTGCAATTCAATTTTGTTCCCGTTGTTATTGTTACTCTGCGACCTTGAGCTCATATATCTTTTCCCTGCATAAGATATCCTTATGTTCGAACAAGAACATCACTTTCTCACCTTCGCCAGGAGGTCGCTACTTACTCCTTTGACATTCTCACTATTTCGAGGTAACTATTTTACGCTTAGGCTAGATCATGTGAATCTTTTATATGCAGCTCAATTACCGGCTACATGTAAAGGCTATCGTCTATATAGCATGCTTGCTTTCTTAGTAAGGGGCCATTGAAATAAACAAGGCTATGTGTTTTAAACATGAAGGGTAACATTTGAATTTGAGGTCGAGTTCCCGACTTTGAGGCGAAATGATGACTTATTGTCTCTTTTAGATACGATCTTAGAAAAAACAAAGTGTCTCTAGCGACATCTAAGTATTAAAGGTAGGGCTCAACTGAATAATAGCTTTGACGGTCATCGAATATTATGTAGGGGGACATACCGATCGAGGTTTGGTCNAACTTTCATGTCATAAGCTATAAAGGCTACCATGAATGAAACCTCTTAATCATCAAATAGGCAAATATCAGTGTCATTAAACATCCTTATTCGGCAAAACATTTACTTTAGAATATTCCTTGTTGTGGTTCGCTTCTCCGATCGCTTTGATCATAAATGTGAGTCCCTAGTCGTAATAGAATTTATCTGAATTAATATCATCGGGCAAATGTTTGGCCTTTCTAACCGTTTATCCTAATGAAATCCATGAATATGATCCATCGGCAAATAAATGCACGTGCAGATGATTAACCCAAATGACGGATTTTTCAGACAATGGCCCCTTTTATAGGAGTATAACTTTACAATTTCGATAATATCTGAGAGTGCCCGGTCATAACTAACGAGAATTGATAACATAAGACCATCATTTGGTCAGTTTGATTGTAAATGAAAATATGCGGTCAAAAATAACAAATCCATGATATAGGACCGTAACATGGCCAATCTAACGAATGAGGCCCTGTTATAACGTGGCTTCATAATTTCTCCGATAGTAAACACTCTTCTCTTATTTGTAAATAACTTAGTATTCCGTGTCATATAATGAAACTTTCATTCATTTCTTTTCAATTTCCCTGATAGCTAGAAGAAAAACCTCACTCCGGAGAATCTGAATCGAGAAGTTAACCCCGAAAATAATAATAGCTTTCCATATGATTAGTTCACCGATTAGGGATAAATAATCCTTCGACATGATTTAGCAAAGAGATATTCGCAAATGTGATAGGGATTCCAGATAATCACAAAAAGCTTTTATGATAGTTCTGAGCATGGGTACGAGCCCTCAGTAATCACATCATTTTGTGGAATGTAAACCATAAGGCGAATATTTTGCCATTTTGATCGTTTGCTTAAGCGAGACCATGAATACGATCACAAAACTCATACCGACCATTCCAATCAAAATTGAAAATGTGTGACCTTTTAGCAGAATGTATCCCTCGGCGATGCTAGGTAAACCAATCATGTAACAATGTACTTTCATAAATTATTTCCCCGACAATAAATAACAAGATTTCTTCCGGGGTAATCTGCCATGAATTTCGTAAATAATGATATCTCTATCGCACAAACGACATTTAGTATTTCTCATAGTAATATGTTCTCTACGAACTTGCATTCTTGCTGAGTATAAATTTGAACTCGAGATCAGTTTAACGAAGCGCTTGCATATCTGTTTGCACGTTCTCTTCTGGCATAAACTTGCACAGTAACTATCACACTTTCCCATTAGCATTGCAATGCGGTCATCACATTGTCCCACCGGTATAAACTTGCACCCGGGGTCATCGCGGTGCCAACTTGCACCGCGGCATCACATTGTCCCGTCGGTATAAGCTTGCACCCGAGCTCATCACAGTGCCAACTTGCACCGAGACATCACATTTTCCCGTCGGTATAAACTTGCACCCGAGGTCATCACGGTGCCCACTTGCACCACGGCATCACATTGTCCCGTCGGTATAAACTTGCACCCGAGGTCATCACAGTGCCCACTTGCACCGCGGCATCGCATTGTCCCGTTGGTATAAACTTGCACCTGAGCTCATCACGGTGTCCACTTGCACCACGGCATCACATTGTCCCGTCGGTGTAAACTTGCACCCGAGGTCATCACGGTGCCCACTTGCACCGCGGCATCACATTGTCCCGTCGGTATAAACTTGCACCCGAGGTCATCACACTGCCCACTTGCACCGTGGCATCACATTGTCCAGTCGGTATAAACTTGCACCCGAGGTCATCACGGTGCCCACTTGCACCGCGGCATCACATTGTCCCGTCGGTATAAACTTGCACCCGAGGTCATCACGCTGCCCACTGGCACAGTGGCATCACATTGTCCAGTCGGTATAAACGTGCACCCGAGGTCATCACAGTGCCCACTTGCACCGCGGCATCGCATTGTCCCATCGGTATAAACTTGCACCTGAGGTCATCACGGTGCCCACTCACACCACGTCATCGCATTCTCACCGCCGGTATATACTTGCACCCGGGCCATCACATTCTCGCCGTCGGTATATAATTGCACCTGGGGCCATCGCATTCTCGCCGCCGGTATATACTTGCACCCAGGGCCATCACATTCTCGCCGTCGGTATATTCTTGCACCCGGGGCCATCACATTCTCTTCGCCTGTATATACATGCACGTTGTACATGGAGTGGGAAATTTGGTATGAGATCACGGTGGTGATGAGATAATGAGCGTATAGGATTGTGAACATGAGCGGAGAGGAGCTGCCACGGACTTGGCATATATCCCATTTGCGCATGTACTATGTATAAACGTGACTCATCGATCTTTTTAAAATAAAACTTCCCCTCTTTTTTATGGTCATATTCTAATTTTTTGAGTATCTTTTTTGACGACATGAATTCAATCGACTAGGGGACTGGTAAGATAGGAGTAGGTCCATTGCATTTTAGTATGATGGAGGATGGAATAAAATAATAGGTTAGATTAGAAATGCAATGTACCGCATGTCTTGTAGTCGATCATTTTCAAACTCGTCACATTAGATGTTGTTTCAAAATAATTTGAACATGCTGAGTCTTCCTGTCCACGGCAGAATCGACTGTACATAGATACTGTTGGAAGATATCAAGGGGCCCGATTAATTATGAGATAGCCGGCTTAGTACCGAGCATGTTTCCGTGGAAAAACGAGGTGCAAGTTTATACCCGATTCCTCCATGACACGCCGGCAAGGGTCGCGCCCTCGTCGGAGCCTGGTCTATTTCAGCAGTTGCCACGATTTACCCAAATTAACCACATATTTGAAACCCCAAATTCACCGCAAATTTTGAAGACCCAAAATTCACCGGGGATTTGAAATCCCTAAATTTACCGTAAAATAAGCTAAACCACAAATTAACCTGGGAAATTCAATCCCCAACAATTCACCGCATATTTTATACCCCCCCGAATTCACCGTGGATTTTCAATAACCCAAACAATAAACTGCGGATTTCTAAACCCTAAATTTACCTCGAGAAACCCTAAACCACAAGTCAAATTCAATGCGGATTTCCAATACCCAAATTCACCGCGGAAATCCTATTCCCGAAGCCAATTCACCGCAGAAACACAAGTAAGGTTGTGTTCATTTCAAATCATTGTCGGATCGCAAGGAAGGAGAGATAAACGAAGCCTACGGTAACCAAATGATACAAATTAGGGACATAACATCGAAACGAGATCCTAAGATGTGTTACGAATGTTGGAAAACGAGGAGTAACAAAAGCGGGAGGAGAACAAGGTAAGCATAGTTGACACAATGTAGTAAGGGGAGGTTTCGACGTAGGTAAGGAATAGGGTTAATAAGAAGGAAAGTAAAAGATATGAATGAACGAAATGAATCTTAATAAGATTCTAGGTGAGGAAAGATGGACCATCCGACAGAACCCGGCATCGTGCCTAGTACACGATTCGTCAAGGAAGGGCATGCCTGATGAAGGGAACACTAAATTCCATGATGGTTGAGTACTCACTTGGGGACAAGGCAGAACGGATTCGGGTGAGAAAAAGGGTAGCTTTTGAATACTCACTCGGGGAAGAGAATCACACGGCCCGCCGATTTAACTAACATCTAACGGTTGGCTGGGGTGGGCATGTACCGAGCATGTTACACTAAGCCACAGTAAGTATTAAATGAAAAGGAAAAAGGAAGATAAAAAGGAAATAGGAATAGAAAAGAGATATGTATACGAATAAAAGAAACTATTTACACGTGTGTTAATATTATGTCTTTATGAGATGATTTGGTAAGTAGAATGTGTGAAGTTTCCTTTAATAGATTTTGACTGCTTTACAGATTTTGTAGGTAACGAGGGCGAGATGTGAGGAGAGCATGGGAGGAAGGTTGTCGGTTCTCCAGTGGTAGAGTATGGTCTTTTGAACACTTTTAAATTTATGTCATTGAACTTTGATGCATTGCACACTATGTTTTAACCTATGTTTTTAAATTTAAGTATAATCTAGTACAATTTCATCAATTTGACTAGGCTCGATTTAGGGTCGTTTCACCTGGTCGGTAAATCATCAAAAATTCTGCATTGTAGTAGTGGAATATTTCTTTAAATGGATAGAAGTTGAGTCAGTCTCTTCAATTACCTAGGATGCTGTCAAAAAATTCTGATGGAAAAATATAATTTCAAGATTTGGTGTACCACAGGTGTGGGTGTCTGATAATGGTACGCAATTCATGGGAAGAAAGGTCAAAGGAATTTGTGATGAACTTAGGGTCAAACAGATGTTTACCTCAATGTCTCATCCCAAGACGAATGGTTTGACCGAAGATTCAAATCGGGCTATTGTTAAAGGGATAAAAAGACACTGGAGGACTTAGGAGACATTTGGCCCTATCGACTTCGAGAAGTATTCTGGGCATATCGAACCACAACAGGGGGCCCTCGTTTTCGCTTATGTATGTATCATATGCCTTTGTTTATGTGGGAAACACTTTGCAAAAACACAACGAGTGGCCATGTATTATGAGGACAACAATGATGACCTGAAACATATGCATTTGAACTTAGTGGAAGAAAAGCTAGATGAGATATACGGTCGATTATTGAGGCATCGGCATACTCCGGAGAAATGCTACAATGGGAAGGTGACCCTCGGTCTTTCTTGAAGGGTGATTTGGTCCTCCATAGTGTCGAAGCCCAGAAGAATATTGGAAAGATCGATCTAAGATGGGAAGGTCCTTATCGAATTAAGGATTTATTGTTTGGAGAAGCTTACAGACTTGAAACCTTGGAAGGGGAGGAATTCCCAAGGTCATGGAATGTTGATCATATACGAAGATATCATCCATAAATGTGGGGTAATACTTTTTATCGATGTGTGTGTTGATCGATTTGAAAATTGTGGAAATGACTTTTCAAGTTTGAATAAATTTAGCGTGGTCGCCCATTTTACATCCATCGTTGCCTACCATCTACATGGTGAGAAGTCCGACCATATTCGCACTTTTGTGCCTTTCAGGGGCCAAACATCCTGTTTCCAGTGACCTCTTCGATGAGTGACCATCGATAGCACCGAACCTTTCGTTCGACGATCATCTCTTCAGTCATCTCGTCAATGAACCCTAGCGTAACCTTCTAAGTAGTTACGATTGTAGGATGTCTTTGCATCCCATTATGTCGTTGACCCCTTGTCTGTCGTCATTACTTTCAAGCCACAATTTTATGTTCATGTTAATCATGAACCGCTTATTGGTGTGGTTTGTGTCAAACGCTCATTTTCAGGAAACCTTTCGACATGGTCCCCCTTTAAAAGGGCAATTGCAACAAAAGATGGAAAAATCCTCTTATTTCAGAGAAGTGCCCTGTGATGTGACAGGTGTGGCACTTTCCGATGGTCTGATCGGAAGTGCAAATCTCTAAAAATCGTCCTAAGGGTTACTTTTCTAATCATATCAAGGATGGTCATATTTCAGAAAACCGATCTAGATATCAATACACACAATCATTATATTGTATGATAATCGCTTGTGGCACACATATTCTAGAAATTTTTCTAGACATATTTACCAGGGGCTACCATAGTTGATTACCTATTAAAGATGTGTTATTACATCCTTGATTGATATAATGATGATAATTATTCTATGGATTTTCTTGAATTCATCAAAGTTTTATAGATTGATGTCTTTATGGTTGTCATTTCTTTATTGACACTTAGTTGGATTATGCCTTAAGAAAAATATCATATTGAGCGAAGGTTAGCATTATTATGCCTTACGAAAGAAATCAATTATGGTTGATGGTAAACATATCGCCTGATTGATTGGCATATATTTGGTACTACGGTCAATATTATAATGATATGCGCTATTATGATTGCCGATGATTTGGTCGCCGTTATCAGTGTTATTAGTGGTCTTATGTTTGGACAAGGAAATACAAAACGTACATTCACGAAAAACTGAAGCTTAAATCTCCTAGGCTTTCTATTACAAGTTTGTCTAAATGGTCGGCAAGATGCCCAAATTTTGGATCGTCGTCGTCCACCTTCATTAGCGAGCGAGGGTTGAAATCCCCATTGAATGTGATCGGGTAGACATGTTCCCAATCCTCGGAGTTTGGATTTAGTCCAAAGATATTGGTGATATGTTGGACTAAAATCTTTTGTTGCTCTTCATACGTTCCGAGAGAGTACGTCTTCACTAGATTTTTGAAAGTTGGCCAAGTGACGAACCTATCCAGAAATGAGGCTAGATCTTTGACATTTTTGCGGACCGCATGCTGAACATTAGTGATCCAATTGTCATAATCTATGCCGCTTGTACTTACGTCGAGGAGAATATCATCGACGGAACTCATGAAATTTTGAAGTTTATCTCTATAAGTTTCAAGAGTATGATAATAATTCTCTGTGGAATACCAAAGAGCACGCTCTGCATAGTTGACGTTCTCCTGTTCGGTCTTCAAGTGAGTGGCGAGGAGGTCACATTTGCGACCTCAATTCTCCTCCTCATCTCTGATTGAACCTCTTGCGACGAACGGGTTAACACTTTGGTGATCACATCCACTATGTTCATCAGCGTTTGATTTTCTTCCAGAATGTGGGGGAGTGCTTGTATTTGAAGTTTTGCTTCGGTTAGTCCCGCTCTAGTCGAGCGGATTTATTATTTTCTTCTACAAGTTTATTCTTCTCTTCTACGAATCTCCTTTGCTGAAGGGCAGTCGCCTTCAAGGAACATGTTGTCTTGTGATACATCGACAAAAGTACCTTCGACACCTGCACTGTTTGATAGTTAGGAAATTATGATGGAACTCATTGAAATTATTTGAATTTACCTCGTGAAGGACGAATGCTACGCTACCAAGCGAGACAATGGGTGGGGTCGAAAGTGTGGCGACCTCCATCATCTCGTAAGTATGATGACTTACGAGCATCTGCAGTGCTATCAGAACGGCCTGACGCATAATGACATTGACATTGACCGATAACCAGAGCTGGGAAGTGGAACGTTTCACCATATTTTGCCTTTGGAATTCAGCAAACCATGATAGAAAACTTTGACTCCCAGTGAATGAACTTGCTTCGGAGGGTGACATAGGGTCGTTAGTCATTTTTACTGGTTGGGCACGGTAGGCGATTGTTATTACGTCTGCCGATCGCACTGGAGATTCCCTCGGATGGTCGATCAATTGAACTTGCTCTTTAGTCCACCCAACTATCCTATTACAACTTTCAAGAGTCAAATCTTCAAAGAAAAAGTTTACCCTTTCTTCGAGGGGCTCCATCTCTAGAGCTACGTGCTTTGAAGGGATCGAAGAAGTCCCTTCGACAAGCCTTGTCGATCGAAATGCTTCTTCCTGTTCCGAAGCATCCCTTTCTGTAGTTATTTCTGCTAAGGAAGGTGGCGGTGTCAGTGAGGATGGCGAGGGCAATCGTCTTTTGGATGAAAACACTTACACTTAAAATATAAATAAATGAGTTAGGAGTTTGATGGATGTTAAAAGGTCGATCAGAGGCTTTACCTTAGCCATTTTGCCTTCAGTTTTTCAGTAGCTATCTCTTGCATTCCTTTCATTTTTCATGAAGAGTGTTCAGGGTTCAGGATTCAGATTTCACTTCTCGTGCTTCTAGAAAGTACTCCTCTAGGAAGGTGTACTTTGCACGTACATTGTCCAAATTCAATGAAGCACCCATCTGCAAAGAAATTAGGTCGTCAAAATTAAAATTTTCACTAGAGAAAATGCAGAAATATCGGAATATTGCAAGAAATTTGAAGAGCTCGTCGGAAAATCAATAAAAGTTCACAACGGAGGAGAAAATGCGATAACATAGAGTGAAATTAAAGATTTTAACACGGGGAGAACTAAAAACGAACCTTAGTTGATCGTGTTAGCTTGTAATGGAATTTAGGATTCGTTTTACCGATTAAACTTAGCAAAATTAAGATGCGGAATGGGAAAAGAACACAGAAATTTTACGTGGAACCCGAGTACCGGGAGAAAACCACGGACCACCTCCTGGTCAATCTACTATCACGAAATTAACAAAAAGGATTAAAGCCACAAGAACTATCGAGTTCTTGTGCAACTTAAATCAAATACACAGACAAAATGTTCTAAACCCAGAACTGCTCCCGTGCTCCTCTGCTATTTCCTGATAATTCTGAGATGATGATGATACCGCATTAAAGCGGCTGACAGCCATTATATAATGGTTGCAGGTGGGCTTTAGGTTAAAGCCCACTAATCCTTTGTCGATCATACTCAGTACACCACCTCCGGCTGACCGACCGTCACCGAAGCTTTACCGCTCTCAAGGCTGGAACCTGACACCGATCGTCATTTCAAATGCCGATTGTGTTTACACTGTTGTTCATCAACTCCTCGTCACTCATCACATGCTCGTTGGAAATCTCCCACTTCATTAATGACTATGGCCCACTCTATTTAATGAGTATGGAATACTCATCACACAGGAGCCGATCGACACTCCTTTATTACTTTTGTCGATCGGGAGAATGACGATCAGCCAACAATGGAATACTCATCACACAGGAGCAGATCGACACTCCTTTATTACTTTTGTCGATCGGGAGAATGACGATCTGCCAACAATCTCCTCCTTCCAGCCTTAGAGCTCCTTACTGATTACTGAATGATCTTTCCAATCTGTCCCAAACCAACTTGTTTGAAACAGAATTGATGCTTCTTCGTACTCACCACCTTGGTGAGCATATCTGCCGGATTTTCCTCAGTATGTACCTTTCTCAACTGCAAAGTTTTCTCAATCACTGCATCCCTAATCCAGTGGAATTTCACATCCACGTGTTTCGTCCTGGAATGAAATGCTGGGTTTTTAGTAAGCTCTAATGCACTCTGACTATCACAATGTATGATTGGTTCCATATCGAAACCGATCTCTGAGAGCCATCTCTTCAACCAGACCATGTCTTTCCCTGCCTCTGTGATTGCCATATACTCTGCTTCTGTGGTTGACAAAGCCACACATTTCTGTAACCGAGCACCCCAAGAAATGGCTTCTCCTCCGATTACTGANATACCGCATTAAAGCGGCTGACACCCATTATATAATGGTTGCAGGTGGGCTTTAGGTTAAAGCCCACTAATCCTTTGTCGATCATACTCAGTACACCACCTCCGGCTGACCGACCGTCACCGAAGCTTTACCGCTCTCAAGGCTGGAACCTGACACCGATCCTCACTTCAAATGCCGATTGTGTTTACACTGTTGTTCATCAACTCCTCGTCACTCGTCACATGCTCGTTGGAAATCTCCCACTTCATTAATGACTATGGCCCACTCTATTTAATGAGTATGGAATACTCATCACACAGGAGCCGATCGACACTCCTTTATTACTTTTGTCGATCGGGAGAATGACGATCAGCCAACAATGGAATACTCATCACACAGGAGCCGATCGACACTCCTTTATTACTTTTGTCGATCGGGAGAATGACGATCAGCCAACAATGGAATACTCATCACACAGGAGCCGATCGACACTCCTTTATTACTTTTGTCGATCGGGAGAATGACGATCAGCCAACAATGGAATACTCATCACACAGGAGCCGATCGACACTCCTTTATTACTTTTG
Source organism: Utricularia reniformis (assembly GCA_009725065.1). Lineage (NCBI taxonomy): Eukaryota > Viridiplantae > Streptophyta > Magnoliopsida > Lamiales > Lentibulariaceae > Utricularia > Utricularia reniformis. Next base: position 92,525 of record RWGZ01001110.1, on the reverse strand, counting down.
TCGATCGGGAGAATGACGATCAGCCAACAATGGAATACTCATCACACAGGAGCCGATCGACACTCCTTTATTACTTTTGTCGATCGGGAGAATGACGATCAGCCAACAATGGAATACTCATCACACAGGAGCCGATCGACACTCCTTTATTACTTTTGTCGATCGGGAGAATGACGATCAGCCAACAATGGAATACTCATCACACAGGAGCCGATCGACACTCCTTTATTACTTTTGTCGATCGGGAGAATGACGATCTGCCAACAGATCGGACAAGCGCTGGAGTAAGGAGTAGAAGTCGTCGGAGGTGATTGTCGGAAATTGCCACGAAATCGTTTGGAAACTGAGAAATTAGAGAGTGCGTTCGGAAATGACAACATGCTAAGGTTTTGTTCTGACCCAATGCATGAGATTTCACCACGCGGAGAATCATGAGCTCGACCCTCTGAATTCTACATGATTATCGAGGTCTCCGATGTGATTGTCTTGGGCAGTGTGAGAAATTGAAACGATGCGTGTCGACCGCGTGTGGAAGATTAAAAGACGCGTGTCGAGGGATACTTGTCCGTGCATAAACCAAGACAAAGTCAACTCTTTTCGACGACGACGATCGAATGAAGTTGAGGGGCTAATGTTAATGCATGAATTTATGATAACGAGTCGAACTGGAAGGGTCAGATGTGTTATGTGATGATCGACATGTTCGTGGAATAGGCAATCGACGTTTAGAATGCAAAACCCAATCGACAGTCACATGAGCGGTCGACATTGATAAATGTTTATCGATGTGAGTTGGCATTGGTCGACGAGGATGCTAGTCTTTTGCGATCAACACGGTCGGTGAAAAGTCATAATGTCAACAATGGATGCGTAACCAATCTCAGACGATGCCGCTCGACTTTTACGCACTTAAACACTGATTAATAGGCTCGAGGAACGGCTGATGATACACGAAGATATTATTTTTAGATTTAGTAATTGTATATTTCTCCGGGGTTTGGTGCCCCGTGCGTTTTCCTCCCAGTTTTGGGGTTTCCACGTATAATTCTTGGTGTATTATATTCCGGCAACCGAAAACCAGCGGTTCTCACACTTAATCTATCATAATATTAAGGAGTATAATTTTTCCCTTAACATTTGGCGCCGTTCGTGTGGACTTTATGGAAAAATCATTGAGAAACTCTGCCGCTAGCCTTATCTTTTCTATTGTATTGTTTTCATGGAAATCCCAGAATCTATGGAAGCAATGGAGGCTCAAAACTAGCATGAGTCACATAAAAGCATTTCTGGTAGAGAGGTGATTACTCTCGACCGGCAATCCCTGCGGAAATTGAGGGAGGAAATGGTTGGGGAGCTTCGACAGTCGATCATGCCCTAAAGACAAAAATCAGTGGCCCAACCACATGTTCGTAACCTTCGTATGGATGACAACCAAGCCGAAGTAGACATAGAGGGCAATCATCCAGGAAATCAGAGCTTTGATTTGGAGGAAATGTATGGTTGGGACATTAGTCATGTTATTTCGGTTAGAGTTTTGACCATCCACATATTCGAACATGTTCGAACAAATTATTTGAATTAACATGAACATTCATATAATATTTGAACAATTTCCGAGCATGAATTTTCGTTCGAATAAAATATGAACGAACATAAATATAGAAAGTTCAGTTCATTCGGATCAAATAACAACCCTAGTGATGATGTTGCTACTATCATCGACCTTGACTCCACTGCCTTCGGTCGTGATGCTTCTTCCATCCATCTGTGACGATGTTGCTACTACCATCGACCTTGATGCTACTGCCTTTGGTCGTGATGCTTCCACCATCCATTCGTAGCAATATTGCTACTGCCATTGGTCGTGGTGCTTGAGGGTCGGTGTCTCTCGACCCTCCCCGAACGTCCTTGCTAAGTACGTTGTCCTACCCGCGTTCCCCATGGTCCTTAGTTCTCCTTTCTCCCCATATACCAAGTTTGAGGCCTCACATCAACTCCAACTCAAATTCGAGTAAAATTGATTCGAGTTTGAAACTAAGTAATTGGTGATTTTAGGTTATGCTATGTTTGTGCATCGGAAAACAATAATATATAATATTATAATATAGATTGTACATATATATGTTGGGATAATTCTCTCCGGAGAAGAAAATAATTTTCGTTATTCGGGGTTAGATCAAATTAATGCGATGATAACAAAACGTTAATGAAGAAAAAAAGAAATCACAAGATTTAGCGTGGAAACAAATAATCGGGAAAACCACTTGACCGATAAACATCGATCTTGAACTCACTATCATAATAAGAAAATGGAACAATATGTTATGCCCTTAATTGATTGATACAATTGTGTTCATGAGGCTCACTATTTATATAGTTCAGACTATGATCTATCCTAGGAAATGTTCTATCGAATATTTTACAATATTCTATTTCTATATCTTTGACTGTGTCTTCCATATATTAACTTAACCATATAAAATTCCATATATGTAACAAACAAGATATATATTCATATCTTCTTTCATATATATAACTAACAAGATATATATCTTAATACTTTATTACATATATTTCATGGATCAATTAAGTAAAGACATTTTCATTTCGATAATCTTGAATCCAACCTAAGTCTAATCCAACCGCTATAAAATATACACATCACAATCGTCCGATCCGTATCCTTGATCGGTCGATGTACCGATCAAATCGATCAACATCACAACTTCATGTAAGGTTTCCTTCCATCAGTAATACCCGCTATCGAGCCATTCTATTTTCACCCGACATCCATTCTTAACAATACATACTATTGGTTAGTGAACTTGTGATATCTCCAACAAATTTAAAATGGTTTGGATTCAATTTGACTGGATTGGGATTCACGTTTATAAAAATTTAGTTTGAACTGAATATTGACTGAACCAGTTCGATTAATTTTAGAGTCTCTTAGGCTATCTGTAATATTGTCCGCACCCAAAACCATTTGCGCCGTATAAATCTCTCTACACATCTTCATTCTCCCACATTCACATCATATTCTCTTTCTACTTCTAAAATTTCTCACTCATCTACATCATTTTTATTTCTCTTTCATCTACATTATCTATTTCTCCAAAATTTATTTTATCTTTCTATCTCATCATATTTATTTATTTACTATTCAATTTATCAAAAAATATTTCGTTTTAATTTTAATATTTTAAATTTCAATCATCTCGACGATTAAACATTATTTTTTAAAAATTTATATCTTTGTATGTATTATATTTCAATATTTAGATTGTATTTATTTTCATTTATTCGTACTCATTTTTAATATTTCGATTCAAAACGATCAAATTTTACCTAAAATTATATATGTATATTATTAAAATAAAATTATAAATTTTATAAATATATTTATTATTAAAAGTTATATTTAAAATTAATTTTAAAAAATATATTTAAATGAAAATGAACAGTATTTCCACGTACAATGGGCGCGCCCAAGTCCTTGTCCGCGAAATGTATTTCTCCGAGAAAATACAAGCGTCCATTTAACTATGGTCGTCCACGTGGAAGAGAGAGAGATGGACAAGACCGTATTTCCATACGGCCTTATCCGTCGTTAAAGAGAGTCTAATGCTGAATTTTCTATAAAATTCAATATAGATCTCAATCCAATAATATTTTGATACCGATACCGAAATACTAAATAACAATATTAAAGAAATTTAGGATTCAATGAGTTAGGAAAGTATCGGTGTAGTTCAATCAATAAGATATGTGAATCACATTGAAAAGACTTGAACCAAATTAATTATTTATGATATCACTAATTTTATAAAGTATAATTTTTGTATTTCCACAACCGATTTGGGATATATTTCAACTTCACTCAAGTCGAATGGACATTCATCCGAATCAGATTTGTTTCAATATACTCGGTAATACTCAAATTATAAATCGATCTATTTTTATTGTGTAAGTCCGATACATTTTTCAATTAGAGTTTTTTTTCTAAATAACGATATTAAAAATCCTGAATCAATCTCAGGATTCAAAAAGCACTTGTCAATCGTATACGTACTTTATATTTCATCGGGATTAAGGGAAATCGAGCATACAAATTTCTACGATTGATAACTACACAAATTTNAAGAGTCTGACCCCATTATTGGGGCCTCGGGTCTTGTATTTATAGAAAAACGCGGCCCAATAAGTCAACTTAAGATCCAAAAGCCCAATCTTAGTCAAATTAGCCCAACTTACTTAGAAAATATCCAATTAATTCGTAATAAGTTTCACAGCGCCCCGGAACTTCGAGAATGCACCCTGGTCGAATACTAGTAGCACGTAATGTCAAGAAAATATCCGGGAATATTCATTACCAATTCATTGTCTTCAAATTCTTAGGAGATAGCCAAAAAATATCGCCTTAGGTCACCATCGAACTTTTCGAGTGCCAAATTACGAAAATACCCCTGCATCATTTCCGACCGAAATCATCCAAAATACCTCAAAACACCATGAAAATCCTCATACGTACGCCCGGGATGCCCAAATTACGAGATTTCCCCCGAAATCACATAGCTCAATAAATATAATAGAAAATCAAAAATATCCTTTAGCCACGTCAGACGAGCCCCAGGAGTATCATTATTACGTAAATAACCCCGGGGAATATCAGATTGGTTTATAAGAGAGAAAGTGGACCATAGTAAATGATTTGCTCAAGTCTTTTACAGTGTGGTCTCATCTCTCTTATACATTATATCCGAGCATACTCCCTACGTAAATTGACCAGACTCTAGAAATTTAACATGGTATCGGAATGAGTTCGAAAAAATCCTGAGTGATTTTACCGGGGGTTAGTTCGGTTTAATGAAATTGCCGGTTGGTAATCCACCGGTTTGAATGATCAAGTCCAACTTATCAGGTGATTGGACTTGAGGGGGGTGTGTTGAAATAATTGATATTTGTCCCACATTGGAAAATGAAAATGTGGGGGATTAGTTTATAGGAGGGAAAGTGGACTATAGTAAATGACTTGTTCAAGTCTTTTACGATGTGGTCTATTCCCTCTTATAAGTTATATCCGAGCACACTCCCCACGTAAATTGATCCGAATCTAGAAAATTCTGAGTGAACAAGCAAGGGGTTTAATGAAATTGCCGGTTGGTAATCCACTGGTTTGAATGATCAAGTCCAATTTGTCAGGTGGTTAGCTTGAAGGGGGTGTGTTAAAATTGTAGGTATTGTCCCGCATTGGAAAATGAAAATAGATTGGATTGGATTGGATTATAAGAGGGAAAGTGAACCATAATAAATGACTTGTTCAAGTCTTTTACGGTGTGGTCTCATCCCTCTTATACGTTATATCCGAGCACACTCCCTACGTAAATTGACTCGACTCTAGAAATTTAACAAATATAACCGTGATGGACACCTGAAAAGACATTTATGACAAAAGATCATGGTTTCTCTAAATATAGAAACCAGCCATATTTTTAAATTTTTTTAAAACAATATCTTTGTTTCCACTTCAACTAGTTTCGAGTTCGTGCTGCCACCATAGTCATTCTCCCGAGATAGGGAAATGGAAATTTTGTTCTCCATAAATGCCATGAAAGCGGCTATATCTTGTATTTCAAGGCCCCAGATCACGACATTGTTTTACACTGAAGAGTCTAGCTCACTTTGTTAGGCATGGAGCTCTAGAAAAATGGATACAATATCATAAGCTCGTGGAAGCCACCAGAGGGAAGATTAGGTATAACAATGGGGGCAAAAACGAAGAAGCTAAGTGGAAATTGGAAGGAATTTCAAGGAGTTAAGAACTGGGAAGGTTCTCTTGATCCTATAGATGAACGATTAAGGGACAAGTTCTTGGAGGCCCCATTACGCTGTTTTTGCCGCCATACAGTGGTTGTCTTACCCGAAGAGAGATATCGATAGAATACAATAAAAGACGCCATTAATGAGTTTTAAAGCTAGAAATATTAACAAAACCAGGCTTGCAAATTGTTTGTTTATTTATAAATGTATCAGCTTTATGAATTTGAGAAGGTTGCGTTTAGTCCCATTTTCAAACCTATTTTATGAGTCATCGTCTTGGATGTACTGTCAGGACCAGCAAACCCGTTCTCCGTCATCCTCTTCAAAGTTTTTTCCAGAGGAAAGGAGTGTTAGAAAAAAAAGAGCGGTTTGAATAATTTCAACAACCAAGCAACATAATTTTATTTAAAAATTAATAATAAGTTGGTTTATGGTATAATAGAACACGAGCAACTATCTGTCCATCACTGATATTTTCATGATAAGATTTACGTAAGAGTTACAAATGTAAAAGTACAAAATTAGTGTCATTTTCATTTTTTTTATTTTCTAACAATGCTTCCCTATACAAAAAAACTCATGGTATATCATCCCATGTGACTAGGCTACCAGGTACACTAAGGCTGCAGACCGTAGGTGGGAAGGTCTGAAAAGTGACCGACCATGGCCAGTGTACAAAGTTCATGCACTGACTCTTGCATGTAGCGAAGGGGATAGAGGCAACATAGTGACAAGAGCGACATGACATAAGCTAACCATGTCAGCCAGTGGTTTGGTGCTGCAGGGTACGGAGTTGCGCGTGTCAGGGTTCAGTGATGTGTAGTAGAGTACGGGACTACGCGGTCAAGGTGGCTGCAACAAGCATGTAGCGCACTGTACGAAGTCACGGGAATCAATCACGTACATGACTAACAATAACCACACAAAGCACGCGGTATAAATAGATATACATGAACTTAGATGAAGGGAGATCAAAGAAGAGAAACTATAGAACCTTATGGCCATATTCATGTTTTCATGGCACAACACGATAAGCATGCCATGGAGCTAAGACTATAGGGAGCAAAATTGGGCTCCTTCGCCTAGATATCCTCAATGGTAATGTGACCAAATCACGAATGAAACCTGAACTTAGGGTTACCACTCATGCTTGGCTTTGGGTTAGATTCATGGATTAGTGGTCATCACGAGTCACGAAGCATGCAAGTCAAGTCATGGAAAAGCATTGGTCACATGTTATGATAGGGGACGCGGCTACCTTTTGCGGTTAAGATTCAATATGGCGCACAAAGACTTTAGGCATATATTTTTCTTACAGGAATGTTAGTCTCACGAAGTGCACTTTCATGCTTTAGGGCATGAGGTTCCGGAAAGCCAACTATGATGTGACCCAATAGGCGGCATTACAGTGACGGTGACGGAGGCACCATATCTCGTATTCGGTTAGCAAAATTATGTAAATACGACTTTTTCGTTGTAAACATATGATCGTGTAGTATTTTCGTGAACTCTCGTTTGATTTTTCTTTATTAAAGTCCATGAGGGCACGACATATTTTATAGACTTTACAATCCTTTTTTCACTAAACTTTCTCCGAAGGTCACCGGGCAACACAGGTAGAATGAGAGGTAAAACAGTGAGCGGTAGGACTTGCACAATCGAGGTCCAGGAAGTATTTGTTGGAGATATTTGGATTTAGAGGATAGTAATCAGAAGAATGCTTCTGCAATTATATAATTTTGCAGAAGATAATATTGTATGAATGATCAAATTTCATTGATTTAACCGGAGGAGTTTACATAATATATATAAAGATAAAAAATGCAACAACTTAACTAAAATTACGAAATTATTTGAATGAATTTGACTGATTATTTAAATGAATAAACTGAGTCTTGTATGATGAATAACAATCATCTTGACTCGAATCTTTTATTCTGAATTGCATTAGAATTTATTGGTCTTCATCTTCAATTATTGGGTTTAATCCCAACAAATTCTCCCTTGAAGAGAAGTCCAATAATTGCAAACTTGTAGGACTAATCTGTTCAAATATTAAATCTTTCATCATTTTCTGATAAAATAGCGTAGAACATAATTTCCCCCAATTGCTTGCTCTTATTGTTTTTATTCTCATTCTAGACTCATTTCCAATAAGAGATTTGCATTTTTTGAAGTAATCAAAGGCGGAGTCCTTTGCTTTTACAAAATAAGTCCTGTAAAAACGAGTCAATTTATCGATGAATTTTCCTAAATGCTTACTCTTTCCAAGAGAGTCTACTTTCGTTGATCCACTCATATCAGCATATATCAATTGTAGCCTTTCAGAGGCTCCGAAGGAAGTCATATCAAGAGAATTATTTTCACAAACATCATGTTTTTCATTCATTGTTTGGATAAAAACTTCTTTTGCTTTTGCCGGTGGCCATTCCAGAATGTAAAGACCATTCTTTTCTGCAATTTTAACAACAAGTTTAAATTCAGAAGTAAGAATAGAACACTGACNTAGTCGATCATTTTCAAACTCGTCAAATTAGATACTGTGTCAAAATACTTTGAACATGATGAGTCTTTCTGTCTGCGGTAGAATCGTCTTTACATATTGATGAGAACTTTAGGACCGGGTACCTTGTGATGGGTAAGACCCATTAACTATTGGGTTAATTCAAATGGTGGAAACGAATTCTCGCAGCCCATTGGTACACTTAAGGAAAAGCGGCTCGATGTTTAACGAGAGGACCGAAGATTACATTAAGCGAAATAAAGCGTTGTCTGGTAACTGGCTCATTGGTTTGGTCCGAACGGTTACAGACTCACGTTTTCCACTCCTTAGGCCTCCACACGTATACCACGCCTCGGGCCCAATCACGCAGACCACACATCGGTCCCAACCTCGTTTTACATCCCGCGATAACAACCTCTAACAAACCTGTCAGAGGCGGTTACAGAGCGTGATTTACACACGCCACTAACTCTATAAATACAGGGCGCGACGACGGAAATAGCATGACCTTCTGGACCCGTATGAACAGGCCGTTACCCTGCCGGAGTTCTTACAGCTTTCTTTTCCTTGTCATTTTCATTAAGCCTCTGTTGTATTCATTATGAATTATTTGATTAGTGAACATGCTAAGAGTATAATCTGCTCTTAGTCAAATGGTTTTCACCCAAATTCCTGGGGTTTCCACTATACATCGCCGTGTCATCATTTATTTCCAGTTTTTAATCGTCTTCCACAATAAAAAACAAATCAGAACCGAGTTCGTTTGCTAAACGAATCGGAAGACTGTTGGTACCCCCTAAAAAGGGACCATAACAGTTTGGCGCCGTCCGTGGGGACGATTCTCTAATCCCATTTGAGTTTTCTACCAGAGATAGGATAATCCAAGGCATGGCGACTAGAACTCCGACAAATGATAGTGACGTGCTTCCCGACAGTCTCCCAACACCAACATTCACTTTACAGGATCTGGAAGCTGTCATCAGGAAGGTGGTACTGGAAATTACGTCTGAGAGAAGTGGAACAGAACCACCGGCTGTTTCAAGCCCTGTTCCCAAAAGCAGAGGATATGAGAGTGATCTTGACGAGCGCAGCACTGATGATGAAGAAATCATCAGGCGTGGCGTAACAATGAGGAGGCCTAGATATCGGTCTACTCCTCCTCCCCCAGCCAGAGCTTTAACTCCCGCTCCTGGAAATGATCAGGAGCAGATGCATCGACGAATTGATGAGCTCACCAGAGAGTTGGAGAGCATGCGTGTGTTGAAGGATTGCGAACCTAATCTAGGACGCAATCCTGGTTTATTTAACAGGGTCATGGAGGCCCCAATCAGGCGAAATAAGGATGATGATTGGTGGCATAACTTGCATGCGGTCCAGGCATCGTCCCATCAATCTGAAGGCGTATTAGCCGCCTTGGGAGATTTGATGCTCCCCTTTTCTGAAGAGATCTGGGTGGCAGTCCCAGAACGGCATTATCGCAACCCCGAGGGGTTGCTGACATTTCGTGGTGATGGTGATCCAATCGATCACGTTGCCGATTTTGAATTACGCATGGGAACGGTTTGGGCCTCGGATTCACTAAAGTGCCGCATCTTCGCGGCAGGGTTACAAGGCGACGCCCGAACGTGGTTCAAAAATTTGCCGGCCCGATCCATACAGTCGTATGGCGGATTTATTTTGGCCTTCTCGTAGAGCAATTTGCTCCAAATGTAGGACCGCCCCGAAGCAGGCAGGAACTATATCAGCTGAAATATATCCCGGCAAAGATGAGTCTTCGGTCCTTCATGGAGAAATTCAATAGGACCGCCCGGGGTATCAAACTCGAGCTCCGGGATAAAATTGATATTCTACAGCAGGTCCTAGGACCATGCGGCCTTTCGGCCAGCTTAGTAAAGAGCCCACCATCCACTTTGGGAAAACTTCTTCAGAAAATCAACAAGTATATTAAGGTGGATGAAGCGCTGGGGCTTGGTTATCGGAAACCTAGCGGGAGTTCTGAGCCCGCAGGTGATCATAGGGTTTCCTACCCTAAGAAGCAGTCGCGGGAAGTAGCGGCTGTAAGCGAAAAGGACGTCCCCCCGAAGCAGGAGGACAATCGGGTGTATTGCGAGCTCCATCATAATCGCGATCACCCGACCCTGAAGTGCCCGCTGTTGAAAGAGACAGTAGCGGCAATGAATAAAGAAAAGCCTGACCGGAATGGTCAGAAGGGCAAGCGAGCAGAGTCCCCCCGAAAGGGCCACCAAGGTGACGATCGTCACAGGCCGCGGGGAAGAGATAATCGGGGACAACCACGAAACTATAATGATCGAACGGAGGACCGACGGTCTCCTCCGCCAGAACAAGAAAGAGGCCAACACGATCGTGAGAACCGTGGTCAGGGCCGAAGAAGAAGATGGCGGGGCCGTGGCGGTAGAGCCCCGCAGAACGAGGGTGGAAGACAGGAGCATGTCGCTCCTCCACCTGCGGAAACTGGTGCCCAACCTCCTCAAAATGAGGCGGCACCCAGAGAAGTAGCTGGAAATATTTATGTTATCTCCTGTGGTTTGAGAATAAATGAATCGGTCCGAGACCGAAAGAGAATTGATCGCGGAGACTCCGCTGAGAGCTCCGAGTCTGTGGCACTGGTGAAATATGATCCAGTGGAACGGTCCTCCTCCTTCAGAGAGGACATTACTTTCACCCTGGCTGATCGAGAAGGGATCATCGACCCATGTGAGGACCCCCTTACCATCACTGGGGTCATCGGGAATCGTCGTGTCCACAGAATCTTAGTAGACACTGGGGCTTCGTGCAATCTAATGAAGCGCGAGGTTGCCGAAATGTTGGGAGCTGCTGCTCACGATCTCCCGATCGCTAACATAACTCTTTGGTCGTTCGACCAAAGGAGCGTTATTCCATGCGGGAAGATGTTGTTCCCAGTTACCCTTGGAGAGCCATCCAAGGACCGGTCGGAGGATCTGGAATTCATTATCGTTGAAGTCGACTTGGCTTACAACGCTATTATCGGACCGACCGGCCTTAGTAAGTTCGAGGCGGTCCCATCTACTTATCACATGACGCTCAAATTCCCCTCCATTCATGGAGTTATTTCTGTTAAGGGGGATCAGAAAGTAGCTAGGCAATGCTACATGAGCTCGTGCCGAACTATGGCACCAATTAAAAGGGTCCGGGTGGATATGCTGGAAGAGCTGCCGCACCCGAGGCAAGCAATGGAACCCATAGGGTTCAAGTTGATTAACCTGGTTGAGGATGACTCAACCAAGACAACTCGCATCGGGGCACATCTAGCCCCTGACTTTGAAAAAGAACTGATCCACTTGCTGAGAAGCTACGTGGATATATTCGCATGGACCCCGGACGATGTTCCGGGGATTGACCGATCCAATAGTGAATATCGGATCAACACCGAACCTGGAACGAAGCCTGTTAGGCAGAAAAGGAGACGCTATTCTCCCGAGAAAATCGAGATTATCCGGGCTGAGGTGAATAAACTGCTGCGGTCGGGATTCATCAGAGAAATCCACTATACTACATGGGTTGCAAACCCAGTGGTGGTCTCCAAACCGGATGGGAAATGGCGAATGTGCATCGACTTACCGATGTTAACAAAAGCTGCGAGTCAGACCCTTTCCCTTTGCCGCACATCGACCGACTGGTAGATATTGTTTCTGGTAGCACCATGATGAGTACCATGGATGCTTATTCTAGGTATCATCAGATCTTCTTTGCTGAGGAAGATCAGAAGAAATCATCATTCATGACCGAAGATGGGTTTAGTGTTATGTGGTTATGTCATTCGGTCTCAAAAATGCTGGAGCATTATACCAAAGGTTGGTCAACAAAATATTTAGAGAATTGATCGGCGATATGATGGAAGTGTATGTTGATGATATGATTGTTAAATCTATGAATGATGAAGACCACCTTTCTTATTTGTCTCGTTGTTTCGAACTATGCCGGAAATATAAGCTCAAACTAAATCCAAACAAATGCTGCTTCGGGATCCGAAGTGGAAAATTTTTAGGATATTACGTTTCAGAGAAAGGCATAGAGGTTAACCCTGAAAAGGTGCAGGCTATCATTGATATGCAACCTCCAAGAAACAAAAGACAGTTTCAAAGGCTTACTGGCCGGCTAGCCGCACTGAGCAGGTTTATTTCGAAATCCACAGACCGGGCCTTACCTTTTTTCAGAGTCTAAGAAAAGCAAGCCATCTAGATTGTACCGAAGAATGAGATCGGGCCTTCTCCGAGCTGAAGACTTATTTAAGCACTTCCCCGGTGATGGTAAGTNCGATAACAACCTCTAACAAATCTGTCAGAGGCGGTTACGGAGCGTGATTTACACACGCTATGAACTCTATAAATACAGGGCAAGACGACGGAAATAGCAGGACCCTTTGGACGCGGAAGAACAGGCCGTTACCCTGCCGGAATTCTTACCGCTTTCTTTACCTTGTCATTTTCATTAGCATCTCTTGTATTGACTATGAGTTATTTCATTAGTGAACAGGCTAAGAGCATAATCTGCTCTTAGTCGAGTGGTTTTCACCCCAATTCCTGGGGTTTCCACTATAGCTCTCGTCCTCAAAAGCATTAAAGTGCAGAGGAACGTTGGAAAGCTAGATAGAAATTGGGAGGGACCATATCGAATATCAAAGAAATTGGAATCAGGTGCGTATAAACTTGAAACATTGGATGGTATAAAGGTCCCCCGAACTTGGAATGTCATGAATTTAAGGAGATATTTCTTGTGAATCTTCGATTAATGTGTTTGACTCAATAAAATACATTCCCTTAAACGTAAGTAGAAAACAAGTAAGTACAATACAAACTATTTCTAATGGAATGATGGACCGATCTTGAAGTTTGGTGGTTTAGGACGAATCTGGACTGGTGACTGAAGCTTCTTGTCCGCAAGAGGCTCCCAAGTTGTAGTGACCGCTCTGACGAGTCAGATGCTCCTGCACTTGCCCAGACCCATGGATGAGTTGTGATTCTCCCATAACTCATTACGAACTAAAACACTCCCTTCAACGACATTCAGTCTTTAGGAATGTCCCTTTGTACCTATGAAATCTGCTACGACGAAAGGAATGGTAGTCAGCATATCGAAACATAAGATCGGTCCTTATAAGACGTATTATGAGCAAAGCTTAGCCAACAAAACCTAATGGACTTTATTAGAACCAAGGTTCGGCCGAAACTCATAAAAACTCATATTAAACTCAGACTACGCCTATCCAATCAAGTATTGACTCCAAGGACGGAATAAGAGTGACCCACACACAATGTAAAACGACTGATCAATCAGAATTGATACGAATAAACCAAACATAATGTTTGGGACCGATGGTTAACTCCCTGTACGCGTCCCCGATCTTACACTTGGTGATTAAAACAACTTCGTTAACATAAAACTTATTAGTTTATTGAGAAGTTGGTTATATTACTTCGTTCTGGCAATTAAAAGAACAAGAGTTGAATAAAGAGAGTTATATTGAAAATAAGAAGTAAGACAGATACAAAGTATAAAGGAAATCTAGCTAATCTGCCCCTCTTTTTTATCTTCAATCTCCGGCTCCTGCGGTTTGGTCTGGGCCGCGAGCTGCTTCAGTTCTTCTTCCTGATCGGCCACCTTTTGGCTGACCGCTCTCTCCATCTCTTCAAAGAGATAGAAGAAAGGGTCTTCTTCCAGAACAGGTTCTTCCAAAGTTGGAATAACCTGAAACTTGCCATCTTTTTCAAGTGGCTCGATCATCTTCTATCGCTCGTCTGAAGGGGAAAGCCCGAAGTGCTGAAAAACTTGCTCTCGCATGTTATCCAAATACTTAGCAGTATAAACCCCATGTATGTTATCCGCTAAAGCAAATAACAAAGGGGACCGAGCAAAACCCAGAACCGCTTCCGGACCAAACCTTCGGTCGAAGTGCAGGCCCTTGTCAACTCCTCTTCCAAGGCCGTCTTCTCTACTTGGGCCTGAAAGAGAAGCTCGTTCAGCTTGTTCCTCTTCTCCTGGGCCCGACCTTGGACTTCGTTGATTTCATCTTCTTTGGCCCGCAGCTTGGTCTCCAGGTCGGCAATTCGCCCCTGAGCTGTTTGTCCTGTCTTCTCCAGCTCAGAGACTTTATCGGCTAAGAGCGAGACCTCCGTCCCGGCCCTTAGCAACTCATTGTCCAGTCGGTCACGGTCCTCCCGTACCGTGACCAACTCACCATGCTTGATCTCAACTTGTCTTTTTGCAAGGTCAAGTTGATCTTGGACTTGTTGGGATACAACACAACCACCCTGGTTCTTCTCCACGGTGATAGCAGTTGTGAAGGCTTTCCTCAACATCTGCATAAGATAACACATTTGTAAAGATGAAACTTCGGGCCTTCATGTTAAGTAAAAGTTACCTTAGTGGTGAGGTCGAGGAAGCTTTCCATAATCTCTTCTCCAGACATGTCCGCCTGGACGTTGTCTGGGTTCTGCTATCCATAAAAGTGGAAGTCCTTCAAGAAAACACTCCTCCAGGAGGTCAATTTCCTCCCCTTGCTGAACCTGTCTAGCAGACCCAGAGCAACTCCCCAGTCGGAGTTAGTCTTTGGGCCCGATGCAGGCTCCTTCAAAACGATCCCCTTATTAGGGATCGGAGCTCTATCCCTCCTTCTTAGCCTCTTCAGCTCCTGCGGGGCTTCCGCTTCCGCTTCCGCTTCCCCTTTTCCTAAGGGGACCGGCGGCAGGGAGACGTTCGCCTTAAGCTGAGGACCGGGGAGAACCTTCTCCACGGGAACGGCTCCCTGCAGCAATAAAACAATAGTTTTAGTACTAATAAATGAGGCATTTCCGATTTGATAGAGGCTGGATAAGCTCAAAGAACGAATCCAAGCCTTTATCACCTCCTGTACCACTCCAAATACCTGAAACGCAGTCCCTTCTCCAGTTGAAGGCTGCCCTGTGCAGCGAAGGGTCAATGTGCCCACGCCGGTTGTTTGGATCGGGGGGTTCCTGGACCCCGAAGGGACCAGCGTACCCCCAGTTGCTGATTCACTCCCCTCAGCGCTGCCCGATGCTTCGCGTTGTCCTTCAGAAGGGCGGACCGAAGCAGCTGCCATGCGTTTGAAACGAGAGCTAGGCATTGTCTCAGTCGAATCTGCAAAACAAATACATAAGGATCAGGAAAGTATAAACTAAAAACATTACTTCATACCCGATCCTTCTGATGGATCTGAACTAGAAAACATCCCCTTCAGGGCTGGGGCTCCGGCCCTACCCGCAACACCTATTTCTATTAATCTTCTCTCCCGAAGCAGATCTATTCGCTTAAGGCGTGCTTCGGGAGAGGGGAACATCGCATGCGTATTTGCGGTGTCCGTACGGGAAGGGTTGAACCTACTTCAGTCCAACTGACCTATGCGTGGGTGGGTTAGGCACGGCCATACTTTCAACAGATCCTCCTTTGGGACTGTTATCCACACGTAACAGGCCTCCCACGCATGGAGAGACTCTTCTTTATCTACAATAGCGCACTCTTTGGTGCACACCGCTATATAATACAATTTGCGGCAGCCTAACAGACCTTTCCCTTTTCGGGATCCTACCAAGAACATGTTAAAGAAATGTTCTAAGGTGGGGGTCCGATTCTGTTGGTGACAATAAAAAATGAACTCTACTATATACACATAACTGCCCGGGAATAACGCAAAAGTGGGGCAGTGGATCTCTTTAAGCACGGCCGCTACAAAGGGATGTAGCGGAAAACGAAGCCCGCACTTTAAAGAGGTGTAACTAACCGGAATGGCAGATGTCGGCACATTCATTTCCGCCGGAAGGAAACAGGGAATATCTTCCCGTCCCTTCCAGATAGAATAATGTGCCGGAATTGAAAATCTAGACCTAAACTCCTCAATATCCAACTCAGACATGGATGGGTATCTCATTTTATGAGAAGCCATAAGCGTATACCTTAAAGAAAGTGGATTGAAAGGGGTTGAACGTGAAATGGATTGAGGGCACAGAGAGTCGATTCTGCAGTTCTACCTTCGCGATAATGACGATGAGGGGAAACAGTGCTCAAAATCCCGATTTAAATATTAATCTCCCAGCCAATAGTGAGCCGCCACGTAATACTGCCCAAGACAGTGACAGTACAAAGCGCACTCATCACGCCTCTTGAACTATCGAATGTGAAGAGGCGCAGATCGGGATATTAATATTTAAAGAATAACAAAAATAAAACTATAACTTAAATATATGTTATTAAGGTTTAAACGCAATTAATTCCTACACTAAGGGAAATATCGGTCCCCTGGAAGCTCACTACCTACAGGTACGGTCCCATGTTCTCATGAATGTGCAGACATCATGTGATCGGCCTTGTATCACCTCTACGATGGCAATCAAGCCCAAGGGGCTAGTGATGTGAACTCTAGGACCGGGTACCTTGTGATGGGTAAGGCCCATTAAACTATTGGGTTAATTCAAATGGGAGAAAGGAATTCTTGCAGCCCATTTGTACACTTAAGGAAAAGCAGTCCGATGTTTAACGAGAGGACCGAAGATAACCTTAGGCGAAATAATGCGTTTTCTGGTAACTGGCTCCTTGATTCGGTCCGAACGGTTACAGACTCACGTTTTCCACGCTTCGGGCCTCCACACGTTTACCACGCCTCGGGCCCGATCACGCAGACCACGCCTCGGTCCCAACCTCGTTTTACATCCCGCGATAACAACCTCTAACAAACCTGTCAGAGGCGGTTACAGAGCGTGATTTACACACGCCGTTAACTCTATAAATACAGGGCGTGACGACGGAAATAGCAGGACCTTTTGGACGCTTAAGAACATGCCGTTACCCTGCCGGAGTTCTTACTGCTTTCTTTTCCTTGTCATTTTCATTAAGCTTCTGTTGTATTCATTATGAATTATTTGATTAGTGAACAGGCTAAGAGTATAATCTGCTCTTAGTCAAGTGGTTTTCACCCCAATTTCTGGGGTTTCCACTATACATCGCCGTGTCATCGTTTATTTCCAGTTTTTAATCGTCTTCCACAACAAAAACAAATCAGAACCGAGTTCGTTTGCTAAACGAATCGGACGACTGTTGGTATCCCCTAAAAAGGGACCATAACAATATCACATAAACACATACATATGCTGAAACTGTTTTGAAAAACTTCATAACAGTCTATTTACACTGTAAAATCATGCGTTTTTTAGAGCTCAAATGGCATTCAAAAATCACATAAAAACACTCATTGTAAAGCGGAATAAATGTAAAAAGCACATAAAATTGTTCATTTTCATTAGAGCTCTCTAAACATGAGTAAACATACCACAATCATACAACCATGTCTATGGGGTAATTCTGTACTGTTTATGTGAATTGTAATATAACTTCCTGGTATGCTTTCACTTTTCATAAAATGTAAACTTCTTCTGAAACTAGACACATAGGGGTTTCCATATATGTAAAATTCATAATCATACGATATTCACATAAATAACAACCAAATTTGTAACATAGAGCAATATATGAATACATATACATCCTAATCTACATGTTGCTCTCAATCATTCTACTCACCATCGGTATATTCGTAATTTCCCCATCTATATCCTTCAAATCTGAGCTAAACCTACTTGGGCTTTACCTGGTCTGACTGGTTTGAACCGGACTCGGGAATAAAACGGGTCCGATTCATTTTTTATCGGTAAATGTAAGATTGTATGAATAAAAAGGAGTTAGTGGGGCCAGAATTAATGAATTCCATTTCATTTTTTTGTTGACACGTGTAAGTTTACACGTTTGCCATTGGACTAGACAATTGCAACTTGATGATGTAACCACATATTATTCATTTGATTACGGGTAAAGGTAGTATAAAACCGGTGTAATTCAAGATAATTACATTTATTTTTTTAGTTTTAATGTTTTAGAACAAATCTTATGATTTTTTTAGTAGCAGATGAATATGAACATATACCAATGAATCTCGAATAATTTGCATGACAATTGGAAGACATGGCTTTGGATAACTACGATTTTGATGACTGACAAGTTAGTACTTTTTTAGATTAAATTATGGATAATTACACTCTTTTGAATATTTATTTTTTATGTTTTTACTAAATAAATACAAATACAATATACAAAAAATAAATAATTAAAAGGCATTAAAAAATAAAAAAACGAGTCAAACCGATTTGGATCAAACCGCAGGGATCATCGGTTCGTGTTTCCATTCCGGTTTTAGAACATAGTTGGACTGTTCTAATCAATCCCACCTTTAGTTTAAACCCCAATATAAATTGAAGGGTCATATAGTGTGTTTGTTTGATTTCACTATTAAAAGTGTCATGAGGTGAAATGAGATCATCAAATTGTGATTTTTTAACGCATACAAAATAAAAGCAAATTTACGGTGAATTAATTGCTAACAAATTACAATTTTATTATAGTTGTTAAAACTAGTTATGACATCATTGTAATTTTAAAAATGATTAATTTACTCTTATTAATTATAATATAATTAAATTTATTATTTTTATATTTAAAAATATATTAATATTTTTACTTAAACTTAAATTAGGATGATAATATTACAATTTTATCAAATTTATTAAAAAATTCATATTTATTATATAAAAATTCATAAATCCAACCACTATTTGAAAAAAATAATAAAAAACGTAGTGTATGCAAGATGTAAATCCCAATATAAAATTGAAAAATATATAAAATTGGAAAATCCAGTGCCAAACTTAAATCTTCTTGCTCTGATTTACAAAAGTCGCGCAATCTTCTGTACTTGAGGGGACTGGAAAACTTGGGATCCAGATTTGTTGATATCGTTCGAGATTTTTCCCAATAGCTTGGCGAATTTGGTATTTTCCCTTTCGATCGTTCATGCAGATTTAGGTTTTACTTCAGGCATTGATTGGGAGTTACTGTGTTTCATTAGGTGAATATTGCAATTTCGATCAACATGAGCTCAGGAACCTTGAGGAGGCGGCTCCACCATGGAGATGTTGATGGAGGAAAATATGATCGCTACGACTCTTCGAGTATTGATTCTTTGAATGAGCCGTTGCTTGGAAACGGAGATTACGACTATAAGAAACACTCTGAGGTACTAAATTGATCGATAGATAGTGAATTCTTTGTTTTATGTGTCTTGCAAACTAAATTATATTTGATGTTTCTAGGGACAAGCTCTTCAAGATATTTTGGATGATGAACGGAAGAAAGAGCATTTACATTGGGCGTTTCTTTTCTCTAACATAATTGCTCAATGGGCACAGTGGTTAGGTGTGATTTATTGTAATTTAGGTTCTCGATATTGTTTTGCGCTATGATTGCTGCTTTATCTGTTGTATGTGTCTTTGAGTCTTGACCTTTAAGAAAATAAATAAAGTGATCCCTTTGATACTTTTTTAGTTGATCAGTATAACAAAGTTGGATCATTGTTGCAAGTCCATTTACTCGTATTATCTTTTCCTTTCAGCGAATATTGTCATTGGATCTGGTTCATTGTTGGGACGCATTATTCCATTTGTTAAAGGCAAACACACCAGCGAAAATAACAATCTTCCCCCTGTTATTCTTAGTCCCTTACAGGTATATTCCATGTTCCTNTCATTTGTGAACATGTAACCGATACTGCTGCCGAAGATCAGGCAAAGAAGTGTGAAGAATACACCGACAATAACCGAAGTAGTGATCAGGACTTTGATAGAGAACTTTGCTGCCTTTGCATTTCCTCTGCCCAGCTCGTTTGCAATCCTTACACTGCATGTTTGTTAGGTTTAGTCAATTTGGTTACATCATCTTGAGATTGATTATACATACCAAGCAGCTCCGAGGAATCCGAGGCAAATCATGAACTCCCAGCCGTTGATGTTGAGACTGCCAGAGTTTGAAGGGAACATCAGTCTAAATGGCAGTATTTAAAAGTGAATTGAAATGAGATGTTACCAAATAGAAAATGCAGAGATGGCAACCTCAGCATTACTTGTGTATCCAGCAAGTAAGACTAATATGGAGTTGTACCACAACTCCAAGCTACACGCAGGTAAAGAATTTGTGAATATACTTATGAGGTTGAAGAATATGATGTGATATTACCAAATCATGATGCCTGATGATATTGACAGTTTTATAACAGGGAAGAGATCATTAAAAGCAGCTGAACTTAATCCTGTCCATGTTTGAGGACACCAACCTCCGAAGATGAAGCCCAGCTCCACAAAGGCGACAAACCAAGACGAAATGCAAAGAGCAGCCATTGCTCCATTGACTCCCCAGTTGAGATAATAGACAAATAGCCATGACAGAGGTATATGTAGTATAATTTGGGATACAGAGATCCAAGCCACAATGCTATTCTTCTGTTGTGCTTGGAGATACATTTGCATTGTCATAGTGAACACAAAGTTGTAGATAATCGGAATGAACCACCACGAGATGTATTCTGCTGAATTCACAACACCGCTGTCCTCTCCCAGAAGCTTAAAAAGCGGACCTCCGAAGATAAAGAGCGGTATCAAGAGCGTGCAGGTTAAGAAATCCACAATCCAGGATCTTTGTAAGTAAATGCCCATCATATGGTATTGTCTTGCTCCGTATGCTTGTCCACACAGAGTTTCAGTAGCACTTGACATTCCTATCTGCCAATATCAAACCATATTTCAAATTTTTTTACATCACACTGACTGTTTATATTCATGTCAACAGGATCCTTACCAGGACTCCAGTGACAAAGCGAACAGTGAGAGTTTGAACGAGGGCGTAACCAGCAAGATCCGAGGAGCTTATATGACCGATAAATGATTGTGTAACGATGATGGTTCCAAAAGTAGATATTCTTGCTAAAATTCCAGGCAATGCCACACTCCATATCTTCTTGGATTCAATACAAACTCTTGATTTAAGGTCAGTTTCCCCTTCTTCTTGAGATGTTAGCAGTTCATTATGCAAACTATTATCCATTCTCCCCTGCAGAGATGTAGTATAAAAATTAAACTCGTACATAAGTCATTCATAAGAGAGCTATTTGCATTGAATGCTATTACATTTTTAAATGAATTAAGATGGCGCATGCTACTTAAAACAGGTAAAGAGGAAAATCAAACTTGTCATGATTCTATTTTATCCTTGTATCCGTAAAGTGGCTAACAGGGTCCCTTCCCTTTATACTTTTGCTCTGATAAAGAGTAGCAACAATAGCTCACCTTGTTACCTGTCTGAACCAGGAGCTTGGTTTGTCTGGTTTCAATGCATAGAATGGCAAAGTTGAAATAGCATAAAAGCCATTGCGTGGAGGAAGCAGGTAAGATTAAGTATACCAGTTCGTATATAATAATCACTGCTGACTGGTGACGGATGAGGTTTCATCAGTAAATTTGTTGTTTGTTCAATAATGCACAGGGGGGATTAGTTTGTCATATATAATAATCGTAATTGACTAATTAAAATGGTTTTATAATATAATTGCATCCGACCCCGAATTGGGAGCATGCGATTCCGAGGTTCGGATCAATGTATAGTGTATATGTGAACAATATAGACCATAATAAGTATGTTGCATAAGTCCATGGGATTCCATAAACTTCAATAACATACAATTCCTAATGTTCCCAAAATGGTAAAGTTTGATTCATTGAAAGCCAACAATCTTGGTGGGATGAAGGATCTGTGACTTTTCTCACTTGCCCATCATAACCTTAATAAACACTAGAAGTGAGCAAAAGATCGATTCGAATGAATCATTTTTATCTTGAACATTTATCAAAGATTGAACCACGAGTTAGTCATTTGGTATGAAAAACCTTTGTAAGAGAGGCATGCTTGAAACTATAGATCAAGTTATCGATTGAACCACGAGTTTCGTTTAATGTGTAAGTCATTTTGGTCTAGTTTTAAATGTGAAGCATTAAAAAGTACTCCAAAATGCGAGAGGTATCTCTGTTACCTTGAATGGATCAGTACCAGGCGGGTGACCTGCCTGTGAAGCTCCATCAAGTAAGCCTCAATCACGCATTCTTTTGTAAAGGATTCATTAGTTTGTTTGAAGTAGTTGCTGGATAACTCGATGATTACAACTAGTGCAACGCTTTGCTAACTAATATTTTTAGTTCTGATACAGAGACCATTTATTTGTCCTGTTCGAGGATTGTGACTCAAGTTCATTTGAACAGACATATGCATCAACATGAAGGAAAACTATTTGAGTGTTCTTTTGAAAGCTGTGCGAAAAGTTCAGCATGCAATGTAATACAAGGAGTCGAAATGAGAAGGAGTTCCATAATGGATCGACATCTTCTGGTAATTATAGTCTACCTGAATATTGATGTGAAGAAGATGGTTGTGGAATAGTCTTCCGAAGAAAAGACTATTTTAGAAATCATATGCTTCAACATGAAGAGGACTTTAATGTTCTTTTTGAGAGCTGTATAACATAAGTTTTACGATTGAAGGGAATGTGATTCGGCATATGAAAGTGTTCCACAATGAGTATTAAAAGACAACCTGAGTATAAATGCGAAGAAAATAGATGTGGAAAGGTTTTCCAATACTTGTCGAGATTGCGTAAACATGCCAACTCTCATGGTACTTGTATCCGTTCATTGTTTGTTTTGTGTCAGCCTACTTATCTCCGAGTCATGCTACTATTGCAGTCAAACTGGACTGTGTGGAGGCACTTTGCATTGAACCTGATTACATAAAATATTTCTCAAATAAAAGTGTCTCAATGACCATATTTCAGCAGCTTAAGAAGAACATTAAGCGCCACATGAAGAATGAATCGGGTGTTTTCACAAAATAGGTATTTGGATCGTGTTACTTATTTAGTGGATCCTTGTGCTTAATATATTGATTAATGAGTCATTTATTTAGAGATTAATGGACTATTATTTATTGGACTTCATTATTGATGGATCAAGAGAGTTATAATTAGGCTGAACTAATCATCTATATAAAAATGGTTAAAGAATTAAATGGTGGAGTTTTATTGTTGACCTAATTGAGGGTTTTGTCGATGACCTAAGGAGGAGGTCGATATCTTATTTTCCAACCGAAAAACCTACTGGCATGACCACCAAAAGATGACATTTTTCCTTTTAATTTCTACATCTTATTATATGGTTGCAAATATGCAAACTTGATGTTTATAGTGGATTCAAAGGCTACGACCGGGGTGGTTTTTTATCTTTTCTTTTACATAAAGGTTTTCCACCTACAGAAATTGTGTCTTTTTATTTATTGCTTTCTTATTACTTTTTCATAAGACCCTTACTCATGAAAAGGGGTCTAAATTTTGTTATTGCTGATTTTTAGCGGCGATAACAAGGTGTTTGATAGAATGCTTCAAAGAGGAATGTAGGCAAAACAATATGTATCTCAAAGAAAAATGTACAAATTGTCATGCTCCTTATTTTTAGGTAAGATATGTCGTGTCCAATACTCACGGTAATGAATACAAGGCACTTAAAATCTTTCATATATATACCTTATTCTTTCACTTGATAATTTGAACTATGTACAACCATTTATTTCATACAAACATTATTTACAAACCTAAACATCACAGTTAAACATACAACAAAGCAATACGCAGTGTTATATTTTTACAAAACACAAGTCTACATCAACGTACAACAGTATACATGACTCTCGACATCCTTATCTCGTCTTGCCAACCTTCCCTACTCGTCACTAGAATCCCCTGTATGAAATGGTTCAATTAAGTGATGTAGAGAGGCATTCAAAATCAGCCAATATATCATGTACAATAAAATGCATAAACACACCTAAAGTATAGAAATAACAAATCATGTAAGTACTTTTCAGACTGCTCTTTTCTTAATCTTTCTTTACCAGTATCGATGTACTCATTCTTGCCCTTAACCTTTGGTTTACGCATCACCTCGGGTTATGGAATCTTTGTATAAGATACCTAGCTTCATAAGTGGACAGTAAGCGCGACCAAACGATCAACATTTCCGAAAGTTCGGAAATTCTTAAACTTCTTAATAATCTTTTCATTTTGTGGCCACTTCCTTAATTTTCTTTTCTTCCAAGCTAGCCCGTAACTTGACTAAAACATGTCAAAGACATGTTGTCAGAGTAGTGCGTCCACACGCCCTCGAATTTTCACATAAGACACATAACATCACATAATCTTAAACAAAACTGTTTGTTGAAAAACATTTAGCAGTCTATCAAGCCAAAACACCAACAACTATTTGAGGGCTCCAATGATCTTCAAAATTCATGAAACAAAATTCTTTAAAAAGACAATTCACATGGCTAAAAAGGAATAAGAGTAATCGTTTACATCTAAGCACTTTATAGTCCTCGAAAAATCATAAAAACATAAGGACCGAAACTGTTTTTATAAACTTTACAGTTCTGGACCATCCTCACAAAACATAGTAAAACATGAACATAAGAACTACTTCTTTCTTACAAACCATTTTTCCATGAAACTAGACTTCATAAGGAAACTAAGCATGTATGACACATCATCAACAAGCAAGTATATGAAAATTAGTAAATTAAACAAAACAATAGAAAAACATGAACTTGTGAAAAACTGTTTTAATGCATTCATTCCCTTCATCCGACTTACCTTCTACTTTCTTTACTTCAAGACAAATTCATTTCCTTTATTATAAAATATAACCTCAACCTGATGAAAAACAACCACCTTCATCATGAGAAACCATATCTAAAACCATAGATTATAATTTCTACAACTAGTTCTACATTTCTTCTTATTTCATGGTGTTGTTTCATTCATTCTCTTCACTTTCCTTTGCACGAATTTTTCTTGCTGAAACCCTTTGAAGTCCTACCGTATCCCTTAAGCATGACATTTAAATGACATTTTTTGTTGAATTTATGTCATGTCAACCAATTACATTTTTCCTAACTAAAAAATGACATTTTTCCTTAGTAATGCATTTCTTCCTTTCTTGTGTTGCATTTTCATCATTCAATCTTATATATACTCACACTTCATTTCAATTATGTATGTAGTATGTTGTGGGTTTTACATGGATTGTATATCACATTTACTTTTACATGCTTATATAGAACCTAAACAATGTTTATCTATAAGAAACTAACCAACCATAGCATCTTATCATCTTAATTACATAACTATATAACCGTTTTTTATTCTTATCCTAACTATTTCCGTTTATCCTTCAACATCCTCTTTTAAACTCAAAGCTTTCTTCATCCCAAGCATGCTCCTCAAACGAGCAAATCTGTCTTTAATGGTTTGGTAAATATGTCTACAATTTGATGTTCTCCTTTAACATAGATCAGCTCCATTCTTTCGTCTTTAACACATTCTCTTATGAAATGATATCTTGTATTGATATGTTTGCTCCTCACATGCATGACTGGATGTTTTCCAAGTACTATAGCTCACTTATTAGAGAAAATTACAAAACCAACCCCCAACTTCAAGGTTGCGTAAAGGCGTACCGTTGTAGTTACAAATTGATTGATTGACTCTCAATGTTACATATACCATTCACATTTAACCCCTATACTGTAGCAGGGGGTTTACTGTTTGTTTATTCTAGTTTCAAGTTAATAGACAACATTCAATCTTTAGGGCTCCAAATCTTGTGTACATTGCGTTCAAGGCAGCGACAAGAAAGGACCTTCTCCTCTGAGGTGCGGTAAGTGTGCTACCTTCATTACATCCATCCTCCCAACCTTTTGAAAGCACATCGTTTTAGAACTAAAATATATTTGGCTTCCTTTCCAGTTAAATAGAAATCCCATAGGAATCCCATGAGAGATATAGGTTGACTTGTGGCAGACCACAACATCTATTTGAGGAAGTCCATCAAGTACATTACTGTCTGGTAAGGATCCCCATCTACCCATTTTTTATTATGAAAACAACTTTCTCTAGGCTGCAAGAGTAAGGCAATTTTTGGGCATAGTTTGAGCAATGCGACAAACTGAGTATTTAAAGCAGATTTTGGGATTTTGGAATTGCGTTGCTTGATTAGAGGTTGTTGCAGGCAATACAAAGAAGTAGTTGTGGGTTGAATCTCATTTCTTGAGATTCACAAAACCTTTGGTAAGATCTTTGGAAAATTAAAGTTACTCATTGCTTTGTCTATAATGCTCTCAATTTGTTTACTGCGTTTCAATTTGTTTACTGGGTTGAATCACATTTCTATGGAATTCTTTGACATTGTTTACTTTGTCTCCAATCTTACTTATTCAAATTTACAAAAAGTGTGATAAGATCATTTGAAAAATGAAGTTCTTTGCTTGACCGATTGCTTTGTCCGGAATTCTGTCAATTTGTTTACTATGTCTCCAGCCAGCCTTGAATTCGTTATGGATATCGATTGCTTGAATTTATTCCAGATTCGATTTTTTTTGTTAATATTTTTTTTTGGAATACAATTTATCATTGCAATTAGTGTGGGAGTTAGACATTTAACTGACTGTATGAATTGTTCTCATATTCTCAATGTTTTTTTGCATTCTCTAATCTTAATATATTGTTTTTATTTTTTAATTCATAGGTTTGGACCTATGGCTCAATCTACAAACGTCAATGAAGAGAAAGATAATATCTTGGATGAAAACGAAAACAAACCGGATGATAGAGTCCCTAAAGAGGAAATCCAAGGAAAAAATGATAAGTCCACTCCCAGTGTCACATATATATGGATGATGCACAATACTCCAATGATTTATCAAAGTTGGACGATGTCGGTGAAAATGAATATATGCATCCATCATCTGGTAAATTTTACGACTATATATACTATCAACTACATAAGTGGATTGGTACACGTAACATCATGCATTACATCAATTTAACGAATATGTACACATAACATCATGCATTACATCAATTATCACGATATCTTGTACCTGAAGCACTTGTAAAATCTTATGCTTTTTGTGATGAATGATAATACAATCGATAGGGATTGCGTTCTTTTTTCGGATTTATAAATTTCATTTAGGTTACCTTTTAATCACATGTTATAAAATATCATACTTGATTGAAGAAATGTACGTAAACACACAATATATAATACATCTCCCGATTCATATAACTTTGTAAATCAAACTTACTTACGAATAAGTTAGCGATATATGTGTGAAACTTACTTCTCAAACAACAAGTTACTAATATCTTAATTTTTAGATTCATTAACATTATAGAATACATTAATACGTTTCCATAGTTGTTGGGCAATTAGTTTCGATCGAATATGATCAAATGACATATGTGATTGAAGAAATATACGGAAAACACATTCGTATAATACGTCTTCTCAAGAAATATATGGGCAAGTTGTGATTGACTGAAATGCACAACTTGTGAACTTTGAGGGTCACAATAATATGTCTTCTCAAATTTGAGGTGTCAAACTTGCATAATTATACTTAATTCGAGGGTCATATACGCAACTTGTTGGAACTTTAGAGACTAAATAGTAACAAATTGAAAGATAGAGTGTCAAATTATCGTCATTTTATAACTTGGAATAACATATGCAAATTTTAACGGTGTCGTTATATGGGTCAATCTTAAATGGCAATGAAAAGTTTGAGTGTTTTCCTTGCATTTTATTAAAGTTTGAGGGCTATATCTGCACATATTATTTCGAATAGTGTATCTAATCTACAATTTTGAAACTTGAGTGACATCGCCTTACACAGCATGTAAGTTGGGGAACCTCACCCTCACTTAGTATCAATCACTACCTTTGTCGATTGCTGATACTTGAGTGTTTCCTAAACAAACCTCAACCAAATTCCATGACAAACACAAGCATTTGTAGCAACATACTCTGCCTCTTGGAACTCCATGCAAATGTTGAGTTTACAATTAAGTAAATAAAACCACTGGTGCTCTTCGAGTCATCATTGCTTCCAGCCCAATAACTATCACTATAGTCAATCAATTCAAAATCTTCAGTCTTTAAAATCCACATATCATAATCGGTAGTTCAACGAACATATCTCAAAATTCTTTTTACCACTTTCAAGTGTAAATGAGTTGGTGCTTCCATAAATTAACTTACAACGCCTACTCCAAAGAGTATATATGGTTGTGTGTTTGTTAAGTAGCGTAGACCGCAAACCAAGCTTTTAAAATTTGTTGAGTTCACCTTTTCTATAGAATGATCTTCTATAGATAGTCTTATACTAACATCAACCGGTGTATCAACAAAATTACATACAACCATGTTATGTTTCTTCAAGATCTCTTTTGTGAATTGATCTTGACAAATAATGATTCTTGAGTTTGTTTGTCTCACTTCAATTCCAAGATAAAAAATCAGAAGTCCCAAGTTCATCATTTCAAATTCCATCTTGATTGAGCTTTAAAAGTCCACAACTCCTTTAAAATATGATCTAGTGATTATTAAATCATCCACATATAAACATATCACCATAAATCCATTTGCTTCATTCCCTCGAACATATAGAGTTTGTTCATGTGGACAACGAACAAATCCTATTTTTAGAAAATATCCATCAATTCTAGTATTCCAAACCTTGTACCTTGCATCAAACCATACAAAGTTTTCTTCAATCGAAGTACTTTGTTTTCAGCTCCTTTAATTGTATAACCTCGTGGATATTCAATATATACTTCTTCTTCAAAAAATAACATTTAAGAAAGTTGTTTAAACATCTAATTGATAGATTTTCCGGCCATTCTCTCCACCCAAAGCAATGGTAAGTCTGACAGTTTCAAGTTTTGCAATAGGAGAGAAAACTTCTTCATAGTGCACACCTTCATTTTGTTTGTAACATTTTGCTGTAAGTCTAACTTTGAACCTCTATAGTTCTCCATTCGATCTTCTTTCGATTTGATATATCAACCTCACTTCAATTGATTATTGATTGAGAGATCTTTCCACCAAAGACCGTCTTTTTCTTTTCAATTGAATCAATTTCTTCAGCCATCACATTTCTCCCTTTTTCCCTTTGAATTGCCTCCTCAAAACTCATAGATTCAATATTCATATAAAGGCAAAAATGGGTGAAATCACAAATCCCATATAATATCCGAGTAGTGTTCTCAACTATATAATTCAAGTTTCTTTTTACTTATGGACCAACACTAAAATTTGAACTTGAACTTGCTGCATTTGAATCTGTTGATTGTGATATTGAGAAAACAAGGAATACTCGGGTGGGAGTGTTTGGGGATGAGTTCCCTTCTTCATTTATATAATTATTTCCGTTTGTTTCTCATTCATCTTCAAAGAATTCAAGAGGTTGATTGCATCTCTACTTTTATTTCCAATCCCAACTAGAGGATTCATCAAATATCACATCTCGACTGATCAAAAATTTCTTTTTCAATGGATCAAACAGTCTATAGGCTTTTGAATTTTGATCATAACTAACCAAGACTAATTTCTATGGCTTTGCATCTAGTTTTCCTTTATCTTCATTGGCAATATGCATATAAGCTAGACAACCAAAGATTTTCAAATGAAAAACCTTTGTTTTAATTCCTCTCAAAGCTTCTTGTAGTGCCATTCCGTCAACCTTTTAGATAATTATGTTCAACAAATATACAGCAATATAAGCTGCATCACCCTAGAGTTTTTTTGGCATGTTTATATCGACCTAAGAGGGAGACTAGAGCAAAAAAATTTCAGATGACTTCTAAGGAAAGAGCCCCTATGAAGCCATGAGAATTGCTAGCAGAAATAGTGGAAAAATCATGAGTAGTGATCATCATAATGAATCATCGGATGGTGATAACAGCACAAAACATCCACTTGTAACATCTTCCCAAGCGATATATTCTGGGGAAATTTTGCTAAATAGCACCCAATTTTTTGTTTACCAAATAACATGTTTTCATAAAGGGTTTGCTAAATAATATGTTTTCGTAAAATATTTGCTAAATAGTATACGTTTATATATTTTTAATAAAAAATAAATCAAAAATTGACATATATGACTTATATATATTAATTTAAATATATAATAAATTATATTATGAATTCACATTAAATTGACTTTAACGAGTTTTAATACAATATATTTACGTTGAAAAATAAATTAAATTCTTTTAATAAATTTTAAGAATTTGCTAAAATACATTAATTTACGATATGAAAATATTGATAAAATATTTTCCCACCTTCCCCCGGAGTTTGTGCAGTGGGAGAACCTCAGAGGCGAAGATCATCTGTTATTTTGTTGATCATTTGGTCGCCAACGTCGACCGCCGTGTCTACTTTGATAAGCATGCCAGGGCAATCACCACTCTCCTCATTCCTTTGCCGAGGGGCATACCGAATATTGTCGTCGCGCTCACCCCTCACCTGTATTTTTCACTAGAATATTCTTCCCTTTGTATTCGAGAATCCTTTCCTTCAATAATATCATGATAAGATTCCCCAAAATATAGCATTGGCCTGTAAAGTGGTCATTAATTTTACGCAGTTCGTAGTATACCCTTTGATTCATAGTATCTGTGCTCCGACTTGGGACAAATTCATTTCTCTCCATCTCTTGTCGAAGGGATGAATTTTCTTTTCCACTGCATTTAACGTTGTAGGCTCTTTCTTTCAATGAAGAGCAGTCATAGTCTCCTCAACCTTTATGTACTTATTAATCTTCTAGGTTAGCTGCCCTAATGATGTGGGAGAGTTTTTTATAAGACTGGCTGAGAGCTCACACGGTCAAACACCTGTTGAAATATATCCAATTTTTCTTTTAGATCCATCTTGATCACTCAAGCCATGTGATCGAATTTTCAATAAATTGTCTCAAGGTTATTTTCCATGAATGTACTTGAGAGCATATAGCTCCGCCTTGCTTCTTGGAGGTCCAACATTAGGAGCGAACTGTTGAGTGAACAAAATCGCAAAATCCTTGAAAGAGCAGACGAATTCGAAAGGCAGATTTTTAAACCATAATTTTGAATCCTTCTAGAGGGCAGCTATGAATATCTTACATCTGATAGTATTGTTGGCCCTAACAGTCCCAATCCGTCATTCAAAATCAGACAGGTGGTCGAGGGGATCACCTGAACTAGCGAAGGTTGACATTCCATTGGGAGCCCGGAACAAACGCTCGGGAACATCTTTCATGATATGTTCCGAAAATGGATACAAACGAAGTTGAAGCACCGTGGAAACTCCATTGTTTATATTAGGATTTTGATAAGCATCTTCCAAGTTCAAAAGGAAATCTTTCCCCACATCTCTCATAATTGGTTGTTCCATTGCTTCATGGAAGAACGCAGGTTGGCGTTCGACATCTAGCCACATTCGACGCCTCTATATGGCATCTAGTTATGCCACCAATTCTTGGATCCGTACCTGGTCGGGGTCGGCATTCGCTCCTTGGGTCAACTCATTCCGGGCATACGACGTAAGATTTCTTCTACATTAGAACTTTGGTTTCTTGGACGGTCGCCCTCTATGTCCACTCCGACTGGTGGTCGCCCCAAGTAGATTATGAACATGTGGTTGTGCCACTGACTTCTGTGCTGAGGCATGGATTGATTGTCGAAGGTCACCGACCATCATTCCATCAGTTTCTACAAAGATTGTGGATTGAGGGTAGTCACTTCTCTACCAGCAATGTTGTTATGCGACTCTTGTTGGTTCTGAGCCTCCATAACTTCCACAGATTCTGGGTTTCCATGAAAAAAACGGTGCAACAAAAAGAAAAAACTAGCATACAGAGTTTCTCAATGAGTTTACCAGTATGTCCTCATGGATGCCACTAAATTTTAATGGTGAAAATTATATACCTTAATATTGATTTTGACTATATGAGATGACCGCTGGTAATTGGATGCCATTAAACAATATACCGGAAATTATATGTGGAAAACCCAATATCTGGAAGGAAAACACATGGGACACTAAACCCAAAAATAAATAGCATTCTAGATGAAAGAGTACACATAATATCTTTTATCATGGTCTCCAGCCTCTCTTCTAGTCTTCACCCCCTCCCTTTTATAGGAGATGAAGGTGAATAAATGATTATTAAATCTTATCGTAATCTAATCAACTGTTCCTCAAGTTTATAAATATGATTTTTACCCCGTAAAAGTCATGTGGTGCCGTCTGGGATTGGTGGGGAATTCGTTGTTTACATTTCGTATCTCCACCGTCCATGCCACAATTTGGCTAAGGATTAACAACGACCGCGCTTATCGTGCAGATCGCGTTGCCTACTTCACTTGCATGTCTTCTAGTGTCGACCGACCTGACTAATTACAGAATACGCTCAACCCGATATTATAAATTCATGCATTAACACTACCCGATATAGGTTTGGTAGGGTCTTGGTTGTCGAATTTTGACCCAATCGTTACTTAATTTAATAAAAAGTTACATAAAATATATGGATAAATTTAATTTATGGTAATTCTAACTTACATTTTTAATCAAAACACTACAAATTAGCACCTTAAGTGTGCATTATTATCCTTTGTGATCTTATGAATGAACTATCTAAATTTGAAATATTTTATGGCATATTTTCTATCTTTAAACCATATTGAGTTTCATAGAAAAAAGATTATATTTAGCAATGTTTTCATATATATTTTAGGAGCAAACCAATATCTTTGAATTATACTCCATACAAGATCTAAGGCAGGATTACATCCAACAAGCGAAATACTTGAAGCAAGTAGAAAAAAGGTGGTTACATATGTTTGTGATTTTTTGACTTCAAATGTAATAAAAAAATAAAAAAAATATTTATTATTGAATTTTTAAATAAATTAAATATATATTTTTATACCATATGATATACTATTCCATGCTGTGTTTGGGAACCGGTGATTGCCACCCGATCCATTTGTAGAACGGTTCCGATCTGACAGGAACCGGC
Source organism: Utricularia reniformis (assembly GCA_009725065.1). NCBI lineage: Eukaryota > Viridiplantae > Streptophyta > Magnoliopsida > Lamiales > Lentibulariaceae > Utricularia > Utricularia reniformis. Next base: position 59,326 of record RWGZ01001110.1, on the reverse strand, counting down.
CCATCATTAATTAAAAAAATGTAATACTTCATCTTCTCCGCCTCATTTCCACTTATGACCTGCAATTGCGTTTTAAAAAATGCTCTTCATTATCTTTTATTCTTGTTTCACTTCTTATTTGGTTGGGTTTTTCATCAACTTTTGAACTTCAACGCTTATACTTCATCTTCTTCATCCCATTTCCAGTTATGACATAGTATAATTTGAGGGATCAAAATTAAATTAAACTCATTTTTTAATGAGTGATAGAATTATGAATATAGAAAATATAAAGGTGTATGATGATATTAATACATATATAATTGAATATGGACTGGAACTGAATTTCATTAGTTTAGATGCTTTAGCTATGATGATTAAAGTTACAGTATATAAAATAATTAATATATATATAATTGACAGAGCAAATCATTCTCAAAATTAAACCAAGCCCTTCCCCTTCTATCTCAATGGTAGAGTAAATGAATTTTTTTGTTTGTTACATCGCATTCTCCCTTCCAGTTGCTGTTTTTGTGTTATTGGTGACTATATGAGAGATCATAATTACTCTAGTAATCACCAATAGAAAAATATAACAGAAAGAAACTAATTCTATAAATATTTATTAATATATAAATATTGAACACTATATGAGGTGTACGGATTCCATTTGAATTTGTGATTAAATTTGATGTATCATAATGTTTTCGATTTAGTAAGATCATAATATTCAATGATAAAACTATTATTTTGGAGGACAAGCAAATTTGGTATCCAAAAGTTTCAAATTGTGATAATTATAATCTCCATAGTTTTGAGATGCTAAAACCAATCTTTAATTTTGTATGACAATTTTGATTTTCAGTTTTTGTAATTAAATTCTCATAATTTTGTGATTCATGACCAAAGATGTTTAGAAGTATTAAAGGGAGGAGAAAATGGGAATGCCTGGCAACGTTGCTCCGGCCTCAACGATGAAGAGGTTGCCGGTGATGTAATTCGAGGAGTCGTGAAGGAGATACCTCAACACGGACGTCAACGCCGGATTTAGCGTCCCGAAACTCCTTAGAGGCACCGTTTTCCTCTCTACCTTCTTCAACCATTCCTTTTGAAGCAGACTTTCAGTTATCTCTGATTTAAAAAGCCCCGGAGATATGGAGTTCACTCGTATATTATACTCTCCCAATTCTAAAGCCATCGCCTGTAAAATTCAAGTTCAAATATCCAAATTCAACGTCACAAAGCAGGTAGGAACTCACCTTTGTCATATTATTCACCGCAGCTTTGGTGCAATTATACACTAAGCCACCAGGGAGATGCCCTCTCTCAAGACCGGCGATCGAAGAGATGTTCACAACCGAGCCGCCGTGCTTCGAATCACGCATCCGCATACATACATACTTAGATACAAGCCAACTCCCAGTGAGATTCGTCTTCACGACGTCGTTCCATTCTTCTTCTTTCAAATCAAGTGGACTATGTATTCTCCCTAAATTGGGATTACAGAATAGCGCCATAATTCGATTGAAAAGATGAATTGACATTATCAAGATGAGGTTTATTTACCTCTGATACCAGCGTTGTTAACCAGAGCATCGATTCTCCCGAATACAGCCCATGCCTTGTCAACCGAGGCCTCAATTTCCGCCGCGCTTGAGCTGATATCGAGCTCTACAGCGACGGCTCGAATCGGATCTGAGGAAGTGGAAGAGGAACTTATCGTCCGGCCGTTAATCTCATTACAGAGAGATTTCAGATTGTACATTCTACGAGCTGCAGCAACGATTCTGCAGCCGGCTTCTGCTAAATCTAAGCAGAACTCCCTTCCGATACCGGAAGAAGCGCCAGTTACCATTACAATCTTGTTTTCCAGTCGAATCCACGGCTCCAGTTTGCTTTCGATTTGGCTTCTCTGCGTCTCCATTCTTCTTTTAAGATGACTGCAATGAACGGGTAGCTTTATGCTTTTAAATACTAATGAATGCCCCAGAATCGGCCATCTTGTTCATGGCTAAACAGGAAAATACATAAATGTCCCTCTTCATATATAATGACGGCTCGGTAACTATTATTTAACTACCGCAGTGGGTAATGGTTCCAGCACAAGTGAATTATAATGAAAATGAACGAATTGTAATTCTCGTTTCAAATTAAATAAGAAAAGCAGAATCAGTCCAAAATGTATTGGCAAAAATAGTCCAAAACGTGTGATAGGGTTGTCAAAATTGATCCAGTATAATATATTTTAGAAAATTGAATTAAAAAATCAATCACCTTACTAAAATATGTCCAAAAAACTATCTTTTGGAAAATTAATCCAATAAATTTACATACTATGGTCTTATAAATTTGGCAAAACTAATTTAATATAGAAATGTAAATCAATATCATATTGATTGATACAATTAGAATTCATTAAATTTAGTTTCTACATACTAGGAAAACCATGCCCGATTAGTATAATTGATTAAAAATATATAATTTGATATATTATAAAATAAAAAAGCAATAATTATGATATGAGTGATTTATTATACCGAGAAATCATATATGCATGTATCGTCCGATAATTAATGTTAAAATATGATATGAGTGATTTATTATAAAGATAAATATTGGACCAAAGTTGTATTGACGAAAACATGTCATAGGTTACATGACTTCTTACCAATTGCTTCTTATGGACATAGTTATCGATATATTATTTGTATATTACTATTGCCGATATATACTTGTTATTTTTTAATAAAAATTTGATTTAAAATATATTTAAATTAATTGTTTAAATAATTGAATGGCGTTTCTAAATAGATACAAACACTGCTTCAATGACCCAATATAACAACAAATGATATGTTTTACTATCGCTTATAAATATATGGGTGTGTTCTACACAAATTATGAAATGTTGAATTATAATTTATAATTAAAATACACAATGAAAATGCATAATCAGAATTTGTATAGTATTCTATAATGAATATGTTAAATTGTTTAATGTAAAAAGTATTATGTAAAATGTTGAATAACAATTAATTTACATTAATCAAAATATAATAATGCCCTTTATATTAAATATGAAATAAAATATCAAATAAAAAATATATTTAAGTGTAATAAATTAACAATTAGTTAGATTTTTATTAAAAATGAAATTACAATAAAAATAACATTGTTGGATTTTCAACACATAAATTTGAAGCTCAACTTCCTCAAGATATACTGGGTTCACATTGATATGCTCGCCACAAATCATCACAAATTGAATTTCTGATAATTTCCATGATAATATTGTCTTGTCCAATTGGTGTATTTTCATCCAGTTTGTCAATGTTTGTTTTGTTGCGTTTTTTTTCAAAATTGTCAAAGTTAGTCCCATCATCAGTGGCATCAATATGTCTAAGAAAATTATGTATCATCATGGTTGAAGTAACTACATATACCTGGTGGTTAAATACGAGGTTACATGGCATGTCCCTCAAAATGTGAAATCGTTTTTTCAAAACGCCAAATATTCTTTCAATGACAGTTTGTAGTGACGAATGTCTATGATTAAATAATTCTTTCGGACCATTGTAATTCGGAGCATGGCGAAAGTCTGGCATATGATACCTCTCGTGACGATAAAGAGCCATGTATCCTATAGTATTAATTGATTTTACTTCCTTTAAATTCTTTCCCTTTCTATGTTTGACTTTAGAGAATTCATCAATCATCTAAAGTCTGTATTCAATATCAACTAAATGGAAAATAATTTGGCAAGTTCATATATTTTCATTAAAAACAAAGACATTGTTTGTTAAGTACAATGAAATGTAATTTCGAAAATAACTAATGATCTCGAAATATAATGTAAAAATAACATTGAAATACATCTTAATTTTTCACGTTTCAAATTAATTTGAGGAAATTGAATGCTAGAAGAATCCAATTAGAATCATAAAAATCAATAGAAGATAAAAATATACCTAATTTTGATATGAATACAACATTCGGATTTGTCAAACTTAATTTGGTTTTGAGGCTCTTTGTAACGGTGAAAATGACCGTATGGAAATACATCCCCTTGTCTGCAAAGAAGGGTTTTTATTTTTTTTAAATAATTTTTAATTATTTATAATAATTTCTTTTAATATATATAAATAAAATATTATTTTTATTAATTAATTTTTGTAATCTAAATAAATAATTTAGTAAATAGATAAATATAAGTAAATAATTTAAAAATATTATTTTATTTTGATAATATAAATACGTAATTTGATTTAGAAGATGTGAGAGAATGATGATGTGTAAAGAGATGTATACTGTGGAAATCGCTTTGGGCGCGGACAAGGTTACACTTAACATGATGGAAGAAGTTTATAAGATGTAGCCATTTTCCAAATGTATAGGGACAAAATTGAATTTTTTTGGATATTTTTGGACTAATTTTGCCCATGCGCGTAAAAGAATTGGATAGAATTAATGTATTTGGAAAATTTGTGCACAATTTGAAAATTGTTGATTCAACTTTGCCAAACACATATATGTTTTAAATCAAAATCGATAATTTAAAGCTTTATGAACTAAACCTACAGAAAATAAACCTTTTGGAGAAAAATTACAAATATGACATTTTTGCCGCTCGAACGAATAAAAAACATATTATGACTAAAATCGTTATTCTTTTCATATGATCTTCTAAAATAAATGAGTAAGTAATTTTTGTTAGCTTAAAATGGATTTTACCGATTCTTTACAGATTACTTTTCTGTTAGAACTCAGACGCACACACACGGCGGAATGGAATAGACACACAAAACTTTTACGTGGAACCCGAGTACCGGGAGAAAACCACGGACCAATACCGGTCAATCCACTATCACCAAATAAACAACAGATACAATTCAAGAACTATCCCGTTCTTGAAACATTGATATCGAGCAACAAACAATAAAGATTATCTCCACAAAACTCCTTTGCAACCTTTGTTGTTCTCCCGTGCTCCCTCTGCGTTTTTCCCTCTGGTGATGATGATCCTTGTTATTCTCTGATAAACCCTAATATGATGATGATTCACATTAAGACGGCTAACACCCATTATATAATGGTTGCAAGTGGGCTTTAGGGTTAAGACCCACTAATCTTTGTTGACTCCACTCAATGCATTCCTTCGGTTGATCGACCGTCACACCGAAACATGCTGCTCTCAAGGCCGGAACCTGGTGCCGATCGTCACTTCAATGTCGATCATACTCAGACTGTCGATCGTCCCTTCCATGAAAAGTGCCGATCGCCCAACAATTTTGGGTAATATATTTTTGTCTAATCATATGTCCATCCACATAAATTATAAATAATTTATTTATAAGACTATGATATTATGATTAAATGATCTAATCTACATTTTAATTGTTAGTTGTCATCTATTTGTTGCATCCTGGAATTGGGTAAAGTGTTAAATCAGTTCATAATACAATTAGTTTCTTGTGGGGATTGTGATTAAGACTTATTTCTAATTAATAAAGGATTGAAAATTATGGATTATTATCTCCAATCAATGCCCAATAGACCGATTCCTATTACCAGAGTTTCATGTTTGGGTCATCTAGTTAAACTTCTTATTCATATTGAATGGGTCCCCATGATCGGATACATATTAGCCGATCAAGTTGTGCTGGTTGAACTATATGGCAGATTCAACTAAAGTCACTAAGCACTCCTTAACATAAAGGGATCAAGCATGTAACTACTTGATGACAGCACCAGTAGATTGAGTCCAGCAAAGTACATTCGATCTTCTCAAGTCACCCAAGGTTGAGCATGATGCTCTATACCATCACTTGAAGTTCATTAGAAAGCTGAAGCTTGATCTAAAACTTGACTTCGCAAGTTGAGGCTTCAGAGGCTCGAGTTCGACTTAGGGAATGCTTAAGCACCGTGTAACGCCAGTAAACCCGGCATAGCCAGATTACGTGATGGAACATAATTAACAAGAAAAAACACTTAAAAACAAGGTTCAACACCGACAACATGTATTTAAACAAAATAAAGTCTCTTAGTTTAATTTAAAACAACATGACATTTGACTACGGACAGCCGACGATATTCTCATTCCCCTCCTCACTCTTCAACCTCACCATATACAAAATTTGTAAAACTGTCACAATTTAATAAATTAATCTTCACTACTATCACGTTAAACCATTTTCTTCATTTTCTTTCCCTTATTACATTCTTATCATTCTTTCATTATCTTCCTTTCTTTTCTTTATTCTTTCTTTATTGTGGCCGGATTTGACATGTTGGTTACATGACCTTCATGAACCGATCATTAGATTTTAGTTTGTCTGACGAGCCTGTGTGCTTCCCTTCCCCATGTAGAGACTCACGCGCTACAATGTTCTCGGTTCCGTTCGGTTCTTTGGTACGTACATATCATTTTTGAGAACTTGGATATCAATTCCTCATGTATGTCCTAAATGTGGCTCACCATGCACCTGGCACGATGCCAAGTTTTGTTTTTCCATCTCACCCCGACTTTTCACTTTTTATTCATTTCTTACCATGATGTTTTACTCTTTTCCCTATTGTAACGACCCGCCTCCCATTGGCACGATAGTCTGCTTTGGACTAAACTAGCTCTAATGACTTCTACGCCGTCCTCCGGGCTTTACTTTTTCCCTAGCCCTAAACTTCTTAGTGGGTCCTCATTTGTGTTTTACTCCAGGATGAGCACGTTTAATTTTTTAGTCCTAATGTGATACTTGTCACTTTGCTAGAGAAAACATAGGGGTGGACACGGGTCTGGACCAACGAGTTATGAGTCGAACCCGTCAACCCGTACGTGTTGACCCAATGGGCTGAGAATTTTTCTTGACCCGTTAAGGAGTTGACCCGTTAAGGAGTTGACCCAGTGGGTTGAAAATACTGCCCAACCCGTCAACGTATTGGTATAACCTAAACCCTAAACTAAAAACCTTAAATTTTAACATTAAAATAAAAAATTGACCCACTCCAACTTGTTGACCTGTATGGGTCTACCCATGCAGTTGACGTGTTGAATATCGCCGTCTAACCCGTACACTAACAATTGATGGGCCAACCTTGTAAGACCCCTTAGGGGTGCGAGAGACATCTTAGACATATACCGACATGGGCTGTAGAGTCACTAATTTTGATTGATTTTTATATATTTATAGCTCAATTTGAGTTATGTGCTACACATGTGGTAAAGAGGTTCTACCCACAATTCTTCAGTTTACGTTTTGGAGAGAGAAAATCTCTTCCTTTATTTATATTATAATCATTTGACATTTATAATACAACTAGAGATCAAACAAGTGTGAAATGAAAAGAGTCCGAAAAATGACTAGAATAACAAAATCATCACGATTAAGCAAATCCACACGTATGTGGGTAAAAAATCCACGTAAGTTAGGGCATGGAGCTAGACAACACGTGTTTCGACACGAATGAACACGAAATATGATGCAAAAAAGTGAAATCCCCTCAAGATGACACAACTATGCAATTAGAGCTCAATACCACGCGACCAAAACCAAATAAATGCAAACTCCACCAGAGGAAAAGATCCACACGAATCGTAGCGAATATCCCCACGAATCTATGCAAGAACACGCGAAACAAGGTAAAAGTGCACGAAACTTGTGTGTTGATATGTGTGCCGAAAGTTCCAAACCTTAAAATGATATGAGAATTTCACTTTACGCGCAAGGTGACCCATTTTCTTATTTCATGGGCTCATTTTCTAGGTCCAAGTCTTCAAAAATATAGAAAAAGTTCAACTTCTAAGAATACCTAGTAATGTGTGCAAAAAGTCTCGATTAGTGATTCTTTTGAAAATTACATCGATCAATATAACAATCAACCTTGGATAACTCTCAATTACTTGAAAGATTTTCATTTCCATGTTTAGCCTTTATGAGTCATGCCCCATTATTGGTCAAGCACACCTCTCTTGGGTGGTGTTTGTCTGTCTTAGGTCGAATCGTGTCTTAGATCAACACTTTTATCAATGGCCAGACAGAATCTTCACATGTGCTCATTTACTTGTACCCGGTCTTACTATCTCTTTCAAAATCAAAATTCAATTTTAAAGCTTTTTGAACTAACCCTGCCAGAAAACAAACCTTTTGGACTTTTTAAACAAGTGACATTTTTGCCGCTCGAATGAATAAAAAACATAATACGATTAAAATCCTTATTCTTTTCGTATGATCTTCTCAAATAACAGAGTAAGTAATTTTGAGTAGTATATTTTGGTCTAATCATATCCATCCACATAAATGTATAAATAATTTATTTATAAGACTATGATATTATGATTAATTGATCTAGTCTACATTTTAATCATGTTTTATGAATATGTAATTTCCCTTAGACTTCTAATATTGTTGGTTGTCACCTATTTGTTACATCCTGGAATTGGGTAAAGTGATAAATCAGTGCATAATACAATTAGTTTCTTGTCGGGATTGTGACAGACTTATTTCTAATTAATCAAAGATTAAAAATTATGGATTATTATCTCCAATCAATGGCAATTTAACCGGTTCCTATTACGATAATTGGATGCTTGGATCACCTGGTTTAGCTTCCTATTCATATTGAACGGGACCTCATGACCAAAAACACATTAGCCGATCGATCCCTGCCAATTGAGTTATATGGCATATTCAACTAAAGTCGCAAAGCGGTCTCCAACATAGAGGAATCAAGCATGTAACTACTTGATGGCAGCACGAATAGATCGGATCCCGCAAAGGGACAATCAACCATCTTAAGTCACCGCAAGGTTGAGCATGACGCTCCATGGTCAACCCCCTTGGAGTTTATCAGGAAGGTGAAGCTTGATCTAAGACTTTCCTTTGCAAGCTAAGGCTTCACAGGCTAGAGTCCGACTTGGGGATTGCTTAAGCACCATGTAATGCCCGTAAACCCGACCTAGCCGGATTATGTGATGGAACATAATTAACAAGGCAAAAAATTTAAAATCAAGGTTCATAGGTTCAACATAGACAACATGAATCTAAACAAAACAAAGTCAACAAGTTCAACTTAAAACGACACGACATTTGACTGCGGACAACCGACGATCTTCTCGTTCCCCGACTCACTCCTCAGCCTCATCACCTACAAAATTGGTAAGGCAATCACAGTTTATTAAAGACAACTTTAGTACTTTTAGGATTAAAGCATTTTGTTCATTTACTTTCCCTTATTACATTCTTATCATTCTTTCATTATCTTCCTTTTTTTGTTTCTTCGTTCACTAATGTGGTCGGAATTGACATCCCCGATTACATGTCTCGCCCGAACCGATTATTAGATTTTAGCCGCTGTGACAAGACTGTATGCTTCCCTTCCCCTAGTAGAAATTCATGCGCTACCCTATTCCAATCTGGTTCTGTTTGCCATTTTGTTACGTACATATCATTTCTGAGAACCTCGATATCAATCACTCAGGCATGCCCTACATGTGGTTGACCATGCAACTGGCATGATGTTGGGTTTGGTGTTTCCATCTCAGGCAGAGTGGTTTACGACTCAATTGATCTCGTCTAAAAATGTTCTTAGTCTGGTTCTTAATAAATCAATTTATTTCTCTTTATGTTCAACTCAATTAATGTTGGGATATGTGTGATACATACGATATAAGAAGTTGGACCCACAATGTATGAACTTACGTAATCGGAAGAGCAAAGCTCTACTTGGGTTTCCACTATAATCAATTAAAATAGGTACAATACAATCCCGAAGTATCACAAGTCCGAGTGAAATAGTGTGAAAAACGATCAGGATGACATAATCACCCTGGCCTACCAACTCCACGCAAGATGAACCAAGTTGTCAGCTCCACGCAAGTTCCACTACAAGTCCACGCGGATGTAGATTAGTTTCAAGTCCATGCGGATCAGATCAAGTTTCTTTAATCTATTGTGTTCACTAAGTTTACCAAGTAATCCTGATATTTTGTGATCCCCTTTGTTCTTTCTGCATTCATGAATCACCCTATTACGCCACCATTCGACAATATAATATTACTACTTTGGTCGGTTACCCGTTATAATACCGTAAGTCCTTGCTACCTCTATTTTGTCACATTCTGGGGTTGATTTGCGACAAATTCTTCCATCCCTTAGAAATCTGCGATAAGTACCCTTTAGCCAACTAGATTCGCGATGAATTCACCCTATCAATAAAATTCATGATGAATTGAATAGCTCCCCAAGATATCAAGATAAATTCTTCCTTCCAACAATATCCACAATGAATTTATGCTTACACCACCAAATCCACAAGAATTCATGATGAATTCCTACTTTCAAACAAGGTCCACGATGAATTATACTCAAAAAAAAATTACGCGGTGAATTGAGTTGTTACCACCACGATCAGCAATGAAATCTCCCAAATTCGTGATGAATTCTGGATGATCAAAAAAAGCAATGAATTGGAACAAATTCATCGTGAATTTGTTCCTTGTTCTCCTTCTCGTGTGATTTTCATGTCAAAGTGGCAAAGGAACCATTCATATAAGAGTGCATTACAAAACAACGATACATTTAAGTGTAACTAATTTTTTTATACCAGTCGATATATCGCCGCCACACCAGCCAGTACGGAAAAAACCACGTGGCATTGGCATTCTGATTGATATCGCCTGAAACCTAGGTTTTCTTGGGTTTGAACTGAAAAATATTTTTTTAAAAAAAATAAATTTTGATGACGGCCTTACCGGTCTAGATCTGTGATAACCCAAAAAACCGTACCCCTAAAAGGTACCATAGAGAAAGTGAGTTTGAACTAAAGGAAATATAATGAGAATAACAACGATATATTGAACTGAAAACGAAATAGGGAAATATACTTTGCAAAACTATATTTTTTGAAGGCAAAATAAACCTAACAATTAAAATAAATTAATGTTTTTATACCGGTCAAAAATATATTATGTCAAAAATAAATTGAAGACAAAAAATTTCAAGCTAGTGGAAGGGGAGGGCTAAATTGTACTTAAAATAAGTTAAAAACCTATAAATATGGACAAAGATGGGGCAAGAACGGTCTTGACGTTTGGGTACAGAAAATCCGGAATTAAAGGCAAAGGTACGAAATTCGCGACAAATAACGAAATTCGCAAGAAGTGCTAGTAGAGTACTTTTTTGTAAAGGCCTAGTGGAAAGGGAGGGGGGCTTTTTCAAAAATACACTTATTTTCTAAACCACACTTCAAAACTATACTCATTTTAAACACTTTTCAAAACTATATTTTGTATTTTTTAAATTACAATAAACTCACATTTATAATTTCTAACATTAATGGGTACATTTTAATAATTGAAAAAATCATGAATTAATTTTGAAGAAACTAGATGGTCCATTTGCAATATTCTAGAGCTTTCACCAATGTTTTCATATTGGTTTGGAATTCCGCACCGATCCGAAACGATATTAGCGGTACAACCATTATAACGGATGATACCAAATATTATTTTATTTAACTATTTTAAAAAAATAATATTTAATTTATTTTTAAAGTCGGATCGGGAAAAAAACCGGAAACCGACTAATACAAGATACCAACGGTACGAAAAAAATATCGATCAAACCCGATATTTAACGTACGATATAGCGTACAATATGAAAACATTGCTTTTCACAATATGAGGGTTGTTTGCAGTTCCGGCAGCGAGGGATCATCATGTTGGGACGATCGTCATTTTCCCAATAAAGTTGATCGACAACTACTTGTTTAATGGGTGTTGATCGGTTCTTGCTAAATGAGTATCAATGGGCTCATTAATTGAGTGGGCCATAGTCATTAATGAAGTGGGCCACAGACAAGAAGGTAACCCAATCGGCAAGTGACAATTGGCGGAGAGAGTTGATGACCAACAGTTTGAATAGGACCATCATTTGAATTGACGATCGGTGTTAGGTTCCATTCTTGAGAGCGACAATGCTTTGGTGACGATCGGTCAGCCGGAGGAGGTGCACTGAGTGGGGTCGACAAAGGATTAGTGGGCTTTAACCCTAAAGCCCACCTGCAACAATTATATTGGGTGTCAGCCGCTTTAATGCGTCATCATCATCTTAGAATTATCAGAGAATAATAGAGGAGCACGGGAGCAGATTCTGGGTTTAGAACATTCAGTTGTGGCTTTTGAATTAAGTTGCACAAGAACTCAATAGTTCTTGTGGCTGTAATCTTTGTGTTATTTTCGTGATAGTGGATTGACCAAGAGGTGGTCCATGGTTTTCTCCCGGTACTCAGGTTCCACGTAAAATTTGTTGTGTTCTTTTACTCATTCCATATCTAGTTTTTGCTAAGTTTAATCGGTAAAACGAATCGTAAAATCTATTATAAGCTAACAAGTGGTATCGGAGCTTTTGGTTATCTCGTTACAGGTGTAGCAGAAGGTTTTTTTTTGCTCAGTGTTCATATTTCAGAGACTGAAAATGGAGGATTCCAGTGTACCGATGATTAAACTCACGTCGGCAAATTTTTCCATCTGGAAGGTGAAGATGGAGGACATGTTGTCCTATAAGGATTTGTGGGCGACGATCGATCCGCCAAAACCAGAGGGGACAAAACAGTTGAAATGGAAATTGATGAACAAGAAGGCGCTGGCGTACATCAGATCGTGGGTCGACGTGTTGTTGTTTCATGATATTGGAGAGTTGACAGAACCGAAGGCCATGTTTGACAAACTTCAGAAAATATGTGAGAGAAAGAATGTGCAGAACAAGGTTGGCACAATAAGATGCTGGTAAATCTCAGATATGTCGATGGGAGTCTAATGGCGGAACACCTGAATAAGTTTCAGGATCTGGTGAACAAGTTGACTCGGGCAAATCTGAAACTTGACGATGAATTGCAAGCGCTGCTGGTTCTTGGGACACTGCTTGATGCATGGGAGACACTGGTGGTGACCTTGAGCAATTCCACACCAGTATTGTCAATATCAGGAGTTGTCGAGAGTCTCCTGAATGAATAAGAAAGGAGAAAAGAAACGAGTACAGACGGTCGTGGAACTCTGACCGCAGCTACCGATCGACAGGGACATGGGTCCAATCGATCGGCAAAGCAAAGGAGAAGCAAGTCACGTGGAGGTGACAAGCATAATGGGGGAATCCTTCAGGTGGCGAAGGAAGAGCATGTTTTCAGTGCCGGGTCATAGAACACTTGAAAAAGGATTGTGTCCATTATAAAAGGTCTCAGGAAGTGCACAATAAGAATGGCAAAAAGGAGGTCGAGGAGGCCAACACGGTCAGCTCGTAGGGTGACAAGCTGATTGTCATGTCTCTGGAGGAGATGAACTTGTCGCAAGGGGGATCATAAGAGTGGATCTTTGACTCAGCTGCTTCTTACCACACAGCACCAAACAACAACAGCTTCAAGTCTTACACTGCTAGAGATTTCGGGATGGTGAAGATTGGAAATTCTAGTGCATCGCCGATCGTGGGTATCAGATGCATAGAAGTGACGACCAACACGGAGATGAAGCTCGTGTTAAACCAAGTAAGACATATTCCCACATTACGACTAAATTTGCTTTCCAGGAATGTTTTTTATCTTGAAGGGTATATAAGTGTGTGCAGGAATGGCTCATGGAAGTTGAAGAAAGGGTCATTGGTCGTTGCGAGCAGAGTGCTGCAACGGACCTTATACAGAACATGGGTGTCGACCGTCATAAAGCCGATCGACGCATTGTCGACCGTGGTGAAGTCGATCGCCACAACTGAGTCTGATGTTTCTTTGGATACATGGCACAAGAGACTGACCCACTTGGGAGCAGAATGGCTCAAGCATCTGACGAAGGAGGGACTTCTAACGAACGTGAACTCTGTGCTGAGCGGATGTGAAGACTGCTTGGAAGGGAAGCAACACAGAGTTGCATTCCAAGTCAAGTCAACCAGAAAATCACAGCCACTTGCACTGGTCTACAGCGATGTGTGTGGGGAGATGGATGTGGAGACATTCAATGGCAAGAAATATTTCGTATCATTTGTGGATGATGCCACAAGGAAAGCCTGAGTGTATCCGATTCGAACCAAGGATGAGGCATTCATCAGGTTCAAAGAATTCCAGCACATGGTTGAAAGAGAAACTGGAAGAAGTTGATCTACTTGAGGAGTGATAATGGAGGTGAGTCTACATCATCGGCATTTGATTTGTATTGTAAGGAGAACGAGATCAAACATGAGTGGACAGAGTTAGGAACACCGCAACATAATGGAATAGCCGAACGACTAAATCGAACACTACTCGATAAGGCGAGATGCATGCTCGCTACTGCATAGTTGACGAAGAGATTTTAGGGAGAATCACTGTCGACCGCCTGTTATATGAGAAACAGGTCCCCTTCGGCATCTATTGATTTTAAGACTTCTGACGAACTTTGGTTCCAGAGAAAACCAAAGTATGGTCATTTGAGAGTGTTCGGTTGCAAGGTCAAAATACTGGTTCCGAAGGAACAGAAGAAGAAATTTGATTCCACTCCTAGACCGGAGTGTTTATGTGATATGGTGAAAATGAATTTGGTTACAAGCTTTGGAATCCGACCGAGAAGAAAGTCATTAGGTCGAGGGATGTGGTATTTTTCGAGGATGAAAATATCATCGATGTGACTTCTGGATCCAAAGGGACGGATCCTGTGAACACTGAAGAACTCCGGTCGGCATTGTCGACCGACACTGAAGAAGATCGATCGGTAGAGCCGATCGACACTAATGAGGAAGGGTCAGCTCCGCCGATCTACATTGAAAGTGACGATGAGGCTGAGGTTGAAGCTCCAGCTAAAGCTCCTGAATATAGTCAGCAGCATGAAGTGTCGATAGGTAAATAGAGAAGGATGGGCAGAGTCAGGCATCCTTCCAATAAATACCCAGCAAGTGACTATGTGCTCATCTCAAAACATTGAGAACCTGAGACATATAAGGAGGCTTTGAGTATAAAAGACAGTGACGGATAGAAGAAGGCGATGCAGAAGGAGCTCGCCTCGCTTGAAAAGAATCAGACATATGAGTTGGTGAAGGCACCGGTCGAGAGGAGACCGTTGTCAAACAAGTGTGTTTTCAAGCAGAAATTGGAATCTGGTGGGAGCGTTCGGTACAAAGCGAGATTAGTGGTGAAGGGTTTTAATAAGATGAAATGGATTGATTTTGATGAAGTGTTCAGTCCGGTTGTAAAGCTTGTGTCAATCAGAGCGGCTCTGGTGCTCGCTGCACAGTTCGACTTGGAGGTTCAACAGATGGATGTAAAAACAGCTTTCTTGCATGGAGATGTTGAGGAAGAACTGTATATGAAGCAACCCGAGGGGTTCGTTAGGAAAGGTGTTGATGGTAAGGTGTGCAGACTTAGGAGAAGTCTTTATGGTCTCAAACATGCTACAAGACAGTGGTACATGAAGTTCGATAACTTCATGAAGGAAAGCAAGTTTGAGAGGTCTAAGGAGGACCACCGCATGTACCGAAAGACTTTCAACAATAACAGATTTATTCTGTTACTTATCTATGTCGATGACATATTGTTGATCTGTCAGGATATAAGATTGATCAAGGATTTAAAAGCTCAGTTATCAAAAGCATTTGAGATGAAAGACTTGGGGCCGACCAGCAGGGTCCTTGGGATGTCGATCGTTAGAGACAGAGTGACCAGGGAGATCGTCGTTCATCATCAGAGATATGTTGATTAGTTGCTGAAAAAGTTCAACATGCGGGATGCAAAGGAAGTCAGTGTACCTATGGGTTCTCATTTTCAATTGTGCAAAAGTTCTTGTCCAACCACCAAAGCTGATCAGGTGGAAATGTCAACCGTACCATATGTATCGTTGGTCGGCGATCTGATGTATTTGATGGTGTGTACAAGACCAGACATTGCCTTTCCTGTTGGAGTGCTGAGTTGGTATTTGTCGAACCCAAGAAAGGATGAGTGGGAAGCAGCCATGTGGCTTTTGAGATATTTGAAGGGGACCAAGGAGATTGGTCTGAGATATCAAGTTGGGGAGGAGTTGAAACTGGAGTGTTTATTTGATGCAGATTTTGCTAGAGAATTAGAGTCGAGGAAGTCGACCTCAGGGTTCGTATTAGTAATCGGAGGAGCAGCTATTTCTCAGGGTGCTCGGTTACAGAAATGTGTGGCCTTGTCGACCACAGAAGTAGAGTATATGGCAATCACAGATGCATGGAATGATATGGTGTGGTTGAAGAGGTGGCTCTCAGAGATCGGTTTCGGTATGTAACCGATCATACATTGTGACAGTCAGAGTGCACTGGAGCTTACAAAAAACCCCACATTTCTGTCTAGAATGAAACATGTGGATGTGAAATTCCACTAGATTAGAGATGTAGTGATTGAGAATACTTTGCAGTTGAATAAGATACATACTGAGGAGAATCCAGCAAATATGCTCACCAAGGTTGTGAGTACGATGAAACATCAATTATGTTACAGACAGGTTTGTTTGGGACATATTGGAAAGACCAGTCAGTAATGAGTGAGGAGCTCTAAGGCTGGAAGGAGGAGATTGTTGGGACGATCGTTATTTTCCCAATAAAAGTTATCGACAACTCTTTGTTTAATGGGTGTCGATCGGCTCTTGCTTAATAAGTGTCGATGGGCTCATTAATGGAGTGGACCATAGTCATTAATGGAGTGGGCCACAGACAAGAAGGTGACCCAATCAGCAATTGACAATTGGCGCAGAGAGTTGATGACCAAAAGTCTGAATAGAATCGGCATTTGAATTGACCATCGGTGTTAGGTTTCAACCTTGAAATGACGATCGGCATTTGAATTGACGATCGGCATTTGAAGACCTATGCCAATGTACTAACCGTTCTACTTTTCATGATGACCCATAGTCTATGAATAAACTAAATTTAGAATAGTGGTAGTAGAGTACTTTTCCAATGGTATTGAAGTTGAACCAGTGTCTTCAATCATTTAGGATGCTCTCAAGAAGTTATTGTGGAATAATTTAATTTCCATGTACGAGATGTTGGGAAAATTCCCTCTTCCTGGAGAAGAGAAGAATTCTCATTATCCGGGGTCGGATCGAATTGATGCGATGAGAACCGAATGTAAATGCAGAAAGGTAAAAGACACAAGATTTAGCGTGGAAAGCCAAACCCATCGAAACTACATGACTGATAAACCTCGGCAGTGAACTCACTATCACAAGAAGAATAGATATACAATATGCTACGCTATTGATTCATTGATTACAATTGTCTTCATGATGCTTATATTTATAGAATCTAAACTATGATCTAATCTAGGAAATATTCTACCGAATATTCTGCAATATTCTCTTTCCATATTTTTGACCGCATATTTCATATATATATTCTTCCATATATATCCTCACATGTCATGTAAAAACCATATAGATCTCTCTACGGATGTTTAACGGTGGTTTGTCTTTCCATGGTCAACGGGTTCACAATTTCCAGTTTTTTCTTTGTGAACGTAGTCGTTATCTTTTTTATCACGAGATAGGAAAAACAGTGCCGTACCACCATACTTGTTTTCAACGTAAAATTTTTTGTTACCTTCCTTGGTGAAAGATCGAGTTTAGCGAAACTTGAGACTTTTGGCCATAACTTTTTTATAATTAAAAGAAGTTTTAAAAGAGAGGCATAACTTAATTTATCATAAACATGATTTTTTTTATAATTAAAAATATGGAAAATATAGTTTTGAAAGAAGTTTTAAAATAATTGTAGTTTTGAAATGAGATTTGAAAATAAGTGTATTTTTGAAAAATCCTATATTGGGGTGATTTTTCAAAAATACACTTATTTTCACGGCACATTTATAAAACTTATTTCAGACAATGCAGTTTTCAATTTCTTATCGTGTTCGTTGAATATTGAGTTAGGTGGTGTCATGAAATATGCGAGTACGACAATTTCGTTGTTTTCCTACTTTAATGCCTAATGTGAATTTTGTTATAATTTAAAAGAGACTACTAATTTTAATTTATTATAAATATGCTTTTTTATAATAAAAATACGAGAAAATGTAGTTTAGAAAGAAGTTTTAAAATGAGTGTAGTTTTGAAAAGGGGATTTGAAAATAAGTGTATTTTGAAAGAGAAAATTGCATAATTAGCCTACAACTTACGAGCTATGTAAATGACATGCCCCAAACTTTCGAAATTGCAAGAATATTATCTAAAGTTATCAATACCGTTTTATTTGATCTATGTCATTCTAACACCCGGTTTTCCGTAAGTTGGAAACCATTTGAAATCCCTCACAAAGTACGCAAATAAGACCAGTTAGAAAAATTATACAAAATTTATCCTTGATGTTCGAGAATTCCGTATAAAATATTAACGAGTTCAATAAAAAGTGACACTTATAAATGGTATTTGATGAGGACTCCGGGGTCCATACCCAAAAGGTGTAGAAGCCCAATGCATATTGGTATGACCCATGTGACAAAAAGCGGACCTATGCGACTCAAGATTCATAGCTTAGTGACGGTTCATCCCATGGGATGAGAACCCCGACCACTCAACTAAGAGTAGAGGGACCGCTCTCCGGGCCGGTCAGAAGCGGTTACAAGCGGGCATCGGGTAGATTGACAGTTACGTCCGGGTAGCGGGCAACAACCATGTTTTCTGTCAGAGCAGTTAGAGAGTGTTTCCATGCATGATCTTTCTCTATAAATAAGAGGTGGAATGGTTACCTCGAGATGACCTTTTTCCTTGCGTGCAGACTTATGTTCTCTGCATCTGCTATTTAATTCTTTGCTGTTATCCTTAGTCATTTTCTAAACCATTTACTTACTTGTAACTTCACGGTATTCTTATATTGGCTACAAATATTTTTACTCTTAGCTTTGTGGTTTTTCCCATTTCTCAGGGGATTTCCCACGATAAATCGTCATGTCCCCAACTTACATATACATTCAATTATCGTCCCCTAATTAATACAAATCACAAAACAGACCTCGATAATCTCGGATATGTTGATTGTTGGTACCTAAGTCTTTTATACCACAACAATATTAGAAACTTGAGGTGTCTTATGTGCATTTAATTGATGTTGGAAGACTACATATGCATATTTTTGCTCAAAAAATATATAATATTTGGAATTTCGTAACTTTGAGTGTATGTCATTTACACAGTCCAAAAGTCGGGGGGCCGTAGGCAAACATCACACATTTTTAAAAAATACCCCCAACACACCACTAGAGAAACATTCTTCCTGCTTATCTACAACTCTGAAGGTCTAACGCCTATAGAAAATGTTTTGCATAATGATAGAGTTGTCTTATTTTCGAAGGACGCTAATGATGCTCTTTGAAGGATTGACCTCGATTTGGTTGAGGAAAGGCGTGATGAAATCTAGTGACAATCGGTTCTTACATTGTAGAACTTTTGATAAATGTTATAACCGACATATCAATCCATGTTCTTCGCTACATGGAGATATACTCTTTCATAGCATTGAAGCTCAAAAGATCCCTGGAAAGCTACAGTGGATTTGGGAAACTATTCGTAGATATAGTTTATTTGGGAAACTTTTGAGATTTGGGAAAGCTCAAAAGATTACCCGGAAAATTAAGTTTATATGGTAGAGATTATAGTGCTTGAAACTATTCGTAGGGTTCTTTGAAAGGCTTTGTTGATACAGATTAGATTGGTGAAGTTGTTGATAGATATTCTACTAATGGTTTCTGGTTTACTACATGATCTGTTATGCTGTCATGGGGAAGTAAGAAGCAATTTTCGATAGCTCTTTCCAGTTGTGAAGCTAAATATGTTGCAACAAGTATGACCACTCCATAGTGTGTATGGCTAAAAAGATTGTTTCATGAGATGGTTTCTGACCCCAAGTTTCATGTTATTCTCTATCAAGTTAGTTGAAAATTCCATGCTTCATGGTCGAACAAAGCAGATTGATACACAATTCCACTTTGTTCGAGAAATGGTTCTTGTTCTAAAACTTGATCTACTTAATGTTGTATCGGACAATCAAATAGTTGATCTTTCCACTAAAGCATTGTGAAGGTCCACGATTGAAATTCTTCGAAGTCTTCTGGAGTTGTTGAAGAAATTTTGCATTAAGGGATAATATTACAAATTAGTGCAAAGTTAAGATTTGACTCACTAAAGTCAAATATTAGTCATTAGACTAAAGTTATGGTCTAAAAGACCTGAGTATTAACAGTCAACAGGTCCGAGATTATCGAAACCTACTTTTTATTTATAAAAATTGGGGGGATGATATTAAAATGAATATAAATCAATGAACAAGCGAGTTAACGTGGAAAACTCTCTTGGCAAGAAGAAATAACTACCTAGCTAAGAGTAAAAATACTCTTAGTTGAATTCATTAATAAAATAATGAAGTTACAACGAAATCAAAGACTGAGAAAATGAATAAGGGAAAACATCGAGGAGCCTGAGAAATGCTATGAACACCAGGTTGCACGCGTGAAAAAGGGTATTCATTAGCTAGCCACTTCATCTCGTATTTATAGAGGATAATCGTGCTTAGAAAACGCTATGTAACCGCCACTGACAACGTTGTTATCGCTATAACAAAACGCATGGCAGCTGCCCGCTAGTAACCGTATTTTACTAATCTAGCGGGTCAGTCTCAGGCTCTTAATGAGCGGTCCAATAAGCGGTCCTTCGGTCTTGATAATTATATGGGCCTTGGAGCACCATTATCTTTAAATTGGCTGGGTCGTCACCAATTAATAGATCATGGGCCGCGTAAGTTCATTTCTTCTTTTATGGGCCAGCACAAACAACCTTGAGCTTGTATAAGTTCGAGGTACCGCTCTCATCATATATCCACAATCTTTTAGTAGATTAGTGGTAATTTAATGGATTAGTGAATCGCTTAGTGACTTATTGGTATTTATTTTATCTTTGTAAGAGTTGTGTCTTATTGAAGTTGTAGTGTTCTTTTCGTGTTGTGTTTATTTTGTGTATTTTAGGTTTAATAAAAATTACAATTTATCATTGTTATTTTGCAAATTTATTCCTTTATTGTGTTAATCAATCCATGTATATTCAGAAATCAAATCAGTAATCTGCTTTAACAATAAAACGTAAAGATTGAAAGAAATTGTAGCAAGACGTAATAACTGCTGGTTGCTTTAAGTTTAGTTAAAGTTTTAATTTAAATAGTTAATATGGAAGGTAGACGTGGCTGATGGCTATTCGTATGCTTAAAATTAATATACCAGAGTAGTTGACTTTTTAGAAATTAGAAAAGGACATCTTAATTTTGACAATTAGATTGGCAGGTGATTAGCTTATGTAAATCTATTTATTAATTATTATAATTTAAAGGTCTAATATCAAAATCTAAGACTTGATAAACATATATAGTAATTTTATAAAATTGTAACCTTATTTCCAACGTATTGACCCATGGGGTGGGCTAGTCCACGCCGATCCCTATTAGAATTTCGTAGTATCTAAAATATTAGAGATAATTTTATATATAATGTATTTTGTTTGGTTGTATTTTGAATCCTAATTACTCAACGCAATCATTTCAAGTAAGAAAATAATACGACCTCCTTCCTATACGGCAAAGTTTGCCAAATTAGGAAATAAAACACATTCTTCTTGAAATTAAATTACATTAATGAATAATAAGAATTAACCTAACAACTTATCACATAAAGTCTCGTTATCATAAATCTAAACAAAAATTATTACATTCAAATAATTGGAATATATCCACCATTTGACCCATATACATTTGTCTGTATTTGTATTTTGCTCACCCCGTGGCCTTATTTCCTGTTGTTCATAGTCGTTTTCTGGATTGTTTTTCAATAATTTTTGTTAATGCCCAAAATCAAAAATAACATATATATCCCTCTTATGAGTTAGGAGCTAATAAAAGTTCTAGAAAAAGTAATATAAAACGAAAAGGAAAATACTTAATTTGTAGATGAAAACATTTATCTAAAAGAAATGATAAAAAACAACTTTGTCTGTTGATCTTATTATAAAATATTTGTGGTGTTTCAATGATCAGTCGGATATTTTTTTGTTGGATCCACAATGTGTGGCTTACATCCTAGAGAAGGCGAAACTCTACTTATATGTTTCATTATGATAAAAAGTTTACAAATACAACATATAGAGTCTCTCTAATCAAAATAAGTGATGTAGATTCGATACGGGACGAGAAATGGGCTCGATGCTGAAAACCTGTATGAAAACGTAGAAATTACTATTCACTGGAAAATTCACCGCAGATTTCTGCCTTAGCCAAATTTATGATCGATTTTATATCCGTAACACTATTCACCTCCAAATTCAACGCAGATTTGACGTCTGTAGCAAATTCACCGCGGATTTTGGATCGTAATATGATTTTCCGCAATTTTTGGAGTACAATCCTTTTAAGTGCACAATTCACCGCGGAAATGGATGAAAAAGCAATTCCCCTTGGTATTTTGGGTCTAGATGCAATTCTCCGCGGATTTATGGATCGTAAAACGTTTCTCGCGATTTTCAAACTCCGGCACTGTTCACACGTAAAATTCATCGCGTATTTTTCCTCAACACACAATTCACCACGGAAATTTATACTTAGGTGATTTCTGAACTTCCAACTCTGATTTTCAACTCCGTTTCTGATTCTGAACCCTTTTCTATTAGATATGGACCTGTATTTATACAGAAATCAAGCCAAATAACTCACCTATGGGTCAACAAGCCCAATCTTATCCAATTCAGCCTGATTTGGCCCAAATTATCCAAAAATGAACAATTTCACCCGAGTATCTATCGTAAACTCCGGATTGCTGGGAATGCCTCTCGATCGACTCGTGACCTGCGGAAAGAGACAAAAATACACTCATAATGAATTTATCTCAACAATACTCACCAGATGTCCAAGCCATTACCAGATAACATCAAAACCTTTTCCGGGGTGGCAAATTACGAAAATACCCATGGATCTCTTCCGATTCAGAGTTATCCAAAAATACTCGTGATTACCTCCGAAACCATCCATATGATCTCGGATTGCCCAAAAATGTCGAAAACACCTCGAAGTTCTGAAAATAACATTTTGACCCAAAATCATTTAAGAATACCGAAAGTATCATATTGGGTGTATCAATCGGACCCGAGGGTGTCCAAATTATGAAAATACACCCGACGCCATTTCGACCATAAATCACCTCATAATACTAAAAATACAATAATGGGCATACCGTTCGACCCCGGGGTGTCCAAATTACGAAAATACCGCTGACGCCATTTCAATCCAGGATATTCAGAATAATTTAAAAAACGTACCAGAAGGTTCCCGGGGTGTAAACATTACAAAATACCCTCGGGCAATATCACACATACCATTGGAATCCACTATAAACATCATATTATTAGATATAAATTACAAAAAAAGTTTATCATATTCACCGAGCATAGTCGTCAATTTTGGATCCATCATTAGGTCATCAAAACTCTCTTTTTATGCTTTAACCTTGTTTATATATATGTACAACTCAATTACACATCTCATGGTCCATCAATAAATAAGTCTAATAAATAATAGTCCAAGAACTTCCAAATTAAGAGTATTGAAGAGCCATTTTCAACATATATAAACTATGTTTTTTAATTATTGGTGGACAGTTTATAAATGGGTCACGGGCCAAACCGCCTCTTTAAACATTGTTTAGAACACCACATAATTGCCAAATTATAAAATAAAGGAGTATTTAAAGAAACATTAAATAATTTTTTGAAATAAACAAAACTAAAAAGTTATTCACAATCCTATAAAATTATAATTTTCATATACTTACAGACTATCCTAAAATTGACTATCATGTGAATATTTGACTACGCAAATTGAAAGAAGCACATACATCATTATATCGCTTTCGCCGAAGGACTCAATCTCAGCAGCTAAATCTGTCAAAGAACTTGGAATCGCCAATCTTGTCGACTGAAGTGCTTCAGCTGCTGTTTCGATGGTATGCCTCCTTGAAGCTATTTCTTCAAAGAAATGAGGCAGGGACTGCAACGATTGCAACCGTCTTTTTATGATCAATCGAAGCACCTGAAACAAGAAGAATGTGTTAGGGTGATGAAGATTGTTTATGATCAATCGGAAGGGTTATAAATTACCTTCTTCTTGTTGGGTTTCGTAACCTTGATCATTTCTGAGATCTTCTCAAGCTTTCTCTTCATTTTTCTTGAAAGGTGTTTTTTAGATTAAGCTGCAAGAAGGTGATGTTAGAATTGTTGACGCTGCGAACGAAGGCCCATGAAGTTAACAAAGGAAAAAGTGTTTTTGGATGAAACTACACGTGTCCTCTTATTTTGTTAAAAAACATTTCTAAATCGCATTTACGTTTTTGTGTAAAGTGGAGTGCACCACTATAAATATGACACATGTTGCAACCCTAGTGTTTTGTTCTTTCTTCATGCAGCCACCCCTGTTTTATTACAATCTCTCAAATACAAATGTTACAGTTCATCAACACTACAAATCTTCATGGAATCGGAGCTGTTAGTGAGGTAACACTCCTTGTTCCTGCTCTCTGATCAAAACAGAACCAGTGTCATGGCCAATACACGCGCTACACAGGCTCCTCCTTTGTTGGATGGAACCAACTATTTTTATTGGTCAATAAAGCTCACCACCATACTCAAGTCAAAGGATCTTTGGCAAGTTATCGAGAAGGAAACTCCAGCGACCTTGTCTGAAAAACCTACTGAAGAAGAGAAAAAAACACAAGAAGAATATGTCAAACTTAAGTACAAAACAATGACAATACTCCATGATGCAGTCACAGATACAATGTTCGACAAAATAGTAAGTTGCAACACCCCAAAGGAGATTTGGTACCTTCTCAGAGAACAGTATGAAGGAAGTGACCAAATAAGAAAGATTCACATCAGAAATCGTATGACTAACTTTGAAGCCAACAAGATGAGCAACAAAGAAACTTTACAGGAGTACTATGACCGCACTATTAAAATCGTGAATGAAATCAAAGCTTTGGGAGGAGATCTTGATGATGCAAAGAAAATTGAAAAGGCCAAAATGAGTCAACCAAATAAATTTGAACCAAAGATATGTGCTATGGAAGAATGTGACAAGCTCAGAAAACAAATGAAACACGAGGAAGAGAAGATTACCTTTATGGAATTCATAAGTTCATTGCAGTCCTCCGAGAAAAGAATGTCAATAAGATATCTAGAAAAGGATGACCCCTCACCCAAGGATGAACTTGCACTGATCAATCATGAGACTCTTGAGGCATCTGCAATGTCATTTAACAAAGGTAAAGGAGTAACTAATTTACAGACTCAGAGCTTTAGCAAGAACTTACAAACAAATTGGAGAGAAAAACGAGAGACAAATAATGGAGCATGCCCCTACTGTGCAAAATTGAATCATAAACCAAAAAATTGCTGGTGGAGACAGATTTTAAGTGCACATTCTGCAATAATCTAGGTCATGTGGAGTGTGTATGTCAATCAAAGAAGACTACAACTGAGCAAGTAAATACAACCGAAATCTCTTTATTGGATGATTTGTGCGATTTCGAAATCAGTTTACTTACTAGCTTTAATGATGAACTTTAATGGATACTCGATAGTGGATGCTCCAAACATATGTGTATGGACAAGAAACTCTTTAAAAACATGAATCCAACAGAAAACAAGGAAGTGAGATCCGCCACGGGACACACTGCTTATGTAAAAGGAATAGGAACAATTCACTTGAAAGGAAATAAAGGATCAGTGGAGATAAGAGATGTTCTATATGTTTCCCAACCTGAAACATAATTTATTAAGTCTCGGGCAGCTTCTAAGACAAGACGTCAAACTGTCCTTTGATGGGATAATTTGCAAAATTGAGCATCCTACCAACAATAATTGCATTGTTTCTAAAATGCTCAGTAATAACCTTTTCATCTTATCCCCGGCAGATAATGAACTCAGCTTTAAAATGATAGATGAAACTCAGAAATTGCATCAAAGACTTGGACATTATGGAATAAAAAATCTCAAGATTCTACAAAAAAATGGTATGTATTGGATTTCCCTAATTTTCAGTTACTAAATTCTACATGCAAAAAGGGGAAACAAGCTAGATTACCTTTCCCAATTAGTACACATCGCTCAATGAATAAACTGGATCTAATTCACACTGATTTGTGTGGACCTATAAAGGAGGAATTGTGGAGTGGGAGTAAGAATTTCATCATCTTTATTGATGATTATACTATATATTGCTGGATCCACTTCATGAAAAACAAATCTGAAACTTTTGAGATTTTTAAAAGATTTAAGACCTTGGTTGAAAACCAATCTTAAAAAAGGATAAAGAAAATCCGATCAGACAATGGAGGTGAATTTATATCCAAAACTCTTGACTATTTCTGTCAATCAGAAGGAATAATTCACCAATATACCACACCTTACACACCAGAGCAAAATGGCAACAGTGAGCGGAAAAATAGAACAATTATAGAAATGGTTAGATGCCTAATATTTGAAAAAAACTTACCAAAGCAATGTTGGGCTGAGGCTGCTGCAACTGATGTATATCAACTGAACATACTTCCATCGAGAAGTCTATGTGGAAAAATAGCATATGAAATGTGGTATGGTGAAAAATTATCCGTAAAAGATTTGAAAGTTTTTGGATGCATATGTCATGTGCATATACCTATCGATAGGAGGACTAAACTAGATGAAAAAAGCAAAATTTGGGTATTCATGGGATATTGCTCTAGAGCTAAAGGATATCGCATTATAATTCCTGAAACAAAAAAGATTTGCATTAGTAGAGATGTTTTCTTTGAGGAGGAAAAGGAATGGGACTGGTCTTCTCATCGAATTAAAAATTATAATTGTTGTTGCACAGGTATCGAGCCGCTGTCCAGAACCGATTCTCCTCAAATTATTATATCTAATCAAGAAAATGAAGAGAAAACAGAGTCTGATTATGGCCAGTTACAAAATGAAGCAAATGATTGGATTTCTCAACAAAATGAATCAATTGAATCTGAAACAGATACTGGACATGAAGAAATTATTCAGGAACAAAATGCAAATCATGATATTGATTTAAATAAGCAACTGGACTCCCCTGGTCATAATTCACCTGAATTAGATGTTTCCCAAGCTACTCCAGAAAGCTATATTGAAAAAAATTCAGGAGATACTCAACCTGCAAAAACAAGGAGACTATGAGATATCTACAATCAAACACTTCCTATACTTGATTTCACATCTGATTTCTGTCTTGGAGTCTCAGATCCCATAACTTTCTCTGGAGCATTACAAGATGTAAAATGGATCATAGCCATGAAGCATGAATTGTTCATAGAAAAGAATGATACCTGGACACTTGTAGATAGGCCATATGATAAAGACATTATTGGAGTTAAATGGATCTTCAAAATCAAGATGAATTCAGATGGAACTGTAAACAAGTTCAAAGCACGATTAGTAGCATAGGATTACTCTCAGATCAAAGGAATTAATTCCAATGAGGTATTTGCCCCTCTTGCCAGATTAGATTCTATAAAATTGATTTTATCTTTAGCAGTGGATCAAGGATGGAGAGTGCATCACATGGATGTCAAAACAACATTTCTCCATGGAACTCTTAAAGATGAAGTATTTGCCCAGCAACCAGAAGGCTTTATTCTACCTGAAAATGAAGGAAAAGTGTACAAGCTAAAGAAGGCGCTCTACGGCCTCAAGCAGACCCCAAGGGCATGGAATGAAAAAATAAATGCAACTCTTTCTGACCTTGGCATCAAAAAATCCGCAGCGGATCATTCTATCTTTGTCAAGCAACAAGGTACCGATCCAATTATTATCTTCCTCTATGTCGATGACCTCCTGATAACAGCAAAAGATGAAGACAAAATCATGGAAATCAAGCCTCTATTGTTATTTGAAAGGATCCTACACATTTTGGAAAAGCAAAACACATTAAATTCAGATTTCATGCCATAAGAGATGCTGTTAAAGAGAGAGAAATCAAACTCAAATACGTACGCTCAGAAGACCAAATCGCTGACATCTTCACTAAGGGATTGAGGAGAATCTCATTTGAACGTCTCTGAAAAAAGATTGGAGTCATACCTAGGGCTGAAATGAAAGAAATCATACCCTTCATCGCAAGGCGGACTGTTGACGCTAAGAATGAAGGCCCTGAAGTTAACAAAGGAAAAAGTGTTTTTGGATGAAACTGCACGTGTCCTCTTATTTTGTTAAAAAACATTTCTAAATCGCATTTACTTTTTTGTGTAACGTGGAGTGCACCACTATAAAAATGACATATGTTGCAACCCTAGTGTTTTGTTCTTTCTTCACACAGCCGCCCCTGTTTTATTACAATCTCTCAAATACAAATGTTACAGTTCATCAACACCACAAATCTTCAAGAATCATTGTGAAACATATGCAAAGCAAAAAGTGAACTTACGTTCGGAGATCTGAGATTCGGGATATTCCGAAGGACGAATGATCCTTGAGCCCATTAGTCAAAACAATATCTGCAAAATAAGGAGGCTCTCCTCTACAGATATCACATTTTGGGTCATTATTGGAAACAGATTTGGAGGCAGTAGTTCGACGAGATCATGGTCTTATACACCGCATCAGTTCTTAGACATCATTAAATTCTTGTCGGTTGGTGCAATCTCGACAGCATTGCAGTAGTGGATGAATGCGATGATTACCAGGTAACTTCTCCGAAGCACGGCGAACATGGGCATTGTAAATGCCCACATTAGTTGGAGACAAAGTGGTCGAACTGGAATCTGAGCACGTTCCTCAGTGTAGAGATCGTCATTGGCACAATGTTGCTTAGTGACGATCGCCTGGGGAGGGTCATTGCTTAATACAAGCTTCCCTTATCTTCAAAGGGTACTCCTCCGTGATGGAGTACTTCGCTCTAAAAAAGTCAAGTGTTTAAAGTGGGTGCCATTTAAGGGGAAAATAACAATACAAATATGAGCGGAAAATGAGGAAACTCATGGAAAAACCTACCAGAAAAACTTTGATTTCAAAAAATCAGATAAACGGGTGTTTAGGGACGTGAAATTACTCATAAATAAAAGATTATTTGCTCTAAAATGAGATTGGCAAGACTGCTAACCGTTTAAGTACATAGAAGGTTGCCGGATTTGGTAACAGAAGTCGCCTAAATTGCTGGAAAATCACCCAAGTTCTCAGAGAATTCTAGTTCTATTCGTGTGACACCAAATGAGCCTATCTATGGTTTTTTTCTGATAGGATACACAAGATCGGGACACACGAACATGTAATTCTTCATATTTTTCAAGGACGGCGTCATAATTGCCTTGAGCTACGTGAGAATATTAAATGACACGTGCAAACTGTCAAGGAGGTTGAAAAGGCACAAGTCAAATGGGTGGAATGTGAAGAGTCATGTAATTCTCGACAACTGATTTTAGATCATGATGAGGTCAACTCTTTTCGATGATGATGACCGAAGAGAGTTGGGAGTTAATGCATTGATCGACAGTATCGTGTAGGATTGGTTGCGGGGGGAATAATTTATAGAAACGTAACCAATCGACAGACACAGATCTTAAAATTCATCCAAGGTAAAAGAATGATATATGATATTGTCCTAGGATATTTTTGTAATTTGTATACCCCGGGAATCTTCTGGAACATTTTCTAAGGTAATCAAGATATTTCGATTCAAAATGGCATCGGGAATATTTTCGTAATTTGGACACCCCTGGGACAATCGTTACGCCCACTATGATATTTACAGTATTCTGAGGCGATATCGGGTGATAGTTTGGATATCTGGTGAGTATCATGGAGATAGATTCATGTCGAGTGTGCTTTTGCTTCTTTTCGCAGGTCACGGGTCGATCGAGAGGCATCCCAAATAATCGGAGATATTACGATAGATATTCGGTTTAAATCGGCTTTTTTTGTACAAATTGGGTCAAATCGAGACGAATTGGATAAGACTGGGCTTTTTACACATGGGTGAGTTACTGGCCTGAATTCTTTATAAATACAGGTCTCTAGTAACTTGAGATGAGTTGGGAGTCAGAATCAGAGCAGAACCTCAGAGTTCGAAATCATGAAATCGCCTAAGACTAAATTTCCGCGGTGAATGGTGCGCTGAGGAGAAATCCGCGGTGAATTTTATACGTGAAAAGTAGAGGAGTTAGAAAATCGCAGAGGAAAGTCTTACGATCGAAAAATCCACGTTGAATTGTTACAGAGGGGCAAATCCACGGGAAATTGTTGACGTTAATAGTATTGGAGTCTGAAAATCGCTGAGAAACGTGTTACAATCAAATACCGCGGTGAATTTGCCCACGAGAAGAAATCTGCGGTGAATTTACATGGTGAATAGTGCCGTGGAACAAAAATCGATCTGAAATTTGTCCAAGTGTTGAAATCCGCGGTGAAATTATGTAGTGAATAGTGATGCAATCAAAAATCGATCAGAAATCCGGCTAAGACACAAATCCGCTGTGAATTTGCACTTCAAGGGCCAAATCCGATGTGAATTATTCACTGAATAGTGATTTTTTTGTTTTCGTCCCGATTTTCAATATCGAGCTCATTTCTCGCTTTGAATCGAGCATATATCACTTGTTTCAACCAGATACACTCAATATGTTGTATTTGTGAATTTTTTATCATGGTGGAACACTCAGGTAGATCTTCGCTCTCCCGAGAACGTAAGCCCACACATTGTGGGCCCGACCTCGTAATTTCTTGTGTCTTAAAATAAAAAAATCCAATTAAATAATTGACTTATTCTAGAAAATATTTTGAGACAAGATCAGTTTGGCGCCGTCCGTGGGGACCGAGACTTAGTCTCATTGAGACCTTTCTTTTTGAGTTTAGATTTCTATTGCTATAATGGTGTTCCGGAATTCCGTTGATTAGAACGATGTTGATGAAGAGATTGAGGTGGAGCCGAACCCATATGTGGTTAGAAATGATGAAAACACGATATTACAGGGGACACAATTGTTACTTCCCCAAGAGCTCATAGCTTAAGAAATTACTGCTCAGCCTTCCCGGAGCGGGTATTCATCTGGAAAGGCAGCTATGGTTTATCCTCCACCTCCTCGGTGCTTGTCAAGATGTTTTGAGTTCGAAAGAACCGGCCGAGTTGCGGTTCAAAATAATGCCCATTTTAACCACTTGTACGAGCTAGATTTCAGATCAAAATCGGGATGATGAGGATTTAGAAGAGCGAAAACGTATTTTAATCACTCAATTCGAAGATGTGGAGGCCCGAAGAAGGTCTTGAAGAAGTAATGTTGTTCTAGAGCTTGTTGATGATGGAGTTGCTGCTGAGGATATAGCTCTTGCACGGATCCCCCGAGCACCATCCGTACGTTCCCCGAGTTTGTTTGCATAGAATCAATGTTAACTCATATGTGAGACATGTGCATCAGAAAAGGCGGAAGTTCTCCCGTGAAAAAGAAAAAGAGATTGACGAGGAGGTTGAGAGTTTGTTGTAGGCATAATTCATAGAGTCTGTGAGATACGCTGATTGGGTCGTGAATCCATTGTTGTCCCAAAGTCGAATAATGGCTGGAGATTTTGCATTGATTTTACTGATTTGAACAAAGTATGTCCAAAGGATCCGTACCCACTACCAGCCGTTGACATGATGGTGGATGCAACCTGTGATTTTGAATTTATTAGTATGTTAGACGCATTTAAGTGTTATAACCAAATCTTTATGCATCATGAGTACAAGATGTTTACTTCTTTTATGACAAATAAAGAGATTTTTGCTACAAAGTTATGTCATTTAGTTTAAAGAATGCATTGGCCACATATCAGCGATTGATGAATTCAATGTTTAAGGATATGATCGGAAAATGTTGGAAGTATACATCGATAATATATTGATAAAAAGTCGACAGGGCGACAATCATATCCGATATTTAAGCGACTGTTTTAATATAATAAGGAAATATCAAATGAAGTTGAATCCACTTAAATGCACGTTTTGTGTAAAATGGGGGAAATTCATTGGTTTTATTGTATCTGAAAGATGAATTGAAATTAATCCTGATAAGATCACAGCTATTCAATAAATGACACTTCCAACAACAACGAGAGGTTCAGAGGTTAACATGGCGTCTAGCATCATTGAACCATTTTATCTCACGGTCAGCAGAGAAGAGTAAATGAACCGTTCTTTCGAGTATTGTGTAAGGCAAATCTTATAGATTGGAATTACGACTGCAGAATGGCTTATGAGAAATTGAAAGAATATTTGAGTAAACTACTATTGCAATTTGAAAGAATTTGAAAGAATATTTGAAAGTATATAAAGAGGTTGTTAGTGTGACTTAGTCAGACTCAGCGACAAGGAAAACGAGCCAGTGTATTATGTGAGTAAGAAGTTGCAAGGTGCGGAATCTCGCTATACAGATTTGGAGAAATTTTTCATAGCTTTGATAGTTGCCTCTCGAAAACGAAGACATTATTTCCAAGGTCATCATATTGCAATATTGACAGATCAGCCTATCAGAAGTGTATTATCGAAAGTTGATACCTCAGGCAGGTTGGCCAAGTGGAATATTGAGTTGGGGCAATATGAGATCGAGTATATCTCGCGACGAGCACTAAAGTCCCAAGTTCTAGTGGAATTTATTGTAGAAATGACTTGAGTAGAGGAGTTAGGTAATGAAGAATATTGGGATGTATTTGTCGATGGGTCAGTTTCTGCCGGACGATCCAGCCTTGGTACTTATTTTAAAGAAAGAAAGTTTGAAAAAGAGCACGAGCACACTATAAAGCTCCGTTTTTCTGCAACAAATAACATTGCGGAGTATGAAGCATTCATATTTGGTATCCATCTAACAGTCGAGATTGGAATTGTTCGTTTATATGCTCACTCCGATTCACAGTTAGTAGTGAATCAATTTTCTGTGATTTTTATTACAAAAGATGAGCATATGGTGTTATACCTAGAAAAATTGAAGGAAGCTCTGAAAAGTCTTAAGACATTTGTTCTTAAGTACATTCCGAGAGAGAAAAAAACTCTTACAGATGGTCTTGCGAAGTCATCCACGATCTTAGAACTTTCGGATGAGTCGAGGATTACGACTATGATCCATTATCAGCCGTCTATCAGTCTGATAGAGAGTCTGACATCTGAATTTGCAAACTTGGAACTTTCGAATGGTACTTTGTTCTTATTGGATGCAATAATTGATGAACCGTCTTGGAATGACGTTATTGTTGATTATTTAGTCAGGAGAGAGTTGCCCGCCGATGAAGGTGAGGCAAGCAGGACAATGCAAAGAGCTACCAACTTTGTATACGTGGATGAGACACTTGTATAAGAAGAATTTTGGTAGACCTTATCTTTGATGATTATCCTCAATTCAGAAAAAAGCCGTTATGAAAGAAGTTCACGCTGGGGATTGTGCTAACCATTCAGCGGGTCAATCGTTGGCATTCAAAGTTAAGAGGGCAGGATATTTTTTGACAACAAAAGTAAAAGATTGTGTGAATTTAGTTCGAAACTTGCTCCGCTTGCCAGTTCTATTTGAACGTACATCATATGCCGAGGCGACTATGAAGCCTTTACCAACAACCCGTCTTTTTGATACATGGGGCATCGATATTCTGGGCCCTTGACCGACCTATCCTAGTCAAAAGAAATTATGCACTGTAGTCGTTGAGCATTTCTCTAAGTGGATAGAGGTCGAAGCCGTGTCCCGAGTCCAGGCACACAAAGTTATAAGTTTTCTATGGAGGTATATTGTAAGTGAATGGTGTGAGTGTTATGGTATTCGACAGCGGTTTACACCTGTAGCCCATCCAGAGACAAATGGACATACAGAGGTTATTAATCGCATCATCTTGCAGCAATAAAAAACAAGGATAGACCAATCCAAAGCATCATGGGTTGACGATTTGCATAATGTGATGTGGGCATATCGAACATCACCGAGGTCGACCACTGGTTTTAGTCCGTTTTCATTGGTGTAAGACTCTGAGGCCGTTTCTCCGGCAGAGGTAACTATTTTATCTGAGAGAGTTATTGCTTACAATGAGATATTAAACTAAGATATGCGAAAGTTGGATCTTCATTGTATTGAGAATCTAGGAGAAATAACAGCTATTCGGATGGAAGTGTGTAAGAAGCGGATGGTTAAAAGGCATGATAAAGAATTCCATCCAATGCTATTGACAGCTAGGGACTTGGTCCTAAAGAAAGTTGAAGTATCAAAGCATGTTTGTAAGTTGGATCGTATTTGGAAAGGTCCATATCAGGTAACGGCGGTGGTAAGAGAAGGAACGTTTAAGATTTCGAATATGTGCCGATATGAGTTGCCAGAGACTTTGCATACTTCCAATTTTCGAAAGAATAATGTGCGGATGTGAGTGACTCTATAATCTTTTTAAAATAAAATTCCCATCTTTTTTATCATATTCTGAAATTTTATATCATTTTTGAGGACATGAGGTCAATCGACTAGGGGACTGGTAAGATATGACTTAGGTATATTTCATTTTAGTATGATGGAGGATTGAAAATTAAATAACTTAGGCTAGATTTGAAATGCAATGTACCTCTGTCGTGTAGTCGATCAACCTCTAATACATCAAATTGGATATTATGTCAAAATACTTTTAAAACCGAAGAGTCTCTGTCTACAGAATGATCGTCTATACATATATATTGTTGCAATATGTCAAGGGGCCCGATTGTTTTAGAGTTGGCCACGTACGGAGCATGATTCCATGGCACACGGAAGCCTTTTTGCCCGACTCCTCAATGATACAGCGTCGAGGGTCACGCCCTCGTCGGAGGCCGCTCACAATCCGCAGTAAAAAAGGACATCAGTCTTCTCCGTTGTCCCAAAAGAACCATTTAGTACAGGGGATTGGATCTAGTTAGGCGGGAGTGAAAAATTTACGTCAGTCTAAGGATTCTACCCTTAACCTGACGCTATTTCCATCTAGATAGTAAAGGTCCTCTAGTGCGAGCTACCCGAGTAGGAGTGAAATATTTACCCTGGATAACGGGAATTCTTTTTCTTCTCCGGGAAGGAGGGAATTTTCCCAACAGATGGCATGTAGTGGATCATGATAGTATGCGAGACGGAAAGACATATGTCTCCTCTGTTGTCCCATAGGAAAATCTTTCAGTCCACTGTATTGGATCTATCTTGGCGGGAATGAAATATATACGTCAATATAAGGATTGTACCCTGAACCTGACGCTACTTCCGTCTAGGCAGTGAAGGTCCCCTAGTGCGAGGCACTCGTTCTACCCGAATATGAGTGAAATATTTATGTCATTCTAAGGATTGTACGCCTAACCTGACACTGCTTCAATTCGGGCTGTGAATGTTTCCTACATTTACTTACATTTGCGGAAGAGGACTAGAAAGGTCAAGCCTAGAAAGGATGGGATGATTATGGATGTAAGTTTATACCCATAAAGGAAACGTGATGGCGTTACTTGAGGAACGCGGGTGCTTGCGAAGACCCGAGTATATTTTAGTAATTAGGGCGCTACTTGAGGCCCATGGGTTCTTGTTGAGACCCGAGTTATTAAATTAAGTTGGGCGCTAGTTGAGACCGTGATTAATGGGTGCTCTTTCAGACCTAGAAGTGAGAGTGATATTGGATGCTTATTAAGATCCGTGAAAAGACATCCGCCTCCTCCATGGTCCTCAAAAGGCCACCTAAGCCAAGGTACTGAATCTGCTTATGCGGTACTGAAAAATTTACGTCAGTCTAAGGATTGTAATTTGAACCTGACGGTACTTCTGTATAGGCAGTGAAGGCTCTCTCGAGCGTGATGTACCCAATCTATCTAGGTAGAAGAGAATTTTACGTCAGTCTAAGGATTATACCCTGAACGTGAAGCTACTTTCACCAGGACCGTAAAGGTCTCCTACGCTTATTTCTGGAGGAGTGCTAGACAAGTCAATCTAAGTAACGAGTGTTGGGCGCTTGGTGAGGCCCAACACCGGGATGTCAGAAATTTAGTCTATAAGCAGTATTTTCATTTATGATCAAGACTTCAGGAATTCAACTAGCAATCGATATTATCATTTATGATCAAATTGGCCAAGTAATGACCTTATGGTAGCAGTCTTAGTTATGATTAGATATTCTTGATTATTATTGAACGGATAAATTAATTATCAAAGGTGAAGATTCAAAGAAAATTTTTGTGACTATATTATTTACTTGCGAATTATTGAGGAGTCTTATTGACGTTTTGGACAGTTATCGGGAGATTAAAAAAGTAAGTATATGGATATTGGCCTTAGACTTATTGTTGAGGAATTGAAGTATTATGAAAGCAAGTATTGAAAGCAAAGCAAAAATTATAATGCATTAGGGGGAAATCAAAGAAATACAACAGTGCGGAAAACATATATTACAGATCAATTCTTGGCCTTCTTTTGGGGCAATTTCAATGTTTTCCCACAAGTAGAGGGTCTTTTCTTTGAGGCCTGACTCCCATCACCGGAAGCTTCAATGTTCCTTTCTTGGAACTCTGGGAATTCCTCCTAATAACGCTTGCGAGCCTCCGCGACTATTGCCTGGACATGATTCCTAGCCGCATATTCTTCTTCAAAGCGCTCAACTTCGATGACCTCCCTCATCATTAGATCATAATAATCTGAGGATATCTTCCGCATACAAGAATATGAAGTAGCCGGGGGCCCAGTTTCAGTCAGGATGTCCTCGGCGTAGCATTCAGCGGCCAAGCCTTCAGAGAGAAATTGTTCCATTAGGCCAAAGGGATCGTCACTACAGCCCCACTTCGGAAGGATCATGTCTTCCGCGAAACTGTCAGTAAGAGTGGGGTCGAGGCGAACCCTTTCTTCTTTACTCAATATCCACCCCGAGACCCTCTATGTTTGCTGGTATCCTATATTGAAGAAATAGTGATTTCCCTTGACATCAGCAAAGGAGGTCAAGTTGCAGAATGTTAGAGACTTCACCACAAAGTCCCACGTTAATTTCTTGAGCACCGCCTTCAAACGTCGAGGCCATTTGGCGAGTTCAGCCTTTCAATTTAGGCACTCGGTCGTCATCTCTTCGACGATCCTCTCTGCTTTGCGTCGGGCCTCTATCTCTGCAGAATTCCTCCCCCTGGCTTCTATCGCCTCAGCCGTGGCTTTTTCCATTTGTTCCTTTATTCGGGAAATTTCACTCTCCCGCTCTTTAACCATGCGGCGCTCGCCGATCAAATGTTGTGCCACTTCAGAATATCTACATGGTGATCAGCTCGGAGAAGCCCTATGGCCGATATGTGAGCACTCTTCTTGGCTTCAAAGGCCTTCTTGTGCTCGATTTTCAATCTGTTTAATTCAACCTCATGCGTCT
Source organism: Utricularia reniformis (assembly GCA_009725065.1). Classification (NCBI taxonomy): domain Eukaryota; kingdom Viridiplantae; phylum Streptophyta; class Magnoliopsida; order Lamiales; family Lentibulariaceae; genus Utricularia; species Utricularia reniformis. The sequence continues at coordinate 21,963 of RWGZ01001110.1, read as the reverse complement.
GCCTTTGGTTACAAAGCATCCGATCAGCCTCGGCCGGTGCATGTACCCCTTCGAGCCCTTGTTCATCTAAATTCAAATGGTGTAATATACACTATTCGCCAATCGCTGCAGCGTGTTCCAAATTGGTCATCGTTTCCTGAATCTGCAAGTTAAAAATGGAGAAATTATAGCAAAGTCTAAAGATATGAGACACGTGTATTATTGCATTACCTCTCGACCCGTCTTGATCAACGACGCGGCATCCCGCATCTCCAGACTGTAGTCAGAGAAGACCATGTGATCATCCTGGGTGCGAGGTCGCGGCTGAGAATGATGGCGTTGATAGTCCTCTGCCGCGTATGTCCTTACTCGAGTTCTTGGGGGAATCCTATGTCTCAATAAGTCCTCTAGTATCACATGTGCGGATCTTAAAATGATCTAGGAATGTCGCATTCATGCCCCGGGTGCGTCCGCTTTCCCTCGGGCCTTCATATTCGCCTTCCGCGACAATTCCTTTACCCTTATCGTGTCGCAAGGTACAACGAGATACTGACGAGCGATGGGTCGAACTATTCTCCGGCTCAATTGGCAGCGAATCTAGAACCGGTTGGAGGGCTTTAATAATTTCATATCCAGGGACATGAATCTCCCCTTCCTCCATAAATCCCTCGTTGGCTCCACCCCCAAAGTGGTGAAGAAACGGAAGCGAGAGGATGGCATTTCCAGTTATTTCCTTTATCTACAGTTTAGGGATCGCCAAGGACTTTATTCAATCTCCCCGGAGGAATCACGGTAAGCGTGTTGAGGCAAGATCTTCAGGATCCTTGATATTGTCCAAAAATCTAAATCGGTTTCCCGAGTTAGAACCTTTGTAAGCTGTCATTATTCAATCTACATGAAGGAAATATTTGTGATGAGTTATAAGTATGAAGTTTATTATTATAAAGATAGGAGCGCATTAATGGAGTGAAACATGAGTCTTTAATATAAAAGCAGTAAAGGCTTGAAGGTGGATTTCCCACCCTAGAACGAGGATACCTAGGACACGGATAGGAATATGACTTGGAGCTTGCATAGTTCGAGTAACAACAATAAGAGGTATGGTGAAGAGAGTTTCGGCAGTATAATTGGTCTGGATTTCTCTAATATGGTTAGAAGTTGTTGAACGATTATGGTTTCAATGAGTTTTGATCGTTTAGAAACGCACCAGTCTGGAAATGGAAACTCAACCCCAACAGGAAAACGCCAAGGCATTGTTAGAGCAGGAATCCTAGGGTGAAGGTTGCAAGAAGTTACATAAAAGTAACGTTGTTTCCAATCGTGATTGGATTTCGGCAGTATGAAGCAGAAAGGGCCGTTCTTTTCCAGTAGACGTAGATAATAGCATCCTAAAGCTCTTTGAGAGAGATGGGGAACAATTTGGAAGAATCTGAAGAAAAGTTCAATGGACTTCTTTATTTTTGCGGCAGAGGTGAAAATAATGAAAGCTACGATGTACCTGCAGGAATTTGGATTCAGTTGGAAAAATGAAGCTTAAGAAAATCTAGCATCTCAAGGATGAAGGGATGCAAAGGAAATCGGACCCCGTTTCCAAGATGCTCTAAAGAAACGGTACACTAGCCAGGTGGGGGTGTTAGTATTCTCCCAAGAGGCCCCGTGCGCTCGATGACGAATTCCTCCGGGAAGTAGTAATCAGTCTTCAAGGAGGCCCAGGCGGTTTTTCCCATCTGAGCTCTTTGGTCAAATGACTCAACTTCTTTATGGCGGACTCATACCACCCGCCAATCGTTCTATAATTTTCGAGACGTTCGTAAAATTCCAGGTTGGGAGTTTGCGGGTTATTTTGGATTTGTTCAATGAACTCGGAACCTGATGATCCGGTGGAAGACATTATATTAATGATTTTTATGTGTTATAAGCTGTTTTTTTAAGTCCGATTATGTGCGTGAACGAAAAATGTCACGAAAAGTCGAAGTTCGAAACTGGATTTTTGGCAAAGGCAATTTTCCGTGGTGAATTTGCAAAAGAATGGATATCCGCTGTAAATCATGAAGGCTGGGATTTCCAGGGTGAATTTACACGTTCGCGGTGAATTTATACGTCACAAATTCGGGGTGAATTACCAAGGGGTTGAAAATCTGCAGTTAAACTGTTGGCTGAAAATCCATGGTGAATTCTTTCGCTCTGGAAATCCGCGGTTGAAATGTGATGTTATGATGGGTCCGGCCTGGTATTTATAGGAGTGGGCCTACGGGCCGAAATTCCGAGAAATTTTCGCCGATGTCCAAATTCGGCTTGCTTACTGTCAAAACGACCGTATCATCGAGATAAATATTTTGAGAAGAATAGTTTTCTTATCTGAGAGTCTGGTGGAACATTGGAATCCGTTCACATACGGAGAGTTTGGTGGTTTACGACTTAAACGCTAAATCTGAAAACCAATGGACTATTGATATTACCCGGGGATATTTTTGTAATTTGTATGCCTCAGGAATCTTCTGGCACATTTTCCAAGGTTTTCAAGAAATTTAGATTCAAAATGGCGCTAGGAGTATTTTCGTAATTTGGACAACCCGGGGTCAATCGGTGCGCTCATTATGGTATTTTCGTAAATTTGGACACTCCGGGGACAATCGGTAAGCTCACTATTTTATTTTCTGTATTCTGAGGCGATTTCGTATCGAAATGGCGCCTAGGGTATTTTCATAATTTAGACACCTATGGGCCGATCGCTACGCACATTATGGTATTTTCGGTATTCTAAGGCAATTTCAGGTTGAAATGGTGCCGGGGGTATTTTCTTAATTTGGGCACCCTCGACCTGCTCGGTACAACCGCTAAGATATTCTCGGCATTTTGAGGTATTTTCGTTAGCTTTGGGTATCCGTAGGCATCATAGAAAGTTTACGGGGAGTCACGAGTATTTTTGGATTATTCTCGGTAAGAGTGGCGCCCGGAAGACGTTAGGACGAATATTCGGTGATAGTTTGGATATCTGGTGAGTATCGTGAAGATAGATTCATGCCGAGTGTGTTTTTGCTTCTTTTCGCAGGTCACGGGTCGATCGAGAGGCATCCCGAATAATCAAGGATATTAAGATAGATATCCGGTTGAAATCGGGTGTTTTTATACAAATTGGGCCGAATCAGGCGGAATTGGATAAGACTGGGCATTTTGCCCATGGGTGAGTTACTGGCGTAATTTCTCTATAAATTCATGTCCCTAGTCACTTGAGAAGGGTTCGGAATCGGAGTTGGAAATCTTGAAATCGCCTAACACTAAATTTCTACGGTGAATTGTGCGATGAGGAGAAATCCGTGGTTAATTTTATGCGTGAAGAGTACCGGAGTTAGAAAATCGCAGAGGAATGTCTTATGAGCGAAAAATCCGCTTTGAATTGTTACTAAGGGGCAAATCCGCGGGAAATTGTTAATTTAAATAGTATTGGAGTCTGAAAATCACGGAGAAACGTGTTACGATCAAAATCCCCAATGAATTTGCCCACGAGAAGAAATCCGCGGTGAATTTATGCGGTGAATAGTGCTGCAGAACAAAAATCAATCTGAAATATGTTTAATTATTGAAATCCGCAGTCAATTTGGCCTAGGGATGAAATCAGCGGTGAATTTTTGTGGTGAATAGTGTTGCGGATAAAAAAATCGATCTGAAATCCAGCTAAGGCACAAATTCGCGCTGAATTTGCACTTCAAGGGCCAAATCTACGGCGAATTATTCAATGAATAGTGATTTCTGCGTTTTCGTCTCGGTTTTCAATATCGAGCTCATTTCTCGCTCTGGATCGAGCATATATCACTTGTTTCGACTAGATATATCCAATATGTTGTATTTGTGAATTTTTTATCATAGTGGAACACCCAGGTAGAGCTTCGCTCTCCCGATGACGTAAACTCACACATTGTGGGCCCAACCTCGAAATTCCTTGTGTTTTAAGATAAAAAAAATCCAATTAAATAATTTACTAATCCGAGAAAATATTTTAAGACAATATCAATATCAATCAATGAACCTTCGGAACGGATGAATGGTATAGGGACCTACTATAGACGACGTTGTCAACACTTTTAGCTGGTAAAAATCTATTTTATAGCGTTGTGGAGTAGTAAAGAAGATTTTATAAGATTTCTATATGATTGTGTTAATTTAAATTAAAATTTAAATTTCTACCCCCAATAAAAAAGGGGTAGAAGTTGAGAAAAAGCGATAAGCTCGAAGTCCTACAGTCCAAATTTCGGGTAGCTTGCCAAGTGTTGTAGAATACAGCTTTGTACCTTATATTTCCTCATAGTGATTCATTTTCTGGGTTTGGTGTCCCTTGGGTTTTCCTTCCGGATTTCGAATTTCCAAATAATTATCTCATGTTTTCAAACGACTGTTGATTACCCGCGATTCTCAATAAAAAAATATTAAGCTTACGAGATTAACTCTTTTCCTAGAAAAATATTGATTCATATCAAACGGTTGACTCAACGGTGTCGATCCAATTTTTAATGAATAACTTGATGACATATTTTACCAAATATGAAATGATTCTCATTAATTGGGTTTATTTGAATAAAATCCCACTTGAAGCGTGTGGACCTGAGTATGGTGAGGTTGGTCGTAACCTATGCCAAAGGGCTAATTTCCATGTGTTCATGCTTCAAGGAGATATCTTCGCGAAGATATCAAAATCGCTACATCAAACTCGCATCCCAGTAACCCACGTGTTGTATTTAAAATGTCTTGACTCTTTCTCCTTCAAGTTTACCTACTACAGTACTGAATATGATCGCCACCAGACATACGTACACTTTAGCAAAAATCAATCTTTCTTTTAGTGGTTGAATCTCTCTTTGATTTATATGATATTTCAAATCTTCATTACGAATAAAATTCAAATGATCATTAAAGTTATTTCACTGATGTATTTAAAATAATATAAATTTAAATAAATCAAAACTTCAATAGTTGATAGATAATAACGCTATTTTTAAACCCTTTAGACCAAATGACAAACTTTATTATTTTTTAAATAAAATTTTAAAATATGAGAGTTGCTCGAAATTAAGTTAATAATATTATGGTGTTATTTCTGGTATGTAGGATATAAGGTTTTGATGGCTATAGAGGATATGATAACTGTGATATCATGGTTCTAAACCAGTTTAAGAAATTAAGAGAAAGTTCGTAGAATTGAATATCCTTAGAGTGAGCCATATGTATAAATATGCCTAGTAGAACAATAAATATTATTGTGGAATGTAATATTTGTGGAACCTAGAATATGTGTGCTTATATTTCTTTTTATTCGTTTCTGGTTTATGTCGTCGTCTTCCATGTGAAAAATGGTTTCGTTATAAAAACAACACTAGTATTGTTCAATTGTGAAAAATGAACTTCAAACCTCTAGATGAAATGTTTAGAGATTAATATAGTGGGGGTGTTTGCGTCAATTTATATTCGTATATGATAAGAACCACATATCAATATCTAATCGAACAAGATAAATTACTATTTATAAACTTGAAGGATCAAATTTGACAAACCAATTTTAGAGACTTGTCATTACAATTATCAGTATCAAATTTGTCAAAACTATAAAAATTTGGAAATAAATTGACATTATTTGTTAACTAACAAGGAAGATGGAGGAGAAAAAGAAATGTATTAAAAACAGTGCACTCGAAAGATTAAGAAACAAATGAAGGCTTCTTCTCCACTCGTCTACAACTTCATCTTCTTTGTTATACTCATAATCTCATCATCTTCATATTACTATCTCCATAGTTATGTACCTCCGGCAAGATGCAAAATCAATACTTCGTTTACCAAGATACATGAATATAAAATAAGAAGAGCATCATAAGATTACAAGTAGAATGATGAAGATGAAGTTGTAGAGGAGTGAAGAAGAAGCCTTCACTTCTTTTTTTCTTAACCTTTCCACTACATTGTTTTCAATACATTATTTTCACCTTAATGTTCCTTTTTATAGACAAAATTAAGTTAATATTAAGATTTTAATTAAAGCTCGAATAGTTTATTGGTAAGGAGACGTGGCTAATGGCTATTGGTTTGTTTAAATTAATAAATAATAGAAACTTTATTTCGTTTGACTTTGGAGAAGTTGGATAAAGACAAATTAGGTGTTACTTACATTTGGGCAATGATAATTGATAACGCATACGTAAATAAAAAATCAACCACAACGATTTAATCGTTATTTTACCCATTTATCAATTAGTATACTTACTAAACTTGGTTAGGATTGGACATATAATTCAATTCGAATGAATCGAACTCTCTATGCTCATTACGTGTATATGTTTATTCGAAAATTGTTTATGCTATTTATATTCGAATATTGTTAAAAATTTTATATGTAGGGGTGTCCATGGATTGGATTGGACTGGATTTAATGAAATCCGAAACCAATCCAAAAAAATAAAATGAAACCAAATCCGATCCGAAATCCAAAAATATTTTTTTGTCGAATCTGAATCCAATCCGATGGATTTGTTAAAATCCGAATCCATCCAAATGATCCGAAATTCACCAGAAATAATTTAATCGTACGTAAGTGTTATGATCCCTTTTTAGGGGGTACCAATAGTCATCCGGTTCGTTAAGAAACGAACTCGATTTTGATTTGTTTTTTTATGGGAAAACGATTAAAAAACTGGAAATATTAACGAGGTAAGGCAATTTATAGTAGAAACCCCAGGAATTCGGGAAAAAACCACTTGGCTAAGAGCGAAATAAGCTCTTAGTCTGTTCACTAATCAAATGATTCATTACAGAATACAACAATGACTTTAAGAAGATAACAGGGAATAAGAAAGCAATAAGAACTCCGGCAGGATAACGACCTGTTCTTATGCGTCCAAAGGGTCCTGCTTTTTCCGTCGTTGTGCACTGTATTTATAGAGTTGAGGGCATGTGTAATCCATGCTCTGTAACTGCTTCTGATAGGTTTGTTAGAGGTTGTTGTCGCGCGATGTAAAACGAGGCCGGGACCGAGGCGTGGTCTGTGTGATCTGGCCCGAAGCGTGGTAAACGTGTGGAGGCCCGAAGCGTGGAACGCGTGGGTTTGTAACCGTTTGGACTGAACCATGCAGCCAGCTATCAAAAACCGTTTTATTTCGCCAAGGTTATCTTCGGTCCCATCGCGGAACATCGGGTCATTTTATCTTAAGTATACTACTGGGCTGCACAAGTTCGCTTCTACCATATGGATTGGCTCAATCGTTATTGGGTCTCATCCATTACATGGTACCTGGTCCTAGAGTTCTTATCACTAGCCCATCGGGCTTGATTGCCATCGTAGAGGTGATACAAGGCCGATCACGCAATGTTTATACATTGGGGAGAATATAGGACCGTGCCTGCTCGTGGTGAGCGTCCATGAGACCGATCTTTCACTTATTTTAAGGAATGAATTGCACCTCTTCACTTGTTTATAATTGAAGGAATGAATTTGTATTTTACATTCAATAGCGTATATTTGTGTTATATTTTTATTTTTTATTTTAAATATTAATATCCAGAGTTGCACCTCTTCACATTCGATTATCCAACAGGCGTGATGAGTGTGCTTATACTGCAATCGTCTGTGATAATATTACATTTCAGCTCACCATTGGTCGGGACATTACTATTTAAATCGGGGTTTTGGGTACTGTTTCTCCTCATCGTCATTTCGCGAAGGAAGAAATCGCCCAAATCGAGCACTCTGTGCCCTTGTTCTGTTTCACGTTCAAACCCATTTCGTACCGATTTTCGTTAAGGTATAAACCATGGCTCCTCATAAGATGAGATACAAAGCCCTGTCTGAGTTGGATATTGAGGAGTTTAGGTCTACATTTTCGATTCCGACACATTATTCTATCTGGAAGGGACGGGAAGATATTCCATGTTTCCTTCCGACGGAAATGAATGTGCCGGCTTCCGCTATTCCGGTAAGTCATGCTTCTTTAAAGTGCGAGCTACGTTTTCCGCTGCATCCTTTTGTAGCAGCCGTTCTTAAGGAAATTCACTTCCCGACTTTTGCGTTATTTCCGGGTAGTTATGTGTATATAGTGGCGTTCATATTCTATTGCCACCAACAGAACAGGGCCCCGACCTTAGAACATTTTTTCAACTTATTCTTGGTAGGGTCCCGAAGGGGTAAGGGTCTGTTAGAATGCCGCAAACTATATTATATAGCGGTGCGCACCAAAGAGTGTGTTATAGTTGATAAAGAAGAGTCTCACCATGCGTGAGAATCTTGTTATGTGTGGATAACAGTCCCAAAAGAGGATATGTTAAAGGTGTGGCCACTTATAACTCACCCATGCATAGGCCAGTTGGACCGAACTAGGTTCAACCCCTCTCGTCCGGACACCGCAAACACACTTCCGATGTTCCCTCCTCCCGAAGCACGCCTTAAACGAACAGAACTTCTTCGGGAGAAATGGTTGATAGAAATAGGTGTCGCGGGTAGGACCGAAGCCCCAGCCCCGAAGGGGATGTTTTCTTGTTCAGATCCTTCAGAAGGATCGGGTATGAAGTAATATTTTCATTCCGTCCTTTCCTGATCCTTATGTATTTATTTTGCAGACTCAACTGAGACAATGCCTAGCTGTCCTAGGTATCGGCTGAAGATTCGGTACGGGAAGCTGTCCTAGGCTTCGCTCAGTACCCTTTGTTATTCGCTTTGGCGGATAACATACATGGGATGTACACTGCTAAATACCTGGATAACATGCGATACCAAGTTATAAAGCAATTCGGGCTTTCCCCTTCAGACGAACGATGGAAGGCGATCGAGCCACTTGAGAAAGATGGCAACTTTCAGGTAATTCCATCTTTGAAGAACTTCTTTTAGAAGATGACCCTTTCTTTTATCTCTTTGAGGAGATGGAGAAAGCGGTCAACCAGAAGGTGGCCGATCAAGAAGAGGAGTTGAAGCAGCTCGCGGCCTGGACCGAACCGCAGGAGCAGATAGTGGAAGATAAGGAAGATTGGCAGGGTAGTTAGATCTAAGTTGTATTTTGTTCCTGCTTTGTTCCTTATTTTCAATATAAGATTTTTTCCTCTCAATTCTTGTCCTTTTAATCATCAAAATAAAGTATGTAACTCACATTCTAAGTGAACTAATATGTTTCATATAAACGAGAGTGTTTTAAACACCAAGTGTAAGATCGGGGATGCTTGTAGGGTATCAACCCATCGGTCTCAGATATTATGTTTGGCTCACTCATGTCAATTTTGATTGGATTGGTCGTTTTACATTGTATGCGGATCACTCTTTTCCGTCCTTGGAATCAAAACTTAATTAGAAAGACGCGGTCCAGCTTCAATATGAGTCCATATAAGCTTCCGCCAAACCTTGGTTCAACTGAAGTCCCGTATGTTATATTGGCCAAGCTTTTGTTCACCACATGTCCAATAATAGGACCGAATTTGTGTTTCGATATGTTGACTCCCCCATTCCTCTTTTCGTGGCAGATTTCGTAAGTACAAGGGTCATTTCCCAGGAATGAATGCCATTGAAGGGGGTGTTTTAGTTCGTAATGAGTTCTGGGAGAATCACAACTCATCCATAGGACTAGACAAGTGTAGGAGCATCTGACTCGTCAGAGCGATCACTACAACTTGGGAGCCTTGCGGATAAGAAGCTTCGGTCACCAGTCCAGATTCGTCCTGAGTTACCCAACTTCAAGAACGGTCCATCACTCAATTAGAAACAATTTGTTTTGTACTTACTTGTTTTCTGCTTACGTTTAAAGAAATATACGTTTATTGAGTCAAACATATTAATCGAAGGTTCACAAGAAATACCGCCTTAAGTTCATGACATTCCAAGTTCGGGGGACCTCTATACCATCCAATGTTTCAAGTTTTTACGCACCTGATTCCAATTTCTTTGATATTCGATACGGTCCTTCCCAACTTCTGTCCAGCTTTCCAACGTTCCGCTGCACCTTTATGCTTCTGAGGACGAGGTCGCCTTCAAAGAATTTCCTTGGGAGGACTCACTTGTTATGGGCCCGTTCCATAGTTCGCTGATAAGCACGCATCCGCGCATAAATCGCATCTCTCTTTTCTTCGATCATCTCGAGATCCAATAATCTCCTTTCACCATTCATATGCTCATCATACTGAGATATCCGGGGTGATCGAATAGCAACCTCCACCGGGCTAACAGTTTCGGACCCATACACCAATGAGAAAGGTGATTCTTGGGTTGTTCAACGAGGTGTAGTTCGGTATGCCCATAAGACCTCATAGATGTGTTCAGACCATTTCCCTCCAAAATCCTCTAACTTGGCCTTCAATCCTTTCAGGATAACCTTGTTAGATACCTCCGTAAGTCCATTAGTTTGGGTATGGCCACTGACGAGAAATGTTGAATGATGCCCAGCTTGATGCATAAATCTCGTATGCTTTCTTCACGGAACTGGGTCCCATTATCTGATATGAGTGCTCGGGGAACCCCGAAGCGGCTCAAAATATTTCTCCATAAGAAATGTCTGACAACCTTCTCTGAGATGATGGCTACTGCTTCTGTTTCAATCCACTTTGAGTAATACTCCACCGCCACAATACAAATTTTTTTTTGCCCTATTGACCGAGGAAAAGGTCCAAGGATATCAATCCCCCATCTGTCAAACGGACAAGGTAATAGGTGACCGATAAGGGAGCCCCAAGCAACTGTGGGATCGGAGCATTGTACTGACATATTGCCAGCGTTTAGTGTATTTCTTGGTATCTACAAGCAGCGTAGGCCAAAAATATTAAGCTATGATGATGCAGTGATATAAAGATGGAGTCCCTGAATGAATGCCGCATATCCTTTCATGAACATAAATCATGACATCTTCAGCCTCAATAGGGGATAAGCAACGCAGAAGCGGGCCCTCAAAACTCTTTTTAAACAATCGTCTGTCAACCATGATAAATCTCTTAGCTCGGACTTCTATTTTTCTGGCTTCGGACTTGTCTTCAAGAAGATAGTCGTTTGCAAGATGTTTAATAAAGGAATCCATCCAATAAGGTTCCCCAAGAGATTCAGTAGCGTTAATATTCAAACCCTATAGTTCATGGCATAGAGCCCCGATTTCTTCAATTGACTGTTCGGTCACTGATATCTCGACCGAAGGTCGGTCCTGGATATGGACCGAGATAGTGCTCTGCTCTATGTCAGGTATGCCCGCGGACAATCTGGCAATTGCATCAGCAACCTTATTCTATTCTCGTGGCACGTGGTCAAGAAAAAATTCACTGAACTTTTTGGATAATTTCATCATCGGATCATGGGTTTCAAATCTCCCTGCGAACTGTTCAACTACTAACTTTGAGTCTAAAAACATTCGCACTCTGCTAACTCCCATCTTTCGGGCCACGGTCATTCCCAATAATACAGCCTCGTATTCTTCCACATTATTTATTCCAGCAAAGGAAAATTTTACTGCGAAATGAATAAGGTCACCTTGTACCGTTGTTTGGGTAATGCCCGCCCCTCTTCCTCCGAAGGTCGACCCATCCACGTGGATCGTCCATCGATCATCCTCTTGGTTTAGATATATGGCCGATCGGGTCATTTCAACCACAAAATCGGCTAGAACTTGAGCCCTGATCTCCCTTCGGGGCAAGAATTTCAGATACATAGCGTTGAGTTTGATTGCTCATTTTGCTAATTTCTCATCCAAATCTTTTTGTTTAAGGACCACCTTCAGAGGTTGATCCATATAGACATAAATCATTCGGCCTTCAAAATAATGTTTCAGCTCGGATACAGCTTTCTTCAAAGCCAGCATGAATTTTTCCAAGGTGGAATATCTGGTTTCGGCAGATACCAGAGAATGGCTTACATAATAAACAGGTCTATGAATGTCATCTCGGATGGACACCAGAGCTGCGCTGACGGTAACTTCTGATACAGCAAGATACAACCCCAAAGGTTCATCACAAGTTGGACTCACCATCACCGGGGGAGTGCTTAAATAAGTCTTTAGCTCGGAAAAGGAATGATCGCATTCTTCGGTCCAGTCTAGATGGCTTGCTTTTCTTAGCACTCTGAAAAAAGGCAGAGTCCGGTCTGTGGATTTTGAAATAAACCTGCTTAGTGCAGCGAGCCGGCCAGTAAGCCTTTGAAATTCTCTTTTGTTTCTTGGAGGTTGCATATCAATGATAGTCTGCACTTTCTCAGGGTTAACATCTATGTCTTTTTCTGAAACGTAATATCCTATAAATTTTACACTTCGGATCCCGAAGCAGCATTTGTTTGGATTTAGTTTGAGTTTATATTTGCGGCATACTTCGAAACAACGAGACAAATAAGAAAGATGATCTTCATCATTCATAGATTTAACAATCATATCATCAACATAAACTTCCATCATATGGTCGATCAGTTCTCTAAAGATTTTGTTGACCAACCTTAGATATGTTGCTCCAGCATTCTTGAGTTCGAACGGCATAACCACATAATAATAAATGCCATCTTCGGTCATAAATGATGACTTCTCCTGATCTTCCTCAGCTAGAAAGATCTGATGGTACCTGGAATAAGCATCTATGGTACTCAACATGGTGCTGCCAGACACAGCATCTACCAGTCGGTCAATATGAGGCAGGGGGAAGGGATCTGACTCACAAATTTTGTTAATATCGGTGAAATCGATGCACATCCGTCATTTCCCATCCGGTTTGGAGACCACTACTAGGTTTGAAACCCATTAAGTATAGTGGATCTCTCTGATGAATCCTGACCGTAGCAACTTGTTCACCTCAGCCCGGATGATCTCGATCTTTTCGGGAGAATAACGTCTCCTCTTCTGCCTAACAGACTTCGTTCCAAGCTCGGTGTTGATATGATGCTCACTATAGGATCGGTCAATCCCCGGAACATCGTCCGGGGTCCAGGCGAATATATTCACATGGCTTCTTAGCAGGTGGATCAACTCCTTTTCAAAAGCAAGGGCTAAGTGTGCCCCGATACGAGTAGTTTTGGTTGAGTCATCCTCAACTAGATTAATCAGCTTGAACCCCACGGGTTCCATTGCTTGACTCAGGTGCGGCGGCTCTTCCAGCAAATCCACCCGGGCCCTCTTGACGGGTGTCAATGTTCGTCACAAGCTCATGTAGCATTGTCTAGCTACTTTTTGATCCCCCTTTACAGAAATAACTCCATGAATTGAGGGGAATTTGAGCATCATATGATAAGTAGATGGGACCGCCTCGAACTTACTGAGGCCGGTCCGCCCGATAATGGCGTTGTAAGCCAAGTCGACTTCAACGACAATGAATTCCGGAAACCCTATGATCACCTACGGGCTCAGAATTCCCGCTAGGTTTCTGATATCCTAGCCCCAGCGCTTCATCTACCTTAATATACTTGTTGATTTTCTGAAGAAGCTTTCCTAAGGTGGATGGTGGGCTCTTTTCCAAACTGACCGAAAGGCCGCACGATCCCAAAACCTGCTGTAGAATATCAATCTTGTCCAGGAGCTCAAGCTTGATGCCCCGGGCGGTCCTATTGAATTTCTCCATGAAGGAACGAAGACTCATTTTTTCCGGGATGTATTTCATCTGATATAGTTCCTGCCTGCCTCGGAGCGGTCCTACATTTGGAGCGCACTGCTCTGGGAAAGCCAAAATAAATCCGCCATACGACTGTATGGATCGGGCCGGCAAAGTTTTGAACCACGTTCGAGCGTCGCCTTGTAATCCTGCCACGAAGATGCGGCACTTCAGCGAATTCTGAGGCCCGAACCGTTCCCATGTGTATTTCAAAATCGGCAATGTGATCGATCGGATCACCGTCACCGTGAAACTTCGGCAACCCCTCGGGGTTGCGATAATGCCGATCTGGGACTGCCGCCCAGATCTCTTCGGAAAAGGAGAGCATCAAATCTCCCAAGGCGGCGGACACGCATTCATATTGTTGGGATGACGCTTGGACCGCATGCAGATTATGCCATCAGTCATCATCCTTATTTCGCCTGATTGGGGCCTCCATTGCCCTGTTGAATAAACCAGGATTGTATCCCAGATTAGGTTCGCAATCCTTCAGCGCACGCATACTCTCCAACTCCTTAGTAAGCTCGTCGATTCGTCGCTGCATCTGCTCATGTTCATTCCTAGGAGCGGGAGTTGGAGCCCTGGCCGGGGGAGGAGAAGTGGATCGACATCTCCGCCTCCTCGTCGTTACGCTGGCCCTAATGATCTCCTCATCATCAGTGCTACGTTCATCGGGGTCGCTCTCGTACCCTCTACTTCTTGAAACAGTGCTTGAAACAGCCGATGGTTCTGTCCCACTTCTCTCCGACGTAATTTCCAGTACCACCTTCCTAACGACAGCTTCCAGATCCTGTAAAGTGAATGTTGGTGCTGGGAGACTGTCGGGAAGCACGTCACTATCATTTGTCGAAATTCCAGTTGCCATGTCTTTAATTATCTTATCCCTGATAGAAACCTCAAATGGGATTAGAGAATCGTCCCCACGGACGGAGCCAAACTGTTATGGTCCCTTTTTTGGGGGTACCAACAGTCGTCCGGTTCGTTAAGAAACGAACTCGGTTTTGATTTGTTTTTTGTGGGAAATTGATTAAGAAACTGGAAATGTTAACGATGCAAGGCAATTTATAGTGGAAACCCTAAGAATTGGGGAATAAACCACTTGGCTAAGAGCGAAATAAGCTCTTAGTCTGTTCACTAATCAAATGATTCATTACAGAATATAGCAAAGGCTTCAAGAAGATAACATGAAATAAGAAAGCAAAAAGAACTCTGGTAGGGTAACGGCTTGTTCTTATGCGTCCAAAGGGTCCTGCTTTTTCCGTCGTTGTGCTCTATATTTATAGAGTTGAGGGCGTGTGTAATCCACGCTTTGTAACTGCCTATGACAGGTTTGATAGAGGTTGTTGTCGCGCGATGTAAAACGAGGCCGGGACCGAGGCGTGGTCTGTGTGATCTGGCCCGAAGCGTGGTAAACGTGTGGAGGCCCGAAGCGTGGAACACGTGGGTTTGTAACCATTTGGACCGAACCATTGAGTCAGCTGTCAGAAACCGTTTTATTTCGCCAATGTTATCTTCGGTTCCATCGCGGAACATCGGGCCATTTTATCTTAAGTATACTGCTGGGCTGCACAAGTTCGCTTCTACCATATAGATTGACCCAATCGTTATTGGGTCTTATCCATTGCAGGGTAACCGGTCCTAGAGTTCTCATCAGTAAGAAAATTGAGGAATTAAAAAGTTTTATCGAAACTTACTAATATTATTAAAAAATTATAAATTGATAATACTATAAATATTAAACAAACAAAAAATGAACAATAAAGATATTGTAAGTATTTACAAAATATAATTAATATTACTAGATCGAATTGTATATCATTTGTTACAAAATAAATAAGTGCAATTATCAAATTGTTATAAAAGTGCATGACACAATAAAATTTTAAAAAAAATTTAGAAAACGTTATTCGTTGATCACAATATTTTACTTTTTTACTCTATAATGTCATCAGTCGCAAAATCATCCTCCTTTTTAACCGAATCTGTGTAAAAAATATATAAATATTGAAAAGTTTGAAATTTGAAATGAAATCAAATAAATAATATACATAATAATTTATATTTAAAAATATTTAATACATGAATAGTACAACCAATCTTTACAACAAACTAAAACTTCAAGAACACTCGGGTTCATTGTACTATGATATTCATCTAATATTCTTCCTCCCATACTAAAACAGACTATGAGACAACTGTAGAAACTGGAATAGATAATATATTCAATGTCATGTAAATAAGTTTTGGATACCTTATTTCATAAGCTTTCCAGAAATTCAACAAATCAATATCAGTTGATCAATCTACTCTTGGCTCATATAGATATAGCTCAAGATCAGTTTTTCTATTCACTCTATTAGATTCATTGGCATCATAAAAATCAAATTCCTGAATATAAGAAAAAGTCAGAACTATACATAATTAATAAATTATAAAATATGAATGAATATATAAACATTACCTCAAATATATTAGAGTGTTTAGAACCAAAATTCGTTGGGTATTCACTTTGAGATAATGTATTACCACATATTAAACCTTTAGAGCAATCATAAGTTGTGGTATATTCTTCATAAATTGAATGACGTTTTTGTAGTATTATTATAGGCTCCGAACCCTCTCCATGAAATCTTAAATAACATCATTCAATGCATTATTTTCACCTTTATGTTCCTTTTTATTGACAAAATTAAGTTAATATTAAGATTTTAATTAAAGCTCGAATAGTTTATTGGTAAGCAGACGTGGCTAATGGCTATTGGTTTGTTTAAATTAATAAATAATAGAAACTTTATTTCGTTTGACTTTGGAGAAGTTGGATAAAGACAAATTAGGTGTTACTTACATTTGGGCAATGATAATTGATAACGCATACGTAAATATAAAATCAACAACAACGATTTAATCGTTATTTTACCTATTTGTCAATTAGTATACTTACTAAACTTGGTTAGGATTGGACATATCATTCAATTCGAATGAATCGAACTCTCTATGCTCATTTCGTGTATATGTTTATTCGAAAAATGTTTATGCTATTCATATTCGAATATTGTTAAAATTTTTATATGTAGGAGTGTCAATGGATTGGATTTAATCAAATCCGAAACCAATCCAAAAAAATAAAATGAAACCAAATCCGATTCGAAATCCAAAAATATTTTTTTGTCGAATCCGAATCCATCCAAATGATCCGAAATTCACTAGAAATAATTTAATCGTACGTAAGAAAATTGAGGAATTAAAAAGTTTTTTCGAAACTTACTAATATTATTAAAAAAATATAAATTGTAATACTATAAATATTAAACAAACAAAAAATGAACAATAACGATATTATAAGTAATTACAAAATATAATCAATATTACTAGATCGAATTGTTTATCATTTGTTACAATATAAATAAGTGCAATTTTCAAGTTGCTATAACAGTGCATGACATAATAAAATTTTAATAAAGATTTAGAAAACGTTATTCGTTGATCACAATATTTTACTTTTTTACTCTATAATGTCATCAGTAGCAAAATCAACTATAATAAAATCATCCTCCTTCTTAGCTGAATCTGTATAAAAAATATATAAATATTGAAAAGTTTGAAATTTGAAATGAAATCAAATAAATAATATACATAATAATTTATATTTAAAAATATATAATACCTGGATAGTACAACCAATCTTTACAACAAACTAAAGCTTCAAGAGCACTCGGGTTCATTGTACTACGATATTTATCTAATATTCTTCCTCCCATACTAAAACAGACTATTAGACAACTGTAGAAACTGGAATAGATAATATATTCATTGTCATTTAAGTAAGTTTTGGATACCTGATTTCATAAACTTTCCAGAAATTCAACAAATCAATATCAGTTGATCAATCTACTCTTGGCTCATATAGATATAGCTCAAGATCAGTTTTTCTATTCACTCTATTAGATTCATTGGCATCATAAAAATCAAATTCCTGAATATAAGAAAAAATTCAAAACTATACATAATTAATAAATTATAAAATAAGAATGAATATATAAACTTTACCTCAAATATATTAGAGTGTTTAGAACCAAAATTCGTTGGGTATTCACTTTAAAATAATGTATTACCACATACTAAACCTTTAGAACAATCATAAGTTGTGGTATATTCTTCATAAATTGAATGACGTTTTTGTAGTATTATTATAGGCTCCGAATCCTCTCCATGAAATCTTAAATAACACCATTCAATAAATTGAAACTTGTATCTTGGATCAAATACCACAACAATATCTAAAATAGTGTAACAATCTTTCCAATGCTTATCAAACTTTGAAAATATTTGTTTGACCATTTTCTTCATGAACTCATCTTCACTGTTCATTTCTTGTATTAATGTTAATCGAATCTTAAAAACCAAAGGAAAAAACAAATGGGATGTTGAAGACTTTGATGAAGAAAACTAATTTGTGATTTCGTAAAAAAGTTCAAGAAATTCACATATTTTTGCCACTTTTTCCCATTCATCGGGTTCAGGGCATTCTGTGAAATTTGTATCAAGTATTCTCGAATGTTCAAATACGGTGTTGAAATATAAGGCACATGACAACATCAAATATGTAGAATTCCACCTAGTAGGCACATCTTGTCTCAAAGTACGTTTTGAATTAAGATCAAACATTGAAACACATTCTGCGAATCTCTTCTTTCTACCTCCAAAACTTTTAATATACTTAACACATTCACAAATTTTATGAACACACCATTTCAATACCTTTCAAACCTTCTTGAACAATCAAATTAATAATATGCGCACAACAACGAATACGCAGAAACAGACCATTGCTAACCATAGTGTTCTCCAAACAATTAACTGAAGTTCTTAATTCTCCAATTAACAAATCATTTGCAGAGGCATTGTCTAGAGTCATTGTATACTTTTTTTTTTCAATTCTCCAATTAGCAAGCAAACTATATACCTTCTCATATAAACAATATCCCATGTGAGGTGGAGGCATATAAGCATAGTTGATAATTCGTTTTTTATTTTCCTATTAGAATCAATATAATGTGCAGTCAAAGCCAATAACCATCACAAACAATTGAATTCCATAAATCACTAGTCAAACAAATTCTTCCAGGACATAATTTTTGTTCATTAGAAAGTTTGCAACTTTCTTTCTTGAACATACTCATATCATCATTTCTAGCTGTATTTCGAATAATAGATTTCACTTCTGGTTGTAGATATTTGTGAATATCTCGTATGCCCTCATATTCTACAAAATTAAAGGGAAGATCATGTTTAATTATTCCTGATGACATCAATTCTCTATATCTTTCTTGACTAAATATTTGTGATCTTGCAACAATCGATTTATGAGACTGATCAATTAATAATTGTCCAACATTCTTTACAATACGTCTAGGACATTTTTCAAAATGTTTTCTCAAATTAGTTGTACCACTATTTTCCATCCACTTATATATTTTTCTACACTGTTTGCATTTAGTTTTAGCATCTTTCCTTATTTCATTGACTAAATCATAATGTTTCCGAATTTCAGATTGAAATTTTCTTTTTCTTTTTTCTTTAGTCTCTTGAACTGTTGATTCATCATTTGTCTGAACCTCATTATCATAAAGCATTGCAATCATTTTTTCCTAGTTACGTATCCCTGCACTTGTTTCCAGTGAGCAATCACAAACTTCAAACAAAGAAATGCACGACCAGATGGCAAGTAACAGACTCAAACAGAATGTCACTGCAAGAACCAAGACTCACAGTCTATTCAATCAACCAAATTTGAATCAAGAATAGCAATAATAATCACAACGATTAACAGGCTCACAGGTTAGGAAACTAAGCACAAAATCAGTTCACAATGCATGCCAAAGAATCGAAATAGGTGTCAACAGCCCTAAATTTTCGAGAATAATTTGGCAAAATAATCAATTAACACCTCAAGAACAAGACTACTTCAAGATCACTCGTATAACAAAATTAAAGAAACAATGTTACGGGAAGTTGTCTCCGTAAGTTTACAGAAATCGTAATTGTAGCGCTTGAGTCACTAGAAGTTGCAAAGGAGGTTTTTAAAACGAAAAGAGTTGCTGTAGGGCTATTTATTTCAATTTAATTATTTTTGGGCAATTAAAAGGCTTTTAGGCTTTATTGATGGACTATGTTAGATGATCATATTATTTTTTTAATAATATATATTTAATTAAATTAATTGGTTTAAATGAGTTGGGTTGGATATTAGTAAATAAGCTGTATCCGATCCAAATTCAAAATGGATCATGTCTTTATAATCCGCATCCAATCTAAATTCGATCCAAATGGATGGGTTGTACTAGATTACCCAATTTGTCCATGTTATCTCAAATAATTTGTTTGGATTATTTCTTCAAATTTTTTAGAATTTAATATTGAAATTTAATATATATAAATGATTTTTTAGATTAAAAATGGAAAATTAAATGAATATATATTCATGTTTAGAAGAAAATAATTGAAAAATACTATAATACTTATAATCAATCAAAATTAAGAAATATAATGTGAATTACAATAGATAATAATTTTTTAAAGTTCTAATTCTAATAATAGATATTTATATTAATTATAAATAAAATAATCATTTGTTCACGAAATATTTATATTCGTTTAAATTATAAACATATATTAAAAATTGTTCGAACAAAAATCATATTATATTCAAAGTAATGAACACGATTATATTCAAGTAGAATAAATTTCGAATAGTGATCGTATAACATCCCTTGTTAGGATAATAGACTAATAGAAATTATCTAATTGTTTTGCTATTTAGCATTTCTAATTCCTTCCCTTTTACTAATAAAAATGATGGAGAGTACATATCAATAATTTAGAAGGTTCAACCAAATTAGTGAAAAAATATGCTAAGTTGTAAATTAGTGATTTTATAACAACCAAATTACTTTTCCAAAATTGTAAAATCAAAAGATTAAAGAAAATTACAAGAACCATAAATAAGAAAATAATATGAGTAATAACTTAATATTTTATATGTATTATAACTAATATTCGGTTTATTCGTGTAAACCAAAATCACTAAAACCAAAAAAATAGGATTTTAATTTATCTATTTCAAAACCATCCAAAATCTAAAATTTAACTCCCGAATTGATAAAAATAGGTCAATCGTGTTTCCGTTTAATGCAGTGTTTTCATACTGGACGGTATACCGACCGGCACGTCACATTTCGCTGGTACCGGTATTTTTTTTCGTATCGCCCGGTATCGGGTATTAGGGTCGATTTCCGGGTATTTTCGGGTCTGATCCTAAAAAACTAATTAAATATTAATTTTTTTAAAAATAAATAAAATAAAAATTGGTATCGGGCGGCATAACGGTCGTACAGCTCATAGCGTTCCGAACCGGTATGAAAACATTGGTTTAATGTTAACTCCCAATTAACACGCCTAACTAGTAACCATAAATAAGAACTATTGTAACAACATATGTTAAACGGACACCGCGACGGCGCATAGCGATACGGGGACTCGGATTTGAGGACTGTAATTTGTTCAAAGAGTTTGTCTTGTTAATATTATCAATTATTTTTAAATTAAAATATAAATTTTAAATTTATGGTATTCATTTCATCCATATATGAAAATTTGCAAACTGCATATATATTTTTATGGGTTTAAATCTTGTAATATAATTACAATATATAGTCAAATATGAATAGAAATAATAACAACATATGGTATTTTTTATCAGCTGTGCGCAGATGCATGTCGGAGCCGCATCCGAGATAAATTGGCATCAGAGCCGCATCCGACCATGGTGTTTTGGCAAAAAAGACATGTTTGTTTAACATAATTTATAATTAACAATAAATAAAATTATAATTTTATCTAATTATATTATACAAATATAGACAACAATCAATGTTTAAACAGGTAAAATACCGAGATAGTTGGTATATAGTATAGTATACATTGATATTACCGATATACCACTGGTTTTTTAAATATTGATTAATATATTAATATATATAAATAATAAAAAAAATTATTACTATTTAAAAATAATAATTTATTTAAATATAAAGTGTCAAATAAATGTTCGAGGATAGACCAACTTGTATTTGATGTACGGGAGAAGAATATGTGTAACATTGGTGACAATCTGAGACAAATACGAACTTCTCCTTTGCTTTAAATTTTTATTTTAATTAAAGCACAAATCATCAAATGTAAATAGTTAATTTGGTAGTTGACGTGGCTGATAGCATGGTTTGTTTTAAATTAATCTACAAGAGAAGACTTTACTATAGTTGACTTTTGAGAAATTAGAAATCTTATGTGCTTAATTTGGAACATTAGATTTGACAGGTGATTAGCTTATGTAAATCTATATATTAATTATTATAATTT
>RWGZ01001109.1:112417-298094 GCA_009725065.1 Utricularia reniformis | reverse complement strand
CAGTCCATAAGAGAAGTGAATCACATTGAAAAGACTTGACCTAAGTCAATTACCCATGATATCTCTCCTCTTATAAACTAAACATTTTTTATTTACACATCCGATGTGAGATATATTTCAACAAATCAAATCTCACCCTTCTCCATTTTCCCTACTTTTTTGCAATTAATTCTTTTCAAATGATATCAAAGTAAGATTATTTATGCAATAACGGTAATTTTAAATCTTGTTATTTTATAAACATATACATTTCGCCTATACAAATTACACTTGAAAAATGGCAAGATTCAAATAAAAATATGACAAAATTTAAAAAGAAAATTAGATATTTAGCCCTTCAACATACAAGATTATGTAAAGATTATGCTCTAACTTTTGAATTTGTAAGAATACCATATAAATTTATCAATACCGCTTGTTTTTTACTCCGAACACTATAAAACCCAATTTTTCGTTAACATTATTGACTTTCAAAGTTCATAAAGTGTAAATACAACTCTTATAGTTTGAACTTACACAAAAATAATCTTTGAAATTCGAGAATTATACATAAGAATGTAAATATTAACCGCAGCGGTAAAGGTACAATGATAAATTAAAGTATCTTACATACATTTAAATGGAGCTAGGGGATTAAAAATAAATATTTGTGCTCAAATTAGTTGTGCGCATGGCCAGACATCCCATGCAGTACAAACGGGTCAACTGTGGGCAAGCCCGTGGAAAATAAGTGACGGGTTGAACCGTAAAAATCAACCCTTACGGATCAATCCATTGACGGATCAAGAAAATTTAAACTCATTGGGCCACACTCGTGCCCACCACTAATTCAGATAGTGTAATATATTTTCAATTTCATAATTTAGAGTACATATCTTTTATTCAACTCATAAGTTATTGCATCGTAGGTAAAAAAAGTATTGTACAAAATTATAACTTAGAGAATTTGGTCAAATCAACGTACTTTGTAAACACATTGAATTTCATATAAATTTCTAATGTGGGATAATAAAATTTCATTCCAAATCTTATTATATTTAAAACATAGACCCCTAAAGTTTGTTAAAATTGACGAACCCCATAAGAAATACCTATAATTCACAGTACACCATTTTTTCCCTTGACCTACTCATTATTCATTATTAGTTAGCTCACAATTTCCAGATACGCATATTATAAAAAACACCAAAATCCAGTAAAGTAATAATAATTCTTCATCATCGCCATGCCTGTAAACTTGACCTCTATAGCCACCACCTCTAATGGAGTCTGGCTCGGTGATGACCCTTTACACTGTGCATTTCCCTTGCTAATTATTCAAGTTCTTCTCATCATCGCTGTCTCTAGAATCCTCGCTTTCATTTTCAGACCCCTTCGTCAGCCCAGAGTCGTCGCAGAAATACTGGTATGCCCTCGAAAACAGAAGATTGTGTTGAAATATAAATGTTTTAGTTTATAAGAGAATTTGTGTTATGAGTAAGTAGTTTTACCAAATCTTTTTAATATGATTCAATTCTCTTAT
Source organism: Utricularia reniformis (assembly GCA_009725065.1). Classification (NCBI taxonomy): domain Eukaryota; kingdom Viridiplantae; phylum Streptophyta; class Magnoliopsida; order Lamiales; family Lentibulariaceae; genus Utricularia; species Utricularia reniformis. The sequence continues at coordinate 296,572 of RWGZ01001109.1, read as the reverse complement.
ATATTTGTCACACGGACTCTCTGGAATCTTGAATTTCTACATGAAATCAGAGTTGTATGGTGGGTTTCAAGATAGTTCGTACCGATTTAGACAAAAAAAGCTATGGTAGAAAATGCATCGGGTTTATGCGACAAAAATAAATCGACTTATTATTCAAGCACTATCTATAGAAATTCAGGATTCAATGAATCGAAAGAGTGTCTGCATAGTCCAGTTTATAAAAAAGTTGAATCATACTAAAATGTCTTGTTAAACCAATTACTTGCAATATTACTTTTTTTATAATGTTTCAACACTAACTAGCATATTAAATCAAGTCTGACTTAATATAAAAATGTTGATATAAAAATGTTTTAGTTTATAAGGAGATTGATATAATAAATAATTGACTTAATCTAACATTTTCAATGCACTCCTCTTATAAATTGAGCTACGAACTATGTTTCTGCCAATTGAATCTGTTCAATTTTTAGAGTCGAGTTAATTTACGTGGGAAGTGTTCTCAGATACAACGTATAAGAGGGGGGATAACACACCATAAAAGACTTGAACAAATCATTTAATATGATCCAAATTCCCTCTTATAAACCAATCGAATATAGATCTTAATTCAAATGTTTGACAATTGATGTCATATTTCAATATAATCATAAATTTCTAGATATGCTGATGTAATATTATTTACGTGTTCTTTTCTAGGGTGGGATCTTGCTTGGGCCGTCTGCGTTGGGTCGGAACCCACAGTTTAAACACACTGTTTTCCCGAGCTGGAGTATGCCGATTCTAGGATCTGTTGCTAATATGGGACTCGTCTTCTTCCTCTTTCTCGTCGGAATTGAGCTTGATATGTCGGCTATACGGCGGAGCGGGCGCCGTGCAGCAGCTATTGGGGTTACGGGGATTGTGTGTACTTTCGCGCTGGGGGCTGTTCTCGCCGCCGTATTACACAAAACTGTGGATTCTGATACTAAAGTGAGCTACGCGGTTTATACTATTTTCATGGGTGTTGCGATTTCGATCACGGCGTTTCCTGTGCTGGCGCGTATGCTCGCTGAGCTTAAGATACTCACTACCCGTGTAGGAGAAATCGCTATGGCGGCTGCCGCCCTGAACGACGTCGCTGCTTGGGTTTTCCTCGCTATCGTCGTTTCTCTCGCCGGTAAATTTTTTTCTGCTTCGGCATTTATTTTACGGCTAGAAGTCAATTTTTTATTTATTATAATAATTAAAATTGACCGGAATTTCAATTTTCTGCGGTAGGGAACGGTCAGGGTTCTAAGAGAAGTCCGGTGACCCCTGTTTTTATTCTCCTATCTTCCGTTGCATTCGTGACTTTCTTAATGGTGGTGGTGAAGCCGGCGATGAAATGGGCGGCGCGGAAGTGTACAGAGTACGCCGCCGTGGAAGAATCATTCATTTGTTTAACTCTCGCCGGTGTTCTGGCGTCGGCGTTTATGACTGATTTGATCGGAATCCACGTGATTTTCGGTGCTTTTGTATTTGGGTTAACAATACCAAAAGAAGGAGAGTTCGCCGGAAAACTTACAGAGAAGATGGAAGACTTCGTTTCTAGTCTGTTGTTGCCGTTGTACTTTGCTTCTAGTGGGCTTAAAACCGACGTCACCAAGATTAGCAACGTCAAGGATGTAGAGCTTATGGTGTTAGCAATTTCAGTCGCCTGCGCCGGAAAAATCATCGGAACTTTTGTAGCAGCGATGCTTTTCAAGATTCCGGCGAGAGAATCTTTAACCCTTGGAATTCTGATGAATACAAAAGGATTGGTTGAGCTTATTGTTCTGAATATTGGGAAAGACGACAAAGTTTTAAGTGAAAAATCATTCACAATACTGGTGATAATGGCGATTTTCACAACATTCATGACGACCCCCATGGTCATGGCCATTTACAAGCCTTCCAAGGTAGATAACGACATTAAGTCATCTTCTCCGGCGACATTTTCCGACGAATTCAACGTTCTGGCTTGTGTTAACGGCCGTGACGACGTTTCTTCACTCATTAATATAATCGAGTTGACTCGCCCCAGTTTCAAATCCTCCAGACTCAAACTCTACATCATGCATCTCACTCAGCTCACAGATCGCACTTCCTCGATAATGAAATTTCAGAGATGGAGAAGAAACGAATCCCCCTCCGTCAACTGTCTCAGCCGCAGCGGCGGTGCAGATGAGATCCACCGCCACGTCTCCTCCGCATTCGCGGCCTACGGCAAAGTGGGTCGAGCGAGAATCATGATCGCGACCGCCGTATCGCCGTTAGAGACAATGCACGAGGATATCTGCCGCGTAGCGAGCGAGAACAACGTCGGCATGATCGTGCTCCCGTTTCATAAGCGGTGGATCTCGAGATCTGGCTCCGATGAAGAGGTTGAAGCTATTGACCATGGCTGGAGATTAGTGAATCATATGGTTTTGAAAGAAGCACCGTGCACGGTGGCTGTACTGGTGGACCGCCGTCGCAGCCGTGAATCTGACCCGGAAAATATCTGCTTGATCTTCTTCGGCGGCTCAGATGATCGGAAAGTTTTGGAGCTAGGAAGCAGAATGGCGGAGAAGCCAGAAGTAAAGTTGAAGCTTATAAGGTTCAGAAATGGATCAACCAATCAAATAACTCCCATAGACATGGTAAATCAAAGCAAATACATATGCTTCTTAAACATATTCATCAATGGCGTCTTCTTTAACAGGAACAAGATGAGAAAGCTATAAATGAGTTCAAAATGAGATGGGAAAACAGGGTAGAAATACAAGACAACACAGCATTTGATATCGAAGTCGAGCTCTTGACGATCGGGAAAAGCAGGGCATACGACCAGATTGTCGTAGGTATAGGGATGACGAATGAGGAATCGGAGCTCGGGGTTGCGGGAGATTTGTTAGCATCATCAGGACAGGGAATTGCTTCTTCTGTATTAGTGGTGCAATCTAAGAAGAACAAAGGAATTCACTACTTGTAAATGGTTCTACTTACAATATCTACCAGGATCCACGAAATAAGACGAATCTATAATATTAAAACATATTCTTTCTCGAAAAGTTCAAGTATTACTTTTGATGATCGAGTATCACATAAAGATCGTAGTCCATGCAAATAGGTCGATCCAAACACAAAGAGCAAGCTCTAAAGAATGATTTAAAGACCGAAGTCCAATCAAATCAGGTCCATATGAAAATCAAGTTGATGAATTTACTAAGTATTGCATCGGTCCTCGTGACCAATCTATCATTTCACTTTAGATCGGTCCCGTCATGTGAAAGTCACTTGAAAATGGAGGGAAATTACAGCTAAAGATTACGATAATAAACTACTAGAGGATATGAGGATAAATAATGTTTCTCTTCTATTTAAGGAGGAGAAACTGAAGGTTTGAGAACACTCTTTTAGATGAGGAAAACTCTGGGTTTTTCCTATGGTTATCACTTGCTTTTTTTTGTTAATTCCGTTATTGTTCTTCCATCAAATCCGATCACTGTTGTATAACGCATTATTTGTTTAATGAATTCGTCAAGAGCATTCCCTCTTGGTAACTGTTATTTTTCTCTTATCTTTATGGATTTTTCACGTTAAAATTGTTGTATTCTTTGTTTTTTCAATTAAACCCTAAACCTTAAACCCTAAATTATTTCAACAAACAACAAATTGAGATTAACACCTAGTGACTGTACTTACCCTAAAAACGACAACATCTTCTTAGGACTACCTTTAATTAAGTATACAAGTTCTACTTACAATATCTACGATGAAATAAGACGAATCTATACTGTTAAAACATATTCTTTCTCCAAAAGATCCAGCATTACCTTAATACGCTTCTTAAGACTAGCTTTAATGCTCCTTCTTATTTTCTTTTGGTGTCTATGTTGCTTCAACCATGCAATTCCCATGTATATTCGAACGTTGCAACTAGTCGGATTTGTAAGTGTTTCTTCAACATGATACTGTAAATGAACCTACAAAAAACGACACCATAAAAATGGAATCAATATATATATCAAGAAGATGGGATTGAAAAATACCGTGAAATACTCCGAAAGCGGAATGCGATGAAGAGACATTGCTTCTTCCACTATCCAACCGTTTGTACCAGGGAGGATCGACTTTTTTTGGATACTCGTAACTTTTTCTTTGTAGTTGTACATGAGTTTATCGAACATGTAATCGACTTGCCTTTGATGAACATCTTGTTTTTCGAGTTGCCATCGGGTTTGTGTGTAGTTGAGGCATCCTGTTCTCTCCATTACTCTTTGCTCTAGTTCTCTTCCTTTGAATAACTCCATGAAAAATGTTGTCTGAAGTGACAAACGAATTTATTACAGCCAAATTTTGTCTATTTATAGAAATTCAAGATTCAATGGACTAGAAGAGTGTCTGTTCAATCTATAAAAGAAATGAATCATATTGAAAATGTTAGACCAAACCAATTACTTATGATACACTTCCATTATGAACTACAATATTTGTATTTTCACCGCCGATGTGAGATATATTTCAACACAACTTAAAGAAGAGATACTTACAGGAAGAGATAAACCGGAGGAATAAAGAATAGACATCGAAATATCCTCGGATCCTAGAAAACTCGTAGTTTCATCAGTTTGGATGCTTTTAGTTTCAATTTCTTTGTCCCGAGTCTCGCTCTTGGAATCAAGTTCTTCACCGGACTCCTCTTCAATAGCATCGGATTCATCCTCGATGATTCGATTCTTCGGTTGTTCTAGTATCGAAGATCTTGCTTTCCAAAGTGCCATAATTGTTCTTCAAGATAACAAGTTAAAGAGTGATGAGCTATACGAAAAACAACGGTGATCGAACGAGTAGTCGAGTACACACCTTTGTGCTACACCGAATGACACAAAGCTATGGAAGAGGAAGTTAAGTCGTCCTTCGGGGTCAAGTTTTCGTGCTCCATGACGTGCATCGAATCCTCTACCGGGCCGAAGACTCATGACGATTATCGGACTTCCCATCGATGATAAAGTCGGAGGTGTAACTTGAATCCCTTCAATATCTTCCCATAAAAAGAAAAACTTTGTCTTGTGACCAAAAAGATCTGCATGGAAACCGACTACCCGAGTCGAAAGAAATAGCCGGCCCTGTTAAAACAAAATATCATCGAAACTTATAACGTAATGAAACACTTCGAGATCACATTACCTGAAGAGGCATTTTTCTTTTCAAGTGACAAGTGAAGTCATTGATAAGAAACTCCTCTAGAGGCAAACAAAAGAGCTTCTGAAAAGCTGAGTTCTTTTGAGGGGAGCACAATTTTATCTACGAGAAACGATTCGATTAATCGAAAAAAAACGATGAAAATTTACGATATCAAAACGTTACCTTCTTGCCTACTTCCTTTTCCATCTTAGCCAAATAATCTTTAACAACACTATTCCCTCTTGTATTGTTCAAAAAAACTCTTAAATGAAGCTTTGACTGAGAAGCTTGAGCCAACTTCCCTTGTAAAGGAATCCAAATATCAGACAAATCAGAAATGTTCGATCTTACGAAATTTATTTCAGCACGGCCAAAAGACGAAGCTTCGTTAAATTGTCCATCGAAACTAAGAACTTCAATATCCAATGTAGATGGAGGCTCATTTTCCGCATCGAACTCGAAAATCTCTGTCATGAAGAGTTATTCATATTCATATTCATACTCATGATGAAAAAATATAGTCATAAAGTTTTACGAATACCATTCCAACAAGGCTCCGATTTCTGAAACTTTACAGAACTCGTTCTTGATTTCCCGGTGCATGTAAATACAACGTAATGATTCGAAGGACCATTTGAATCAACAGCTACTAAATTAGTTCCTTTGATTAATGCAACAGTAAGAAGCCAACCTGCTACTTGTGCTTTAATTCCATGATCACAACCTGGATTATTCAAGCTCTCATGTTAAAAAAAATACATATCGGGCAATCCCGAGCACCCGAGAACAAAAATAGTTAATTTAGATAATGAACTAAGAAGAACAAGACAAATTTATATCAATATGTATTACTGCACTTCATACCTTTTTGCATTCTAGCACGAATAAATCCGGATATGAGCTCGAGTATTCGTTTTCCTTGTTGTAATAATACTAAACACACTACTAGTTCACTGAATGAATCAGGCAAATCAAGACCAATAAACTCGAGACCGTGATTTGTGGTTGGAGCAGAGAGGCATATATGTGTGAGCACATAAAGCAATATCACAAGAGCAGAAACAACACCAATATTTGCAAAATATTTAACAGCCAAATCCCATATAGATTGATTCTCAGCTTCAACAACTGCGGTAAGAAGATTTTGATCCGATAGAGAATCTTTAAGATCAAGAGGCTTAACTGACTGAGATAATATCATTTCATATTGCTCAAAGCTTTCTTTTATACCTTGTTTAGCACCATTTTCTATGATGCTTCTCATCATTGTGCTCTGCAAAAAGTTCATTCTCCATGAAACTACAAGTTTGGAACACACTTCACCAGATTGCTGTTCTGGACCAGGAGTTATAATGTAAAGAACTTCAGCTTTGAATGATTTTCCACAAGGGGCATCGGGTGTACTTACACTCGATAGAACTGCGTAAGTGTTGCGATTTGCTTTCAAATAAGTTTGCTCTTCTATTGCTTTCAAAGATTTAATGAATTTGGAAGGAGGTTTTGTGTAAGATATCACTCTTTTAAGTGAATTGCTACCATTTTCAAGCTTCCAAGGTCCTATTTGCAAGTCACTTGATCCCAACTTATCTAAATAAGATTTGAAGTGATCGGAGGTCGAAGAAAAAAGTAATGAGTTGAATTCTCTTGGTGATATTCCATATATGTGATCGAGAACTACTCCTCCCGACAAAGGAGCAAGAACTTCAACAACTTGCTCTCTTGTCTCTAAAGACTCGATCATCGCTTCGAAATCAACTAAAAGATGTTCATTAGATTGTTGATCTTGATCACATGAAGTTTCACTTCCACCCTCCGAAGCATCGGATCCTTCACCGGAGCTCATCGAAGTTGTTTCGACATTCTTATTGAAAATATTTGCGATTCGACTAGCAAATGTTAGTTGAGGAAGCTTTTCCTCCTTGGAAGAAGATGCTTCTTCTGATCTTCCAATTGAGTCTTGCAAATTATCTGAATGTTGCTTTGGTATCTCAGACTCCAATACCATATTATTTTGCAAGAAACTAATTGTCACAAGAATTTCACCTATATCACCATGATAGAATAAGTTAGTGTTTTAAACAAGCTAAAAATGTAACCCGAAAACAATATGAAAAACCACAAACTTTCAACTTCAAAGAGAAATTTTTTGTTGGAATTATAGAATCTGACCGAAATTATGATGGGAGTGTGCACGAATATGATGTATAAGGAGAGGAAATCACACCGTAAAAGACTTGAACAAATCATTTACCATAATACCCCTTCACTCTTATAAACCAATCCAAATCACATTTATTTTCCAATGTGAGACAATGTCATATTTCAACACACACTCTAAGTTCAAATACCTGACAAATTTGGATTTGCAAATTAAAATGAATCAGATTTTCCAAGTATTGATAATTAGGATTTTGACCAAACCAACTACGATACTATGTTGAAATTATACAATCTGATTGAAATTATGATGGGAATGTACACAGATATGACGTATAAAGGGAGAAGACCACATCGTAAAAGACTTGAACAAGTCATTTACTATAGTACTCATTCTCCATTCGTATTCATTAGTATTATATTTCAACTTTCAAATGAGAGAACAAATAAACCATACCACAATCTTTCATCTTGGCCTTTTTGTTCCTGGGATGCAACTGATACCAAACTGTGCCAAGGGACTGATCATTAGCCTCAAAAACATGACTAATTGGCACTTTTACACGCCCAATGCAATCATCATTGAAATACTTTTCATCTAAAACAGATATTTTAAGCTTTTTCTTCAAGTCATCAACCTTGAAAATGAAATCTTCACACCAAGAGGGATTCAAACATTTCTTCACAACTTTGCTCTTGAACTTTTTCCTGCCTAACTTTAATTTCACATATGGATCACTAAATCCACTACCGTCCAATGATGGTATGTTTTTAGCCTCAATTACACGAACCAAAAGCTTCATCTTTGAAGAATCAATAGCTAAATAAATATTCACTAGATTTACCTTAAAAAATTCTAATCAACGCATCTAAGGGTACCCAAAATTACAACATAACAAACGCATAAAGTTGATTCTCAGCCGATATAAAGCATTCCTTGCTGAAGATATATTGATTTTACCCAATAATAGGTATAGAAAAGCACAAATAAACACGGAAAACAACATTCATTGAACAAAATCAGACCCATAAAGAAAACCAAGAGAGAAATCAATCAATTGAAGAAACCCAAAAAGCAATTAAAAAGAACTCGTCAAGAAGTTTCATTTCTAAATAAAAAAAGCAAGAACTGCAAATCAACCATAAATGGGTTTCTGGCTTCGTAAAAATACGCATAAAATCCAGTAAACGGGTTTGATATGTGAAATAAACGGGCGTTAGAAAGTCGATGCTTTCTCCCATTCGCGCGAGAAAATGGATAGAAAGAAAGGAAGAGGAAGAGCGCATGCAGAACGTCATTTTTTTATTAATTTCCTTATAAAAAAACAAAAAATATTTTTTGTAAAAAGAAATACCTCTTATTTAATATATGTATTACACTATTAGGCTACATTTAATTTTGTTCGCGCCCAAAACCATTTTCGTCGTATAAATCTATCTACACATCATCATTCTCTCACATCCACATCATATTCTCTTTCTATTTCTAAAAATTCTCACTCATTCACATCATTTTTTATTTCTCTTTCATCCAAATCATCTTATCTCTTCAAATTTAATTTTATCTTTCTATCTCATCAATTTTATCTATTTACTATTCAATTTATCAATAAATATTATATTTTAATTATAATAGTTTTAATTTCAATAATCTCGACGTTTAAACATTATTTATTAATTTGCATCATTGTATGTATTATGTTTCATTGTTTCTGTCCGAACTTATACGAATATTTATTTTTTTTCCGGGTTGGGTTCCGGTCGAAATACCGATATAACCCGGTTTTTATCGTACAATCAATATATCGAAAGATATGAAAACATTGCAAATTTATCGAATTATTCTTTGGATTGCATTTCTTTTTTTGATTCGTATTATGTTTTTATTATCGATATTTCAAAATTTTTGAATTTTAAATCAAATCATATATTTTAATTATCAAATAAAATAATAATCTATAAAAATAATATTTAAATTTGATATATATATTAAATAATATAATAATAAAATTATTTTAAAAAAAATAAAATGAATATCCGCGGACAAGGGGTGCCCAAGCTCTTGTCCGCGGAAAATATTTTCCTCTGCTGACACCCATGTAACAATGGACGTTGATATGACGGCCAATCAGGCGGACAAGCCCGTATGTCCACCGATACAGACAGCCTTATGTGCCTACCCTTTATTTAATATTTCTTATATTATATTTATTTAAATTGTAATATTGAAAACTAATTTTATAAGAAATCAAAATGTTTTATAATAACATTATATACATAAACTCTAGAGGATTTATAATTTGATTAACGTATTATAGACTGTAAATAGAGGTGGCCGTGGGTTAGACCCGGCGGGTTACGGGTTCAACCCAATAAACCCAACGACCCATACGGGTTGACCCAACGGATTGATATTAAATTTCAACATGTTAATGGGTCGACCTGTCGGGTTTGAGCATTGACCCAACCTGGTCCACGGGTTGATGGAAATGAGTTAAGGGTTGTTGATGAATTCAATCCATTTGTAAACCTCTTGAATCGAGTTAACACAGTCAATGCTCGAGTTCAAGTTCAATTTTTGTGAACCGAACTAAATTCGATTCGAGTTCGAATTCCTAACGAATAGAAGTAACGAACATCCAACCTCAAAAATTTTAAATAACACATCTTAGTCGATTTAAGAGAATATTATTAATAAATACATATATTTTTAAATTAACTAGACATTAAATTCAAACTCGAGTTGACTTAGAATCTCAATCAAAATGAATCTAGAATTATAATTTTTTACTTTTAAAGCCGAACCAAACATTTTATATTTCGAATCAAATTTGAACTATAAAATAACACATAACTCCAATTTATTTACACATCTACTTAAGTCGACTCATGAGTTCTATAATTTTTAAATCAAAATGATCATAATTATTTTATTTCGCATCGAGTCAAACCCGTGTAGCAATCAAGCGGATCAACATTTTTTCAACCCATTATAACCCGTTACATATTTTCGAATAGGTCAACCCACGGGTCGACCTATAGTGACGGATTGGGTTGGCCCATGACCACCTCTAACTATAAACTCTTGTGAATATAATTGAGGATTATGATTTGATTAATGTAGTATAAATTAAGTCCTAAAGTGTCTCACATCGGAAAGAAATAACAGTATTCCAAGCAAGTGCGCGTATTAAGGAAACTTTTCGATTTTAAGGAGATATAATAACAGAATTGGTGCGGAATCTAGAAGGAAAATTGACAGTCCACCTTTATATAAACGATGAGATTTGGAGATCAAAGACACGTTTTGTTGATCATCCCGAACCACTCTTTGATCAATCCTAGTGGATGTTCATCGACTTTCATGTTATTTCCTTTATTGTTCTTAATGTTGACCCATTCCCTATTGCATTGTAACAATGTTCATTCGATTTCTTTATTGAATTTGTCACAGATGATTATCTCTCGACATTATGGTTTTTTCCCTTTTATTTAGGGTTTTCCATGTTAAATCGATGTGTCCTTTTCATTCTGTCTTCCCATTAAAGTTGTCTTCACAAACAACAAATTAAAAATTAGATTTTAATCATTTATTACGATATGAATCCGGTGAATATTAGTATCCTCTAAAAATAAACAAAAGCAATTTGATTATAATGGTATAAATTAAACCCATAAACTCTAATGACTATATCTAATAAAAGAGAAAATGACATTCGTATTTCCCAAACTTTGATATATTTAACAAACTTATTCACCGAAGTCTTTTTGAGTATTTGCAGTTTCAAAACTTTGAATTTTTTTCATTATTCATCCGCAGAATTAATAAAATCAGACAAATTTGATAATCATAGTTCAGAACTAGTCCCCACATTTTTAATATACTAAAACATGTCCTCATTATTTACACATAATTGCAAAATCGGCCTCGAAACTTTGTTAATTTAACAAAATTAGTCCCTATAATTTTTCGCTCAGTTAAGTAATAATAGGAAAAAATTTATAGTTGTAGACTTGCTATTTATGCAAGATTCATTAAAATTTAACATTTATTTATTTTATTTAAAAATTCAATTATTATAATATTTACAAATGGAATCGAGTTTCTATAGCTCTACACCCAACTCATTATGTATCATTATCTTATTAGTTTAATATTTTTTAAATGATATTATCTGAGATATAACAATAATTCGTTATTCTCGTATTAATCAATGTTTTCATACCGATTCAGACCAGTATAACTAGTACGATCGTTACCAAATTTTTTTTTAAAAAAATAATATTTAATTAGTGTTTTAGAATCGAACTCGAAAAAACCCGATAACCGATCCTAATCCTTGGTACCGAGCGATATCGAAAAAAATACTAATACTACCCAGTATGAAAACATGGGTATTAATCAAAGTTTAATGAAGATTTTGTAATGTTATTTTTGATGATTTTTAGTACAAAATGAAGCAGTTAGTTTCTAGTTTCTACAATACAACAAAAGTTTATTAGGTTTCTCAATAGCCTCAAACACCAGAAAATTCCTCTATTTCATATTGCCTCCATTTCTGAAGTTCATCTTCAATTATTCTCTTAGCTGCTTCAGCCATTTCTCTTCTCTTTACAGCATCATCAATTTCCAACTCAATATTCTTCACCTCTAATGACACCAAATCAACTTTCTCTTCAACTTCTTTCTCACTTTCTCTTACTTTTTTCATATAAATTCTCAGATTACTAACTTTTTCATCACCTTTAATCTTTAACTCCTCAATCTTGTTATTCATCAACTGAAACTCTTCATCTGTTAATACGATTCTTCTAGAAGATCCCGTACTGTTTTCGGTATCATTTTTCTTCGGCGAATTGTGAATATGTTCATCAGCCTCTTTCTTTGCATTCTCAGCTTCTTTAGTCTCCATTAATGTTATTTGTAGCTTTTCTTCAGCTTCTTTAGCTGATATTCGGGCTGTTTCAGCTTCCCGTTTAAGTGTTTCGATGTTTTCGAGTATCTCTTCTTTCTCTTGCTTCTTCTTTTCTGCTTCTGTAATTAGCTTACAAATGTTTGCTTTCATGTCTTCATAAGCTTGAAGCTCAGCTTTTTTGTTCTCTAATTCAGTCTCTATTTGCTCAAGCCTTGTCTTTGCATCTCTTGCTTTATTACCCCATTCATAAAGTTCCCTTTTTCGTTCTTCTAACTGTGACTCCAGTATTTTTGAAGAGCTTCGAATCGAATTCTCTTCGAAAACTAGCTCTTCCAGCTCGTTCTTCGCGGAAACAAGCTGTAAAACAATGGTGTTTAAGGAGTTGAAATCTGAAGCATATACATCAATAAGCTGTTCCTTTAAAATCTTGATTGCTTCGGTTACTTCTTCGAGTTTTTGACCCGGATCGTCTTCGGGTGCGCATTCTTGTCTTAAGTGTTCTAATTCCATATCAGAAGTTTGCTTAGCTGATTTATAAACAAGCAAATGAACTTCCTTTTCAGCTATAAGCCTCAAATGCTCTTCTTCTGTATTTTGAGAAGAAGTCTTAATCTGATCAAGTTTATCACGAAGCATTGAAACTTCTTCGAAAAGACGACTTTCCGTCTCTTTACTCGATTTTATAGCTTGTAGTGAATCTTCTCCATGTTGAAACGCTCTTAATTTTGTTTCTAAAGCTGCATCGAAATCTTGTCTTAAATTCGTAAGCTCTTGTTTACTATCTATAAGCTTCACTGAAATAGCCTTATATCGTTNACAAGTCATTTACTATAGTACTCATTCTCCATTCGTATTCATTAGTATTATATTTCAACTTTCAAATGAGAGAACAAATAAACCATACCACAATCTTTCATCTTGGCCTTTTTGTTCCTGGGATGCAACTGATACCAAACTGTGCCAAGGGACTGATCATTAGCCTCAAAAACATGACTAATTGGCACTTTTACACGCCCAATGCAATCATCATTGAAATACTTTTCATCTAAAACAGATATTTTAAGCTTTTTCTTCAAGTCATCAACCTTGAAAATGAAATCTTCACACCAAGAGGGATTCAAACATTTCTTCACAACTTTGCTCTTGAACTTTTTCCTGCCTAACTTTAATTTCACATATGGATCACTAAATCCACTACCGTCCAATGATGGTATGTTTTTAGCCTCAATTACACGAACCAAAAGCTTCATCTTTGAAGAATCAATAGCTAAATAAATATTCACTAGATTTACCTTAAAAAATTCTAATCAACGCATCTAAGGGTACCCAAAATTACAACATAACAAACGCATAAAGTTGATTCTCAGCCGATATAAAGCATTCCTTGCTGAAGATATATTGATTTTACCCAATAATAGGTATAGAAAAGCACAAATAAACACGGAAAACAACATTCATTGAACAAAATCAGACCCATAAAGAAAACCAAGAGAGAAATCAATCAATTGAAGAAACCCAAAAAGCAATTAAAAAGAACTCGTCAAGAAGTTTCATTTCTAAATAAAAAAAGCAAGAACTGCAAATCAACCATTAATGGGTTTCTGGCTTCGTAAAAATACGGATAAAATCCAGTAAACGGGTTTGATATGTGAAATAAACGGGCGTTAGAAAGTCGATGCTTTCTCCCATTCGCGCGAGAAAATGGATAGAAAGAAAGGAAGAGGAAGAGCGCATGCAGAACGTCATTTTTTTATTAATTTCCTTATAAAAAAACAAAAAATATTTTTTGTAAAAAGAAATACCTCTTATTTAATATATGTATTACACTATTAGGCTACATGTAATTTTGTCCGTGCCCAAAACCATTTTCGTAAATCTATCTACACATCATCATTCTCTCACATCCACATCATATTCTCTTTCTATTTCTAAAAATTCTCACTCATTCACATCATTTTTTATTTCTCTTTCATCCAAATCATCTTATCTCTTCAAATTTAATTTTATCTTTCTATCTCNGAATTGGGGTGAAAACCACTCGACTAAGAGCAGATTATGCTCTTAACCTGTTTACTAATGAAATAACTCATAGTCAATACAAGAGAGGCTAATGAAAATGACAAGGTAAAGAAAGCGGTAAGAATTCCGGCAGGGTAACGGCCTGTTCTTCCGCGTCCAAAGGGTCCTGCTATTTCCGTCGTCTTGCCCTGTATTTATAGAGTTCATAGCGTGTATAAATCACGCTCCGTAACGGCCTCTGACAGGTTTGTTAGAGGTTGTTATCGCGGGATGCAAAACGAGGTTGGGACCGAGGCGTGGTCTGCGTGATCGGGCCCGAAGCGTGGTAAACGTGGGAAGGCCCGAAGCGTGGAAAACGTGAGTTATAACCGTTCTGTAACCGCTCGGACCGAACCCAGGTGCCAGCTGGCAGAAAACGCTTTATTTCGTTAAGGTTAGCTTCGGTCCTATAGTTGAACATCGGGCCGCTCTTCCTCAGAGGTGTAAGTTGGCTGTAGGAATTCATTTTCGCTATTTGAATTGGCCCAACTGTTGCTGGGCCTTACCTATCACAAGGTACCAGGTCCTAGAGTTCTCATCAGAGATATAACAATAATTCGTTATTCTCGTATTAATCAATGTTTTCATACCGATCCAGACCAGTATAACTAGTACGACCGTTACCAAATTTTTTTTTTTTAAAAATAATATTTAATTAGTGTTTTAGAATCGAACTCGAAAAAACCCGATAACTGATCCTAATCCCTGGTACCGAGCGATATCGAAAAAAATACTAATACTACCCAGTATGAAAACATGGGTATTAATCAAAGTTTAATGAAGATTTTGTAATGTTATTTTTTATGATTTTTAGTACAAAATGAAGCAGTTAGTTTCTAGTTTCTACAATACAACAAAAGTTTATTATGTTTCTCAATAGCCTGAAACACCAGAAAATTCCTCTATTTCATATTGCCTCCATTTCTGAAGTTCATCTTCAATTATTCTCTTAGCTGCTTCAGCCATTTCTCTTCTCTTTACAGCATCATCAATTTCCAACTCAATATTCTTCACCTCTAATGACACCAAATCAACTTTCTCTTCAACTTCTTTCTCACTTTCTCTTACTTTTTTCATATAAATTCTCAGATTACTAACTTTTTCATCACCTTTAATCTTTAACTCCTCAATCTTGTTATTCATCAACTGAAACTCTTCATCTGTTAATACGATTCTTCTAGAAGATCCCGTACTGTTTTCGGTATCATTTTTCTTCGGCGAATTGTGAATATGTTCATCAGCCTCTTTCTTTGCATTCTCAGCTTCTTTAGTCTCCATTAATGTTATTTGTAGCTTTTCTTCAGCTTCTTTAGCTGATATTCGGGCTGTTTCAGCTTCCCGTTTAAGTGTTTCGATGTTTTCGAGTATCTCTTCTTTCTCTTGCTTCTTCTTTTCTGCTTCTGTAATTAGCTTACAAATGTTTGCTTTCATGTCTTCATAAGCTTGAAGCTCAGCTTTTTTGTTCTCTAATTCAGTCTCTATTTGCTCAAGCCTTGTCTTTGCATCTCTTGCTTTATTACCCCATTCATAAAGTTCCCTTTTTCGTTCTTCTAACTGTGACTCCAGTATTTTTGAAGAGCTTCGAATCGAATTCTCTTCGAAAACTAGCTCTTCCAGCTCGTTCTTCGCGGAAACAAGCTGTAAAACAATGGTGTTTAAGGAGTTGAAATCTGAAGCATATACATCAATAAGCTGTTCCTTTAAAATCTTGATTGCTTCGGTTACTTCTTCGAGTTTTTGACCCGGATCGTCTTCGGGTGCGCATTCTTGTCTTAAGTGTTCTAATTCCATATCAGAAGTTTGCTTAGCTGATTTATAAACAAGCAAATGAACTTCCTTTTCAGCTATAAGCCTCAAATGCTCTTCTTCTGTATTTTGAGAAGAAGTCTTAATCTGATCAAGTTTATCACGAAGCATTGAAACTTCTTCGAAAAGACGACTTTCCGTCTCTTTACTCGATTTTATAGCTTGTAGTGAATCTTCTCCATGTTGAAACGCTCTTAATTTTGTTTCTAAAGCTGCATCGAAATCTTGTCTTAAATTCGTAAGCTCTTGTTTACTATCTATAAGCTTCACTGAAATAGCCTTATAACGTTCCCTTTCTGCATCAAGATCAGCTTTCCATGCATCATTTCCGAGGTGGGATTTCTCCGATTTCTTCTCTTCGAGTTCTTTTGCTCTTGTTTTCGCAGCTTCTGTGGCACTTATAGCAGCTTGCTTTGTTTCTGATACAGTTTCCAACTTGTTTGTTAATTCTACTAGACACAAATTAGCCCTCTGCATATCTTTTAAAGCTTTATCTTTTGTAGCCTCTGCACTTATCAACTGGTCTCTGTAACAATCAAGTTCCCTTATGATCATATGATATTGTGCCTCTCTTTCTAACAATTTTTGCTGCAGATAAACGACAAATAAATAATGTACAATCAAACGACAGCCATTACCGTATTCTAACAAATAATGCACAAGAAAAAATTAGGACAAGTTCATTGATTCCATTTGCTGAAGATAAACAAATAAGCTGGCAATCAAACGACAGCCATTATCGAATTTTAACAAATAATGCACAAGAAACAATTAGGACAAGTTCATTGACTCCATTTGCTGCAGAAAAACAAATATGCTGGCAATCAAATGACAGCCATTATCGAATTCTAACAAATAATGCACAAGAAGCAATTAGGACAAGTTCATTGACTTTATTTGCTGCAGATAAACAAAGAAGCTGGTAATCAAACAGCCATTATCGAATTCTAACAAATAATGTACAAGATGCAATTGGGACAAGTTCATTGACTCCATTTCTAGCAGTTAAGAAAAGGATAAAACTAAGAGCAATTCTTCCCCAAAAGATGAAATCTACCTCTTCTGCTTTTGTCTTCTTGGTCATAGGGCGGGCACGAGGTGAGCCAACATCACCAAATAGGCTAACAGCAGCCTTGACTGATTCAAAAGGTGCTCGTGTATCGATTTCTCCCATATCGATTTTTGGAGAAGATAAAAGATTAGGAGATTCTGGGCGTCCAAGGGAACCAACAGCAGAAGCTGGAGATGCAACATTTCTTGGAGAACCAAAGCCATTTTGCAACGCTTTTATTCTGAAACTGAACATGATTTGTCTACTTGTTTAAATTTCGGAATCACATCATTGAAATGATCAATATCTGACGCTAATACGAAATCGGTGATTCAACAGATTTCAATTAAAAAGCCCTAATCACATCATTGAAATGAGGCATACTCATTAGAAATCAACCCGTAAGCAGAGCAATCGCTCATACTCTCTTTTTTGCCTCTTTTACCTTCACCCGATACATGAATCAGACCTTGGGAAAATATCGTCGAAATTCTCAAATGTAACCCAGAAAATTGACAAGTTTGGAAAATCGAAAGTAGGAAAAAGAGGAGCATTAATTGTTTACCTTCTTTCGCCGATGGAAGACCCACGATTCCGCCTCCATTTCAGCAGCCATTCTTCCGAATTTGGAGCTCCATCCAACTTTTAGCTCGCCTCCATGCATTGCATGACATACCCAATTTTAAACCATGAATATAGTAAGGTGTTAAATTAAAATGTGAAACCCTAAAAAAGATAAATTTTTATGACAAGTTAAAATAATAATAATTATTATATAAAAAATAATAATTTATATATACATATATGTTATATACTATGGAGATTGATGTTGGTTGGGTTTACGACTTTTCACATATTTTTTTTACTTTTTTAAAAT
The DNA here is from genome assembly GCA_009725065.1 of Utricularia reniformis. Lineage (NCBI taxonomy): Eukaryota > Viridiplantae > Streptophyta > Magnoliopsida > Lamiales > Lentibulariaceae > Utricularia > Utricularia reniformis. The sequence continues at coordinate 278,538 of RWGZ01001109.1, read as the reverse complement.
AATTTTGATTTGATAACTTATGATTTTTTATATTATTATATTTAATTGAAATGAAATTTTACAACGTCATCATTTTTTACAACATTATATTAGTTAAAATTGCATACATAGAATATGATTAGGATTACGTGTGTCATCCTATGTTTTCCACAATTCAATTTATGTTCAAACAAGTGATTAGTTATAATGGACGTAATGTATTTATATATATATATACTAACCATAGCACGTCCAAAGGACATGCCACATTTATTTTTTAGTACCATTATATAACATTTGATTGAATGTTTCATTTTATTATTAGAATAATTATACATATATTTATTGTGATATTGGAGTCGTTGTGTGTTATATATTCTAATTCATTCAAATTGAAGCGATATAGTAACTAATTGATTTTTGTTATTTGAATATTTTAATTTGTATAATAAAATATCCATTGTAACAATGTATCTTATATGATACTTGATATTGCCCGGGGTTATTTATGTAATTATGATAACCCTGGGACTCGTCTGACGTGGCTAAAGGGTATTTTTGATTTTCTATTATATTTATTGAGCGATGTGATTTCGGGGGTAATCTCGTAATTTGGGCATTCCGGACGTACGTATGAGGATTTTGATGGTGTTCTGAGCTGTTCTAGATGATTTCGGTCGGAAATGATGCAGATGTATTTTCGTAATTTGGCACTCGGAGAGCTTATTGGCGACCTTACGCGATATTTTTGGCTACCTTATAAGAATTTAGAGATGATCAACTGGTAAAAGAATATTACCGGGTATTTTCTTGGCATTACATGTTATCATGTTCGATTGGGGTGCATTTTTTAAGTTCCGGGACGTTGTGAAACTTATTCCGTTTTAATTGGATATTTTCTAAGTAAGTTGGGCTAATTTTACTAAGATTGAGGTTCTGTACCTTAAATTGACTTATTGAGCCAAGTTTTTTTATAAATATAAGACTTAGGCGCCAAAAAAGGGTTAAGACTTTAGACACGCTTCCCAAGACATGTCTCTCGCTTAAATTAATCTCGATATTCGCGAGATTTCGTTATCCGTGACTTTTCGTTCGAAAAGTCACGAGTTTCTGTTCCTAAACTCGCGACTCATTGCTTGTCCCACGACTTTTCACACCCCTAACTCGCGACTCTTTGCTTGGCCAGGGGACTCGCGAGATTTCGAACGAAATCTCGCCACCAGCATCGCATTCACAACTTTTCACCAGAGTATACCACTATTCACGAGTTTTTGTTCGAAAACTCGCGACCAATTCAGTTTGAGCCACTATTCAAGAGTTGTCGTTTGGTTTCCCCCGTTACGCAGTTTCGTAGCTGCGACACTTTGATCCATTTGCGAGTTTTCACCTGAACACACCACTATTCGCGAGGTTTCGTTCGAAAACTCGCGGCAAGCCCTTCATTCGCGAGTTTTCGACAGTTTCGGCGTAGCGGGACAGATTTGATCGCTTTTCGTACCGTTTTCGCTCAGATTATCGATATCTATTCATTGTAATTGTATGCTCTGATTATCATAGTGAAAACCAAGGTAGAGTTTCGCTCTCCCGAGGACGTAAGCTCACACATTGTGGACCCAACCTCGTATATCGCTCGTGTCCCCACAACAATTGAATTCATAATAATTAAAGAAATTCACTGATCTAAAACAAACTCTCTAAAATATTTTTAGACGAGATCAATACTGCAAATTCTCATATTTAAAGATAATTAAATGTTTGTTTGCATAGTTATTTTTTGTTATGTGTATCTATAATTTTATATATTATTCTTGGATGTTAATAAGTTCGTAGTATTTATTGAGAATTAATTTAGAAAGCGCAACATATACTTTTGTATACTATATTTTTTGTATATGTATTTTTGTAGCTTTGGTATTATACTTGTATTCAAAAGTTTTGTAATATTTATTAGGATTAATCACAATATATAATTATCAATGATTTAAAGCATTATTGGTAAGTATATAATAAGTTTTGACATTATTTCTCATTGATAATCATTAATTGTGAGTGGGAAAATAAAACATATTAGGAATTGTTGCTAAGTAGTTACGTTGCTTTCGTTCGTTTCTATCGTTTTTTCAACCGCTACTACAAAAAAAGAGGAGATTATATTTTTTAAAATAAAATTGTGAAATCTAAAAAATACTCTTTAAAAAAGTAATTTTTATTTATCATATGAAATGTCCAAACTACACTTAAAATGTTTTAGCAATGAAATTGTGAAATGATCAAAAATACCCTTTAAAAATTAATTTTAATTTATTATATGAAATATCCAAAATACCCTTAAAAATGTTTTTAAAATGAAATTGTGAAATGATCAAAAAATCATTTGAAAAGTAAAAAGTAGTTGTGCTCAAACCTGATTCCTCTAGTAAATAGTAAATGTTTGGATATATGTAGAAGCCTTAGTGATTTTTGAGAAGTCTTAGATTTATGTACTAGAAAGTTTCTTTAATTAAATGAAATTTGGGATTTAGACTTAGATAGATAAATTACTAAATGAATAATAAAATCACCCTATAATTACAAATTACTTTTAGAAATAATCAAAATTAGAAACCATATAGTCAAAACAACCAACCAGATCAACTGGGTGGAAAATTGTAGGAATTCCATTTAACTCAATTCATAAAAAGTATCACAATGTAAAAGAAATTGTATATTAAATATATAACGAAGTTAAAAATATCCACCGAGAAACAAGTGTACATTATTAATTTTCAATCTATTTGTTCAAATGACTTGGTTGAAGTTTAAAAGGTTATTTTTATAATTTTTAAATTTAGAAACATAGGCTATGTTCTGCATGTGTTTTGAAAATTAGAATGCAGTTTGTTAGAATGTGGAAACGGTTCGTATTGACGAACTTCTGCGGAAAAAGCTCTTACCCTTCTATGGGATGACGACTTTTGGGTGTATGAGCTTGCTGAAAATGCATAAACAAATTGATTTTATCTTCATGTAACACAATAAAATCATCTGGGTAGTCGTACAATATCTATAAGCAAAGAAAATCAAGTGAAGTTGTATAAGAATGAGATTGGTAAACAGGCAAAATGAAATGGCATACCACATGCTTCTTCTTCTCCACATCAAATGACTTCACAGTACCTTCATAATACCTGTTTAACAGAGAGGACGTTTACGAACCCGATTTTATGTGATGTTAAGTTAAGCGTGAAAAAAATGGCATCCACAATATTTACACATGAAAATCAAGATGAATTCTGCTAACATGTAGCCACAAAAAGTAGGACAACATATCTCTCATCACAAGTGACTAACTTATCATGGTTTGGATTGGTTTATCAGAGGGATTTTAAATCATTATAATTGACTTGTTCAATTTTTTTACGGTATGGTATTTTCTCTCTTATACATCCGTGCACACTCCCCACTTAAATTGAGCCGACTTTAGAAATTTAATATGGTATCAAATCAGGTTCAAAAAATCCGGAGTGACCTTTCTAGGGGTTAGTATACCTTAATGAAATTGAATAGTAATCCACCTATTTGAATTATCAAGTCCAACTTGTTAGATGGTCTGACTTGAAGAGGGTGTGCTGAAATATGACAATTGTTCCGCATCGAAAATGAGATGTGGTTTCGATTGGTATATAAGAGGAATTGTGGATCATCATAATTGACTTGTCAAGTCTTTTACTGTTTAGTATCTTGCCTCTTATACGCTATATCCATTCACTCCCCACATAAATTGATCAGACTCGGATCGGGTTCGGAAAATCATGAGTGACTTTTCCGGGAGTTAGTACGGCTTAATGAAATTGTTCAATTGGTAATCCACCGATTTGAATTGACAAATACAACTTGTCCAGTGTTGGACTTGAGGAGGGTGTTGTTGAAATATGACAAATGTCCGAAATGAGATGTGGTTTGAATTGGTTTATAAGAGGGATTATAATTCATTCTAATTGACTTGTTCACGTAAATTGATCCGACTCTAGAAATTTAACAATTACCTCTCATCAATGGGCCACCAAACTTTTTTTTTGCGACCAACAATGCCTCCTGCAGGGCTACCATTTTCCTTGTTTGTACACTATTGACAGTATACAAGAGTATTAATTCGTTAAAGACAAAGAGATTAAAGAAATTCCAACAGTCCCTTCTCAAGAAGCGGGAAATAAATCAAATACATTTCGACTTTCTGGCTTAAAAACGAAGCTCACATTCACATTCACATTCACATTCACATTCACATTCACATTCACATTCACATTCACATTCACATTCACATTCACATTCACATTCACATTCTCTTGAATTTTCTTATAAATTCAGGTAAGAGTCTGGACTAACCTTTTCTATTACAGTGATATTTTTGGTCTTTTCTTTCGTCATGGAACCTGTGCTGGAATTTCGATTTATGCTTGCACTAGAATTTGAAACCTTCTTTGGTTTCTGATCATAAAAAAATAATATATTATTTCTTAAAATAAAGAAAACAAAATCAGACTCAAGAGATAATACCTTAGCTTTTGGAGTACTATTGACTCCCTCGCCATGAGTTTACCTTTTTGCTTGGAAGTGCTAAGTTTATTCCTAATACGTGAAAATAATAGTTCAGATTCTGTCGGCTCCGGAGTTTTCTCTTCAATAATTTGATCTTCAGAAGCAAGTTGTGGCTCCTCATTTGATCCCTCAAAGTTAGAATTTATATTCTCCCTCGATTCATCCACATTTCCCCAATGATCCTTTGAGACAGGCGTGGCAGAAGACTTAGGAGTTGCTCAAACATTCTCCGATGTTTTGATACACAAGAATCTTCGGTATCACGTTTCGACTTTTCCTTCTTGTGCAATTCCCGGTCACTTCTTATTTTACGAGCATTTCGATGACCATTGCTGCATCAAACTTGCTCGTAGTGCCAGAACTATCATGATTTATTTCATTATTCGTCGTTCTTTTGATCCAATCTCTTTTTCATTGGCTGCTTGAGGTATTGTTGACTCATGATGTGCCTCTTTATTCATCTTTGCAGCCTTGGTTTTTACACGCTTCATCAACTTTCCTAGTGGCATATCACTAGCCTCAGATTCACTGTCCTTCATGACATCATCTTCCGAAATGATTGAGTGTTCCTGAAGTTGATAGAACAATTCACTCAATATCCTTTACACTGCAAAGATGGAAAATCTTATTACAAATTCCGGCCTTACGATTGCATTAGCTTCCTTTTCAAGGGATGTAAAGTGCGCCAACACATCCTCATTCGCCAGCCAGGTCTTCCGTCCATCAACCTAGCATCATTATTAACCATTAGTTTACGTGGGCTTCAATTGTATGCTTTCGATATTATTAAACATCGAGGTAAACTTCATAAATTGGTACACATGAATGGATTCAAGCGCTGAATGCATCATCCTAGTACATTCCCCTGTAAATTTTCCGATTATCAAATTTCTTAGTTCCGTTCAATAAAAAAGAAAGGCACAGTTTCAAAGGATTATGTAAAAATAAAAATTCCCGCTTGTCACCTTAAGAATAAATTGGAAATTTCTAGCTCATTACCTGTGTATCGTTTTCTTCTTTCTTTTCAAGAAGTCTGTAATGCGTGGGAGGCAGCTTTACGGAATCAATGATGTTTTGAAGATCACCTTCAACTCGAGCTAAGCGCTTAATAATTGCCATCGCAAGATCACACAGAGCATATGAATTCTGTGGCACAAAAAGAAACATCGATGACTTCATTCGTATTGTAATGCAACGAATCATCATTCTAATAAAACTAGGAAAAGAATATTATAAGTATCTGATAGTAACCTTCGACTTGTTTGTGTCGAAAGCATCTTCAGAATGCTCGATTGATCGGATAATCGATACTAATAAACAAATGCTATCTTTGTCTTTGTGACTGGACAAATCAGTATTCCCAGCTTCTTCCACATGAATCAGCATAGACAGGAATGTATATAATTGCCTGGAAAAATAAAGCACATCATTTAGATTCAGAAAAAAGTTCAAATTCAAATGAACTTTTAAAACACATAGACTTCTGATGCAAGATTATCAAAAGGTGGTAAAATCTCACGTAGGTCACAATCTCATGCATTAAAAATTGATGAAAAGAAGGTGATCGTGTAAACACATTCCATACATACGAAATGCTTAGTAGAACAATACGTATGAGTATAAACATGCTTATATTTCGGTTTGCCTTCACTATACTCATCCATTAGAGACATTTCAATCTAAGGGAGCATATTGAGCAATTCCAAATTCCAAAAAAATAAATCTGTGTTAGTAGGGCGCACATAAGAGAAGTTAAGATAACAAGAAACGAAGTACTATTTACGTAGAAAAATGTTATGTCTCATTTTTGATGGACCATTTTTATCCTTTCCAAGAGGCTCAACTCCACCTAGTTGGATCAATGTTTTCATACTGGCCGTTACGATGAAACCGGGCGGCACCGATATTTCGACCTGTACCGCCCGATACCTGGTTTCCAGGTCAACCCGGAAAAAAATAAAGAAAAAATAATTTTTTTTAATGAAAATATTTCGTAACAGTCAGTATACCGCCCGTACCAGTCCCAAGCACAGGTAAAAGAGGAAATATGTACTAGAATCACCTTGAATGCTTTAAATTCATTTTTTGTGTAGTAACATAAGCATGTTGAATGCCTTTCCAGTAAATGGATGGTTTTAATATTCTACACACTACCCTATTAGCCCCCTCACCTAATTCCCTTTTTTATGCAATGATCATTTAATGCTCAGTAAATGAGACCTTACTCCTTCATATGAATGATTCATGGATTGACTAATCGCCCATCAAGGACGAGGCAAAGCTGTCTTTCTTAATGCCACAGATTTCATCGGCTGTATAAATGATACGAATCATACAAAAGATTCAAGTCACATTCTTTCACATGGTTTAAAAATGATGATCTCAAAAAATGCAAGAACAAACCAATGTTTTCATACCGGCTGGTACGATGAAAACCTGGTAGCACCGGTATTTCGACTGGTACAGCCCGATACCACGTTTTTGGGTCGGACCCGGGTTTTCCGGATCGACCCGGAAAAATAACAAAATTCCATACTAGCCGTATCGGTCCGGCCAATATGAAAACATTGGAACAAACAAGCCTTATTATGCTTATTTTATAGTGCACATTCTCATCTAGCTGTGCATTTTGTATATAAATCATCTCGAATCTAACCAGGTATGCATTTTTATAGCTTCTTTTAAAAGCCAACAATCATTACAATTTTAAATGACATGTAAAAGTACCTGTGGATAGGTTCGTATCTCTTGACATCTTTGCAATCATCAATATTAGGAAACGAAGGATGATTAGCTATAGAATGGACGACATATAAGAGGATGTGCTCTGGATAAACGATAGGAGAAACTGAATCAGCGGGTAGAGAAATTTGCTGCGCTCTATCTTGTTGGCACATTTGAATGATGTCATTCAGAAAACTTTTGTTCTGTCAACATTAATACAATAAAATACATGTTAAGACACAAGAAGCACTTCAGCGTATGACCAATGAAAAAGCGCAAGATGACTAAAATTCACAAAAACTGCAATAAAGAAGGAGAAAATACATACCTCTTCTAAATCTGTTTCGGAAGATGAAATGTCAAGAAGGAAGGCGCAAGCATACTTTGGATCTAAAATACGGTCCCTAATGTACTGATGAATTTTGCTGAGAAGAAGTTTCTTTACCTCAGGAAATTTATCCTACAAAGACACAGACCAATACAGGAAATAATACTCATCCGGGTTGTTAAAATCAATGTTTTCATATCGGCCGGTATGATGAAAAACGGGCGGCACCGGTATTTCGACTGGTACCTGGTTTCAGGGGTCGATCAGGAAAAAAATAGTTTTTTTGTACCGGTCCGGATCGAAATGGTATCCCGGACCAGTATAAAAACATTGGTTAAAATGCATCGATAAATTCAAACACGAGCCATATCATTCCAAATAGAGGACACTCTACCTCTGAAGTTCTCAATGTAGGGTAAAAAACATCAATGGGTATTTTGTGCTCCCACGGCATTGATAGGCGAAGAACAGCTTTTGCAGCAGCAAGTTTCAAATGAGCTTTATCAACAGAACTGAGGTAAAACCCAATGCAGGGCTCATTAAAAAAGGAGAGAAAAAACTTGTACACGAAAGGTCAAACCTTTTTACAATGGCCAATTTAATAGTTAGTGGTTAGTCATTATACATTTACTATTAGTATTTCGTATGCATCGAAATCAAACCAGGGTCCTGCCTATTGGAAAAAGGCCTTTTAAAAATGTCCACATACCTTGAAAGAATGTCTTCTGAGACATCACCAAACAAGAGAATGTTCTTCAGGATATCAATGACATCATCAATACCAGAACGCAGACGAGCATCCTTAACTGGTAAGTAGCTCTTTACTAAGGTTTTAAGACCAAAAATCTGCAAAAGAGAATACTATCTGCTCAATTTCCCCATCTTCATACTATCTGCACTAGAGGACATACCCTTAAGGAACAAAGTTCGCTTTTGTCATCCCAACCAGCACATTCTTCATTGCCTTCTATCTGGATGTAAATGAAAAATTATACAGTTAATATAAAGAAAAAATGGGGTGCAGTCAGCTTAATGGGAGAGGCTTACATGTCCATGCTTCAGTATATTTTCTTTAATGAAATTCACAACCTCGTTTTCTCTAGTTTCAAATACCGGCATAGCAGCTTGTGCAATGCACCCAAGAGATTGAAGAACTGCTGGCAAATGAGTCCTCTCTTCAAGCATATCAACTAATCTCTGTTACAAAATTAGCAAAATATTTCCACGATAAAGCTTAAGAAAGAAAATGAAAGCACTTTTATGCACAATTTAAACTTAGAAAAGTAGCTAGCTAGAGCGCACGGAGAAGAGAAACCTTGTAAAGAACAGAAAGTGACATGAGACCGTTATCTGTCGTGATAGATCCCAGAGCGTGAACAGCATATTTGGCCTGCCTTCGGCTACCCTCAATGCATATGCGCTCCAATATAAGGTGCAATGAACTATAGACAAGAATTTAATTTGAGCCAAATAAACAGCCAAAAGACAAAACAGGTAGATAAGCATTAAAATTGAAAATGAAAAACAAAACAAATATGTATCGATAGCCCACCATGACGAGGCACCAAGATGCACTGTGATTGTTCCCCCAGCCTTTGCAAGGATATGCAAAGTACCTTCCTTTATTATTTCATTGTCATCCTTGAGAAGATGTATCAAATCTGATTCAAAGCCATGAAGCAAAGAAGGGACAAATCGTGCAACAATCTGCAGTTTATTGCACAAGACATTATAAACTAAATCCACTGTTTTGGGCCAGGCTTGATCATCCTGGAATAAAATAACTAGCACTTGGAGTATAGATAAAATATTGAAAATACTGACAATAATGTTATAATATAGACCATCATAAATGGTATACTGTTATTACGTTAATTCGAAAAGACACAAAAACTCATGCGTTTGCCTTCGATTATTGGCTCAAATGTAACAAGTTCTAACATCCTCACCCACAATATGATATATGAGATATAGACATAAGATGAAAGGCAAAGTCAAGGCAATTTTAAAGAGAAATCTATACCACAAGAATTGTCATGCATGACCAAATCAATTCAGTATTCACTGAAGATTTCTGCACACCAGCCTCCAAAAGGATATTTTTGATATGATTCTTGTTGAAAATCATGTATGAAAATTTTATTGAAAGAACACTCAGGAACTCATAAAGCTGATGCTTCTCTCCTACATTTCTTAGCAAATTATCCTGCAAGAGGGTCACCCATATGCTTATAAGTAAAGTTCAAATGAAAATTAGATATAGATATTAACATATATTTAATATCTCACGTGCAAATCAATAGCCTGAAGAGAACTATTGCTTGGATCAAGAAGTTTCATCAATATTTTCCAGATTTCGGGATTTTTAAGTTGGTCGAGCATTTGGAAATTCCCCTCTGCCTTACTAGGATCAGTAAAACATCGAGACATCACACGAAAGCAAATAATTACTTTCTTTTGAATCTCAGTTCTATCAACTTCATCTTTCTGGTGACAGGCAAATAATTTAAAATTTAAAAAAAAACTCCATCCAAGGCAATTAAAGTTCCAAAAGCTTCAGTACGAAAGGGGCACACCTGTAATTGCTGCCGAAGAGAGAGGTACTTCTGCATCTCTTGTTGCAGCCTGCTTTGTATTACTAGAATGAGATTCTAAAGAGATACTAAAACAAAGAACTTGACTCGTCAAATCAATCTACGAACCTTTGTTTCTGCTCTAGTATCTTCTCAAGGGCCTTTACTTTAACCTTTTCAAATCCAGAGAAAACCCTTACCCAATATTTTACCTTGTCTTCCAAAGAAAAATTAGCTGGATACAAGGATAGAGACAGGACAGGTTCGATTCCATCAGATCTGCAAATTTTGAAAAACAAAGTTCCATTATTTCGGGACACAAAGAAAATATGTACAGGATACCAGAAAGTATTTTGCAGAAAAACCTTTATCATGAACAATGTTTTCATATCTGTCCGGAATTCCATACCTGTCCGGATCGGTATGTGCGGTACGACCGGTCCGGACTAGTGTACCGGACGGTATACCGGTCGATACCAAATATAATTTCATTTTTATTTTTTAAAAAATAATATTTAATTAGATTTTTAGGGTCGGATCATAAAAAAACTGGAAACCGACCTTAATACCCAATATCGGACGGGACGAAAAAAATACCTGTCAAGTCTGGTATTTGACGTACCAGACGATATACTGTCTGGTATGAAAACATTGATCACGACCAACCAGGAACAATAAATAAATATTACCAGATTATAAAATTCACCTGAAATCCTTATCATAATAGCACCTCAATATCTTCCCAATAATCCAGCCATAGTCATCATTCCTTTTTGAGTCACTAAATTGGTTCATGCAAAATGCCTTATGTATATCAGCTAACCTCTCCAAGGTATACTTTTTAACAAGAAGCTTTATGTTTGAAATAAAAAAATATCAGAAACGAACCACGAAGAAATGAGAGCAAATGGTAGCAAAAAGAACTGGTACTCTTACAGACTTATCACGTAGCCTTTCTGAGAGCAGCTTAACAGTTTCAACAGTGATGGTTGTTGGAGAATGACATGCCACATCACAAATAACACAGACTACTTGCTTACGGACGTTTTCATCATGATCGAGAAACCGTTCAGAAAGGGCAGCTGAAAATATTTATGCATGTGTCATATTAATGGCCTCACATTTATATTAAGATATTGCTGCTAAAAATCTTACAAATAATTTGATGAGCCCTGGGAACTGAAGGATTCTTCAACAGACAAATTCTAGCATGCTCGAGGACACACATTTTAACTTCAACAGCTCTATCACTTAACCTCTTAAGGAATTCCATGAAGACAGGCTTAAACACTTCAGGAATAGTAGACCGTGGGAGAGATACAAGGCTGCCTACTAAGCCCACTGCCTTCAAGCGGGCATCCAGATGGTCACTCTGTGTGCCAAATATTTTATAAACAGTGAATAGCCCAATTTTGGAAATATAACATGAAATTATGAATATATAAAAAGTTATGAAATAATTCAGAATCTCATACATGAATTTGCTGTTTAAAATCATTCTTTAACATCAAGATAATAATTTTTGAAATTATAGAGTCTGGCCGAAATTACGACGGAAGAGCGTGAACGAACGGGATCAAGAGAAGGAATCCACACATTTAAAAGACTTGATCAAGTTATTATGTGATGGAATTCCTACCCTTATAAACCTAATCAACCTCGCTTCTTTAACCGATGTGGGACAAATTCCAACACTCCCTCTCAAGTCCAACCATACGGTTTCGACTTGAAATGAACCGAACCAGCTCCGATACCATGTTGAAATTTAGAGTCTGACCGAAATTACGATAGGAGATCGTGAACAAACGGGATCAAGAAAAGGAATCCACACATTTAAAAGACTTGATCAAGTCATTATGTGATGTAATTCCTACCCTTATAAACCTAATCAACCTCGCTTCTTTAACCGATGTGGGACAAATTCCAACAATAATTGCACAACTAAAGACGGGAAAGATTACCAGCAGCTCTCCTTTAAGATAAGGAATGATGCCTGATATCACTTGTGGAGCACAGCAATAGACATTGTAAAGTACACCATGGTAACTAATTCCATGCTGCAGGGGTTTGCAGTCACCAGACATTGATGACACTAAAAATTGCTTAATGCTAGGCTCCAATTTCAAAGCACACTTCTTGATCACATTCTTAGCGAGCCCCCTAGCAGCCATACTGACATCCTAACAAAAAAAATCGATTTGTTTCTTTATGCGATTGCATTCAAACTAATGAAGAATATGTGGGATAAACAATAAGTGTTGTTACCTTTTTCTCATGATCTAATTCAGCTAACAGTATGTGTAAGAGTTTATCAGGTACATCTTCACTTTCTTCTAAAATAACTTCCATGATTGTTTCCATTGAACTCGAGACTTTATAAGGATGATCATCTCTATACATAGGGGAAATACAGGTTGTTATTCAAGTAGTCTATGTTTTTAAACCGGTCATTTATATCGAATTGGAAAATGTCTGGTTCACTAAGAACCGGTTTAAACCGTGGTTCGAACTGATTTGAACCGTAAAAACTTTCAAAATTTTTAATTATATCATAATTTTCATAAGATTAATAATTATTATATTACTTCGTAAAGTAAATATACGATAGAATTTCATCAATATATGAAAAATGAAACAAATTCATAAGAATTTTGTAAGAAATAATTAAAATTATTTTATATATTACGAATATATGTAAATAATTAGAATTGAAATAAAGAAAAGATATTGAAAAAAATATAATAAAATAATATTAAATTATCGTATCAGTTCAAAAATAAAAAATACAAAACTAGAGCAGTTCAGTTCGAACCGTGAAATACGCGGTTCACGGTCGAACCGGTTCAACCAGGCGATTTAAGAAACATAGCAAGTAGTTTTAGGCATAAAACTGTGAAGGTCATACCTGACTATAGCAAAGAAAGTACTAAACATTTCAATAATGAGATCGTGACACTCAAGATCCAGCATCATCACACATGATCTGCAATATGCCAAAGTTTCAATAATAACAACCCTCTTTCCAAATGATGGAGAACTCATGTCACTTAAGCCACCAAAAGTATTCACAATTAGCTGGAAAATAACCTGAATAAACAAAAAGTAAAGAACATACTTCATACCCATGATGAAGCTAAGATCATGTACTTAAAATGGATACGGTGAATTGGATGTCCAGTTGAAAGTACCTTGAGAATATCATCCGGGTGCGGTAATTCGAGTAATTTCACATGCACAAGAAGCCAGAAAAAGCTTGATCTCACTATCTTGATGATTCAAAAGCTCAGGCTTGGAAATGGAATGTATAAGAGGTTGCATTAACTCCATTACAAACATAGAAGGAGACTGATCCATTTCAGAAAGGTATGCTGCAACTTGCTGCAAATAAGGCATTTAAGTCGGTGCAAACAATCAAATGGGATGCTAGATAGTAAAAATATGGTCAGCATAAAGCATAATAATAGAAATGATGTTAGAGAAAATGATGCATTCAGTTTCAAAACTTTTATAATTTTGGCAAATTTAGTTCCCATGGTTTGTAATGACATATTTAATCCCCAAACTTTAAGATTTTGAGAAATTCAATCCCCGAAATTTGATTTTGACCGAGAATCTCAATTGACAAAATTGAAAACTTTGGGGACCAATTATACCATACAAACTAAACTTTGAGAACTTATTTTGCCAAAAATTACAAAGTATGGGGATCGGTTAAGTCATCTTGGTACTTTGGGGATCACAATTGGTCCCCAAAATTTAGATCCCCAAAGTGGCAACATCAGTCTCCGAAATTTGATTTTGGCTGAGAATCTCAATTGATAAAATTGAAACTTTGGGAACCAATTATGCCATAGAGAACAAACTTTGGGGACTGATTTTGCCAAAACTTACAGAGTATGGGGACCGGTTTTGTCATCTTGGTACTTTGGGGATCACATTACCATATAAAACTTTGGGGACCAAAATTCCTAAAACCATGAAATTGTGGGGACCAAATTTGTGTATTGCCCATTATGATTTAATAATCCTTAGATGTTACATGAGGCATTAAAAAGCCACATAATGAACAATTATTTTTTATACATGGAAACAAGAGAACACATTTGTGTGTAATCAACAACATATTCATCAGATATTGTACGAAAAAGAAACTGCCTACAAGAGCATACCCTCCAAAAGAGCTGCCGCAAAACCAACAGTATAGACGAAGAATGTTACACATCATAATTATACATACGTGGAAAGTATAAAACCACAAATATGCAATCCACCCAGACCCAATATGTTATTTTCTGAACAGCAAGAATTGAGTGTGCTCATAAAATCCATATCAACAACGTGATTTTATTACACATGTACGTTCTATCAAATTTAACATAGTAATACGGGTTACCTCGATCTCTAATAAAGAAAATATATGTCCCTACGACAAACTTTTCCAAAATAAAACTGAAAAATACAGAACCTGGTTCAGAAAACCAGAGTATAAACTGCCATGAGATGGCTCTATACGCATCTAGAGAACTGGGTGCAAGGAAAGGCTTTTGAGAGGAAAACTTAAAATCAGAACATACTCGCAGAGTATCGTGCATACTCCAATTTTTCGTTCATTGATACGAATAATGTTAAATTTCTAGAGTCGAATCAATTTACTAGGGCTTTGAGGAATGTACTCGGATATATCGTATAAGAGAGAGGAGACCACACCGTAAAAAACTTGAACAAATCATTTCAATGGTTCACATTCCCTTCTATAAACCAATCGACCCCATTTTCATTTTCCTATGTGGGACAATATCCACTAATTCAACAAACAAAACAAGAACCCTAGTTCCTACCCCTCGTTCGTAGCCACCGAAACCTATCAAATTACGAGCATGCATCTAAACAGAGTACCCATACAGCAACATATTTTTACCACGCACACCAAGAAACCATTTTTAATCACATTCAAATGCATTCAAAACATATAACACGCCCTCTCACCTCCAATAACTTAACAAGATCATCTTTTGAAGTTGGTGGGCTCTCCAACTTTGATCCGAGCTCTCTAAGCTGCTGCAGCTTTTGAGCCATGAAAATTTTGAATTGACGGGAATTCTTTCACGAGTTCAGATGAAAAGGGTTTCACCGCATACCACAGCGCTTTTTCTGAATATGAGTTTCTCAGAGTGTAAATTGTGTCACGATCCGACAAATTGTGGCTTCTCTATTTCTCCCACGGTTTCATGCAAAAAATGTTGTAGAATTTATATACAACGCGCCCGTGCGACTCTTCAATTCGGCAGATTATTTTAATCAAGGCCGTCGCAATATACCGAGTTTGTGTTGGAATTTGTAATGGATTAACTGAGATTCATTAGGTTTATAAGTTAGAATTACATCACATATTGAGATTGTTTGGTTTTACTTTGGCTATTGAGGTACGGTGATTGCACCGTAATTTTATTTTCAATAACCAAACGATCTAGGTAATTGTGATGACCGTAGCGGAATTTTTGACGGTCATATGGTCATGCTTTGATACGTATAGTCAACCCACATTGGTTTGGTAAATTTCAAAATTATTCTTCAAAATTTATTTAATTCATTTAAAATCAAACTCTAATCAATTTTATTATCATTTCACAAATATTACGCAATTTTCCAAATTGTTGTGGATATGCATTTTTTAGTTTTTTCTTCAAGTTAGAGAATTTGTGAAACATTTCTAAAGTTAATGTCCCCATCGGGGACATTATTGTCTCTCATAATTGGTAAAATTTTTTAATGTATTTTGATTTAAATCAATATATATTTATAAATTGTTTTAGTAAAATCATAATTTAAATTTCAATACATAATTGTAAAATAAGTTATTAAAAATTATATCTAAATATTACTTTATTGTATATGTAATGAACGTTTTAATATTTATTTGAATAATATTTATCTATAACAAATATAAAATGTTAAAATATACATTTTATTATAATTACAGTAAGATCACATAGTTTTTGTAAACATTTTTCTAAATCTCGATCATAATTATCACGGTAATCTCAACGCACGGTACGATCACCGTGATTTTGAAAAGCTAAACCAAACAACCTCATTGATTTATTCAAGTTTTTCAAATGTGTGGATACCTTCCTTTAATCCCGTTCATTCACGCTTTCCGTCGTTATTTCGATCAGACTTTATAATTTCAACAATTTGTTTGTGATACTATTAGGAACGTTGAACGCAATATGGTATATAGATATATAAATCGATACTAAATTTAATGTTTATATTGAAAAAAATAAATATTTTTATTCATATTTAAAGAACAGACTCATAATAACATGGGATCCGACTCTATAACACAATATCAGGATTTATCGAATAAAACATCGATACCATCCAGTATTTCATGTATCGACCGTTATCCAGTATTATAATTCGGTATCGTCATGTATTTCAGATATCTATCAAAATATAACCAAATAAACAAGATAAAATCACTGGGCAAAGATGATGATCTCTCTGCAATCTTTTACGGGCAAAGATCTAAGCGTGTCTATTATTTCTTCGTTAGTTACTTATTTATTATTATTTTAATCTTCCTCCTGTATAAATAGACACTAATCTTCCTCCTATGAGGTCACCGAAAGTTCAATTCCAATTTTATAATTCCCTCTTTCTGTATTCATCACTTCAGGCGGTTGTAGCCGCCATCTAATTTTCAATTCTCCGGTTAAACCACCGGAATCACCTTTCCGTTGAAATTCAATATGGTATCGGAGGA
Organism: Utricularia reniformis; assembly: GCA_009725065.1. Classification (NCBI taxonomy): domain Eukaryota; kingdom Viridiplantae; phylum Streptophyta; class Magnoliopsida; order Lamiales; family Lentibulariaceae; genus Utricularia; species Utricularia reniformis. Next base: position 261,587 of record RWGZ01001109.1, on the reverse strand, counting down.
GGGCGACAAGATCGTTCCCTTGGAGCAGGGCGGCAAGATCGTTCCCTTGGAGGAAACCAATTCCCCTCTCTATATTCACCCAGGTGATAACCTAAACGTTGTTCTTGTCGCTCAGTTGTTGAACTCCATTAACTTCACTACTTGGCGTCAATCCTTTATGCTTGCACTATCATTCAAGAATATATTGGGGCTGGTGGATGGATCAATTAAAGAACCAAGTGCTACGGAAATTGGCGAAGGTGCAATGATCTGGTTGTATCATGGCTATTGCACTCCATGGAAACGTCTTTAGCACGGACTGTTTTTTACATTGATTTAGCAAGAAAGATTTGGGAAGCCCTTTCAAACCGATTCTCACAACCAAATGACACTCGTGTTTGCAAGATTCAGTCAGACATAAGCAATTTAATTCAAGGAAACAAGTCAGTGGATGATTATTTCACTGAATTGTCAAGTTTATGGCAAGAATTGAGAAATCACCGACACTTCCCTCACTGTTTATGCAGAATGTGTCAGTCGATATGCTTTGAATATTTCGCATAGATTCAAAAGAAAGACATTGTCTTCAAATTTCTCAATGGTCTAAATGACTCATACTCAGCGAACCGTTCTCAATTACTTGGCCAGATACCTTTTCCTACTATTGATCAAGCGTATAGCGTCATTCTGCGAGAAGAAACGCAACGAGGAGGCAAAATGACCATGCCATTCTCTGATGCATCTGCCATGTATGGCAAGACAGTGGATAAGAAGGAACTTATTTGCACGTATTGCAAAAAGAAAGGGCACCTCAAGGAGCAGCGCTATAAGTTGATTGGATTCTCACTGAACTTCAAGTTTACTAAGCCAAAAAATTCCCAGAACGCAATAATAACAGCAAACCAATCTTCAGTTGTCCAGAATCCACCCACTGATTCCACATCACATATGGAGAAAAATTCCTTAACATCAGAGCAGGTTGACCAACTTTTGAGTTTATTGTAGGTTAATACACAAAGCACGACAACCAGCACCACCAGTCCAGCCACTATTAACATGGCATCCACTTCATACAGTGAAACCAAGACACTAACTGGAGGTAACTTGATTTGTCTATCTAGTTCTTGCTCTAATATGGATAAATCTATCCTGCATACCTCGTCATTACATCATTGGATTATAGACTCGGGTGCTACTGAGCATATGTCATTTAATAGAATTTTATTTTTCTCACTGCATGAAGTTTCTGGGCTACGTGTTAAATTGTCTAATGGTTCTGAAATTAAGGTTACACATGTTGGTTCAATTATGTTTGGAGATGATCTTATGCTAACTGATGTGCTGTTTATTCCTTCATTCAAGTATAATTTGATATCTGTGTCGCGATTGACAAAGTACTTGAATTGTTGTGTTTTGATAGTAATGATAAGTGTTGGATCCAGGGCCTCTCGCCTTGGAAGACGATTGGGCTTGCTAAATTGGACAAAGTGCTATATGTTTTAGAAAGATCTTATGCTGCTGCTAGCTCTCATGGCCATAATTGTGTAAGCTTGAATTCTGATATTGTTGATTCAAAAAAGAATTTGAACTCTATACTTTGGCATCATAGGTTGGGTCATCTTGCCCTAATCACTTCATCTCACATCATTGAAATTTATCTAAGATTACCCTCTTCCCTTGAAGGTGCGTGTGAGCCTTGCCACAAGGCCAAACACAAACGCTTACCTTTCCTGAACATATTAAAAATTCAGACATGCTTACTTGGGGGCCATATGAATCCGAGGCATTGGGGGTTATAGATATTTTATTTGTTTCGTGGATGACTTCACTAGAACAACTTGGGTCTTCCTAATCAAGCACAAAAGTGAGGCTAGCACTATTATTCCCAATTTTTGTCACTTGGTTGAAAGACAATATGGTCACTCAATTCAAATTAAAAGATCAGATAATGCCTCGGAGTACAACTTCACCTCTTTCTACAATTCACAAGGGATTGTGCACCATACACATGTGTTGAAACACCGCAACAGAATGTATCCAACAGTTGTGGAAAGAAAACTTCAACACCTCATTGTCATGGCTAGGGCTCTTCTATTTCATGCTAACCTAGATATTCATGGGGATATGCCGTTCTCACTGCTACCTACTTAATCAATAGGCTTCCTTCTCGGGTGTTAAATTTCCTCACTCCATTCGAGCTGCTTCACAACCAGCCACAATCTTATATTCATCTTCGTGTGTTTGGATGCTTATGCTTTGCTTCCACAACCAAAGCTCATCGAAAGAAATTTGATTCCCGATCTCGAACATGTATTTTTATTGGATATCCACCTAATGTCAAAGACTATCGGTTGTTTGATACACACACCAAACAGATTTTCTACTCTAGGAATGTTACCTTTTATGAGTTCGAGTTTCCGCTTATTTCAAACTCCACTTCATGTGACTTCAGCCCGACACCACTCGTATTACCGAATCCTAATATCACTGATGCCCCTCTAATTCTAGTTTCCCATGACATGGCAGAAACAAATACTTCGAAAGAATCATCAGTTGACCTTACTTATGTTCCATCCAAGACTCAATTAATCCAATCTAATTCTATCTGCCCTTTATCTGACAATCCAGTCATGCCTTCCACTCGTCATAGCACTAGAACTCGTAGACCCCCTCCTTACTTGCAAGTATATGACTGCAACTCAACTGCTACTAATCTTTCAATACCTTATCCCATAACTAATTTCCTTTCTTGACAAACTTAAATTGAGTCCATCCTATCGGTGCTTCACTGCCTCTCTTGACAAACTTACTGAACCTCAATATTATCTTGAAGCATGTTCCCAACCCATTTGGCAAGAAGTTATGCAATCCGAAATTTCAGCTCTTCGGCAAAACCATACATGGGACATTGTATCAGTACCTCAATCACAACATATTGTTGGATGCAAATGAATATATAAAATGAAGCTTAAGACGGATGGATTTTTGGAACGCTATAAAGCTCGACTTCTGGCTAAAAGATTCAATCAAATCGAAGGATTTGACTTTACTCACACCTTCAGTCCGGTTGTCAAGCACACCATTATTCACATTTTTTTTGCTTTGGCAGCCCAAGGCAATTGGCATTTACACCAGTTGGATATCAACAACGCTTTCATAAACGATGATCTTAATGATGATATATATATGCAAATACCTCCGGGATTGTCTCTTGAGGGGGAGAATGTGTATACTCCAGCCAATCATAAGCAGGTTTGCAAGCTCGGCAAGGCACTCTATGATCTAAGACAATCTTCGAGACAATGGAACATCAAATTCACTGAAGCCATATCTTCATTTGGTTTCAGCCAGTCCAGGTCAGATTATGCATTATTCGTAAAATCCGTTGCTGATGGATCCATGATTGCCTTGTTAGTGTACGTTGACGACATAATCTTTAGAGAGTTGATTGGCCATATGATGGAAGTGTATGTTGACGATATGATTGTAAAATCTATGAATGATGAAGACCATCTTTCTTATTTGTCTCGTTGTTTCGAAGTATGCCGAAAATATAAGCTCAAACTAAATCCAAACAAGTGCTGCTTCGGGATCCAAAGTGGAAAATTCTTAGGATATTATGTTTCAGAGAAAGATATAGCGGTTAACCCTGAGAAGGTGTAAGCTATCATTGATATGCAACCTCCGAGAAACAAAAGAGAATTTCAAAGGCTTACTGGCCGACTAGCCGCACTGAGCAGGTTTATTTCGAAATCCACAGACCGGGCCTTACCTTTTTTCAGAGTGCTAAGAAAAGCAAGTCATATGGATTGGACCGAAGAATGTGATCGGGCCTTCTCCGAGCTGAAGACTTATTTAAGCACTCCCCCGGTGATGGTAAGTCCAACTTGTGATGAATTTTTGGGGTTATATCTTGCGGTGTCCGAAGTTGCCGTCAGCGCAGCTCTGGTGACCATACGAGATGACATTCATAGACATGTTTATTATGTCAGTCATTCTCTAGTATCTGCAGAAACTAGGTATTCCACCTTGGAGAAATTCATGCTAGCTTTGAAGAAAGCTGTATCCAAGTTGAAGCATTATTTCGAAGGCCGAACAGTCTATGTTTATACGGATCAGCCTCTGAAAATACTCCTTAAACAAAAGGATTTGAATGAGAGATTGACAAAATGGGCTATCAAACTCAGCGCTATGTATCTGGAATTCCTGCCCCGAAGGGCGATCAAAGCTTAGGTTCTAGCCGATTTTGTGGTTGAAATGACCCGGTCGGCCATTTATCTTAACCAAGAGGATGATCAATGGACGATCCACGTAGATGGATCAACCTTCGGGGGAAGAGGAGCGGGCATTACCCTGACAACGGTACAATGTGATCTTATTCATTCCGCAGTCAAGTTTTCCTTTGCTGGAACAAATAATGTGGTGGAATATGAGGCAGTATTGTCAGGAATGACATTGGCTCGAAAAATGGGGGTTATCAGAGTGCGAATGTTCTCAGACTCGAAGTTAGTAGTGGAACAATTCGCAGGGAGATTTGAGACTCACGATCCGATGATGAGGTTGTATTGCGTTAAAGTTCTGGAGTTATCCAAGAAGTTCAATGAGTTCTCTCTGGACCATGTGCCACGAGAACAAAACAAGGTTGCCGATGCACTCGCCAGATTGGCTTCGGGCATACCCGACATAGAGCCGAACACTATTTCAGTCCACGTTCAGGACCGACCTTCGGTCTAGATTCCAGTGACCGAACAATCTATTGAAGAGATCGGGGCTCTATGTCATGAACTGCAGGGCTTGAATATTGATGCTACTGAATCTCCAGGAGAACCCAATTGGATGGACTTCTTTATTAAATACCTCTCAAACGGATATCTCCCTGAAGATAAGTCTGAAGCCAGGAAAATAGATGTCCGGGCTAAGAGATTCACCTTAGTCGACGGACGCTTGATTAAAAAGAGTTTTGAAGGCCCGCTTCTACGATGTTTATCTCCTATTGAGGCCGAAGCCGTCATGATTTATGTTCATGAAGGGATATGCAGCATCCATTTAGGGGCCCGATCTTTATACAACCGCATTATTAGAGCCGGGTACTTTTGGCCAACATTGCTTGCTGATGCTAAGCAGTATACCAAACGTTGTGCCATATGCCAGTACCATGCTCCACTCCCGCAATTGCCTGGGGCTCCCCTATCGATTACCTCGTTGCCTTGTCCGTTTGACAGATGGGGGATCGATATCTTCGGACCTTTTCCTCGGTCCATAGAGCAAAGGAAATTCTGTATTGTAGCGGTGGAATATTACTCGAAATAGATTGAAGCAGAAGCAGTAGCCATCATCTCGGAGAAAGTGGTCAAGCACTTTATATGACGAAATATTGTGAGCCGCTTCGAGGTTCCCCGAGCGCTCGTATCTGATAATGGGACTCAGTTTTGCGGAAAGAACATACGGGATTTATGCACCAAGTTGGGCATCACCCAGCATTTCTCATCGGTGGCTCATCCCCAAATTAACGGACTTAGAGAGGTATCTAACAAGGTCATCCTGAAAGGATTGAAAACCAAGTTATAAGATTTTGGAGGGAAATGGCCCGAACACATCTATGAGGTCCTATGGGCGTACCGAACTACACCTCGCTCGACAACCCAAGAATCACCTTTCTCATTGGTGTATGGGACCGAAGCTATTAGCCCGGTGGAGGTTGCCATCTGATCACCTCGGATATCTCAGTACGATGAGCATATGAACGCTGAAAGGAGATTATTGGACCTCGAGATGATCGAAGAAAAAAGAGATGCAATTTATGCACGGATGCGTGCTTATCAGCGGAATATGGAACGGGCCCATAACAAACGAGTCCTCCCAAGGGAATTCTTTGAAGGCGATTTCGTCCTCAGAAGCATTAAGGTGCAGAAGAACGTGGGAAAGCTGGACAGAAATTGGGAAGGACCGTATCGCATATCGACGAAATTGGAGTCAGGTGCGTATAAACTTGAAACATTGGATGGTATAGAGGTCCCCCGAACTTGGAATGTCATGAATTTAAGGCGATACTTTTTATGAATTTTCGATTAATGTTTTGACTCAATAAAAAACATTACATTAAACGTAAGTAGTAAACAAGTAAGTACAAGAGTTAACTATTTCTAATAAAATGATGGACCGATCTTGGAGTTGGATAAGTTTAGGACGAATCTGGACTGGTGACCGAAGCTTCTTGTCCGCAAGGTTGCCAAGTTGTAGTGACCGCTCTGACGAGTCAGATGCTCTTGCACTTGCCTAGCCCCATGGATGAGTCGTGATTCTCCCAGAACTCATTACGAACTAAGACATTCTCTTCAACGGCATTCAGTCTTTAGTGATGATCTTTTGTACCTATGAAATCTGCTACAACGAAAGGAATGATAGTCATCATATCGAAACATAAGATCGGTTCTAACATAAGACGTATTATGAGCCAAGCTTAGCCAGCAAAACCACAGGGACTTTATTAGAACCAAGGTTCGGCGAAAGCTCGTAAAAACTCATAGTTAACGCAGAATGCGCCTATTCAGTTGAGTAATGATTCCAAGGACGGAATAAGAGTGACCCATACACCACGTAAAACGACTGATCCAATCAAAGTTGACCTAAATAAACTAAATATACGTCCGCTTGGACGTTATCTGGGTTCTGCTCCCCGAAAAGGTGGAAGTCATTTACGAAGGCATTCCGCTAGGAGGATAACTTCCTCCCCTTGCTGAACCTGTCCAACAGGCCCAGGGCAACTCCCTAGTCGGAGTTGGTCTTCGGGCTCTGCGCAGGCTCCTTCACGACGATCCCCTTATTGGGGACCGGAGCGCTGCCCCCCTTCTTCAGCCTCTTCGGCTCCTGCGGGGCTTCCACTTCGGTCACCCTCTTCCCTTTTCCTAAGGGGACCGGCGGCAGGGAGACGTTCGGCTTAAGCTTAGGGCCGGGGAGAACCTTCTCCACGGGAACGGCTCCCTGCAGCAACAAAGTAATAGTCTCAGTGTTAATAAAAGAGGTGTTACCGATTTGATAGAGGCTGGATAAGCTCAAAGAGCGAATCCGAGCTTTTATCACCTCCTCTACCACTCCAAATACCTGAAACGCAGGCCCTTCTCCGCTTGAAGACTGTCCAGTGCAGCGAAGGGTCAGCGTGCCCGCGCCGGTTGTTTGGATCGGGGGGTCCCCGGACCCCGAAGGGACCAGCGTACCCCCGTTGCTGATTCACTTGCTTCAGCGCTGCCCGATGCTTCACTTTGTCCCTCAGAAGGACGGACCGAAGCAGCTGCCATACGTTTAAAACGTGAGCTCGGCATCGTCTCAGTTGAATCTGCAAAACAAATACATAAGGATCAGGAAAGATTAAAATGTAAACACTATTTCATACCCGATCCTTCTGATGGATCTGAATCTGAACTAGAAGATAAAACCCCCTTCGGGGCTGGGGCTCCGGTCCTACCCGCAACACCTATCTTTATTAACATTCTCTCCCGAAGCAGATCTATTCGTTTAAGGCGTGCTTCGGTAGGGGGGAACATCGCAAGTGTATTTGCGGTGTCCGTGCGGGAGGGGTTGAACCTGCTTCGGTCCAACTGACCTATGCGTTGGTGAGTTATGTGTGGCCATACTTTCAACAGATCCTCTTTCGGAACTGCCATCCACACATAACAAGCCTCCCACGCATGGAGAGACTCTTCTTTATCAACAATTGCGCACTCTTTGGTGCGCACCGCTATGTAATACAACTTACGACATCCCAACAGACCCTTCCCCTTTCGGGACCCAACCAAGAACAGGTTAAAGAAGTGTTTTAAGGTTGGGGCCCGATTCTGTTGGTGACAATAAAAAATGAACGCTATAATATACACGTAACTGCCCGGGAATAACGCAAAAGTGGGGCAGTGGATTTCTTTAAGCACGGCCGCTACAAAAGGATGTAGCGGAAAACGGAGCCCGCACTTNGTTGCATTGTAATTAGTAGTTGTATTTTGAAAAACGATAATATTCCCCGGCTTTAAGTGATGTTTTAATTTAAATACTTATTTTCATTTCGCCTGCGCATAGATTTTATTAAGGCCGGATTTACGGTAGTTACATACGACATCCCAACAGACCCTTCCCCTTTCGGGACCCAACCAAGAACAGGTTAAAGAAGTGTTTTAAGGTTGGGGCCCGATTCTGTTGGTGACAATAAAAAATGAACGCTATAATATACACGTAACTGCCCGGGAATAACGCAAAAGGGGGGCAGTGGATTTCTTTAAGCACGGCCGCTACAAAAGGATGTAGCGGAAAACGGAGCCCACACTTTAAAGAGGCGTAACTAACCGGAATAGCGGACGCCGGCACATTCATTTCTGCCGGAAGGAAACAGGGAATATCTTCCCATCCCTTCCAAATAGTGTAATGTGCCGGGATTGAAAACCTAGACCTAAACTCCTCAATGTCTAACTCACACATAGAATGATAACGCGTTTTGTGAGGAGCCATGAAAATATACCTTAGAAAAAAGCGAATTGGAAGAGGGTTGACGAAAGATCGATTAAGGGCACAAGAACTCGCTGCGATTTCTCCTTCGCGATAATGACGGTGAGGAGAAACAGTACCCAGAATCCTGATTTAAATACTAATCTCCCAGCCAATGGTGAGTTGCCACGTAACACTGCCCAAAACAGCGACTGTACGGGGCGCACTCATCACGCCTTTTGAACTGCCGAATGTGAAGAAGCGCGGGTCAAGATATTAATATTTAAAAAATAACGAAGATAAAAGTATAATTTAAATATACGTTATTAGGCCTTAAGCGTGATTGATCCATACACTAAGGCAAACTTCGGTCCCATTGACTCTCACTACATACAGGTACGGTCCTTTGTTCTCATGAATGTGCAAACATCATGTGATCGGACTTGTATCACCTCTGCGATTGGCAATCAAGCCCGAGGGGCTAGTGATGAGAACTCTAGGACCGAGTACCTTGTGATGGGTAAGGCCCATCAACGGTTGGGCCAAATCAAATGGCGAAAATGAATTTCTACAGCCCACTTACACTTCTAAGGAAGAGCGGTCCGATGTTCAACTAGAGGACCGAAGCTAACCTTAACGAAATACAACGTTTTCTGCCAGTTGGCACCTAGGTTCGGTCCGAGCAGTTACAGAACGGTTAGAACTCACGTTTTCCACGCTTCGGGCCTTCCCACGTTTACAATAACGTATCAAACATATTCTTCGATATCAATCTCTAACAAACCTGTCAGAGGCTCAATCACGCAGACCACGCCTCGGTCCCAACCTCGTTTTACATCCCACGATAACAACCTCTAACAAACCTGTCAGAGGCGGTTACGAAGCGTGATTTACACACGCTATGAACTTTATAAATACAGGGCAAGACGATGGAAATAGCAGGATCATTTGGACGCGGAAGAACAGGCCGTTACCCTGCCGGAATTCTTACCGCTTTCTTTACCTTGTCATTTTCATTAGCATCTCTTGTATTGACTATGAGTTATTTCATTAGTGAACATGCTAAGAGCATAATCTGCTCTTAGTCGAGTGGTTTTCACCCCAATTCCTGGAGTTTCCACCATACATCGCTGTGCATTTATTTATTTCCAGTTTTTGATCGTCTTCCACATATAAAACAAATTAAAATCGAGTTCGTTTGTTGAACGAACCAGACGACTGTTGGTACCCCCTAAAAAGGGACCATAACAATATACAAACATGAACAAAATTTAGAAATATGAATAATGTTCGAACAAGTTTTTCTATTTGAATTATATTATGAATGAACACGAACAAATCAAAACATATTTCGGGATCGAGTAACAACCCTAGTGATATGCTCAAACGATCCATATTTTGAAATTTTGTTTATTTTATTAATCGTGGCACTATTAATTTGTGTGTTATATTGAAGAAAATTATTGTGGTTGTAAAACTGAAGGTTTGAAACAAAAAATTTAAATGATACACTAATTCTAGATCATTTCGATGAATTTGATATCTTGCATTATGATGTTGAATCTAATCATCCATTACATTAAAATAAATTAAATAATGTATTTGTTGATAGTAGGGATGGAAATTTGACTTATCCGTCCCGTTTATAGCGTATTTGGATAGTTAAATTGGTAATATATGTGCGATAGGTTATAAAATTACTTATCCGCCTTAAACGAGGTGGATTGTGGTTTTACATATATATGTTCTGTTACCTGTATACAAAATTAATTATTCATTTATATTTAATTATATATACTTATAAAACTACATTAGATATAAAACAATTTTATTTTAGTTTTATATTTTGAAAAACCATTGAGTATTAAATAATTTTCATTATGAATATGCTTAATGTTTACCAATTCATATTTCATCAAGTTTGAGAAAGTTAATTTATTATTTTTCTAATATATTATTATTTCTGAAACAACTATAGTTTTATCCGATATAAAATTTTGATACGTAAAACTTGTTTAATTTGATATTGATATTATTTATTTTCTTAAAAATAGTAAAAATTATAATTCTAAAATAACTAATTTATGTATTGTATGAAATATATTTAATTATTATTATATTGATTTTTTATATTAATAAATTATAAACCAACTGTTAACTGTTTTCTTAACGATTAACTCTTGGCTTTTGCTGGGCGAGTAGTGACGAGGTATGAGGAGGATATGGCGGAGCGAACGAGGAATGAGTAGGCAGTATGTTAAACGAGACATGTAGCGATTAATGATATAACCACCTCATATCCGTCACGTTATCACGCTATCTCAAGCCTTGGGCGCCTAGTCTGATTAGACGCCAAGCTCTTACTCACTTTCTCTTTTTTAAAAAATTTTGAGGAGAGAGAGTCTCTCCACTCTCTTCCTCAAGGTTTTATAAAAAAATTTAAAAAAATATATAATTATTCAATTATTATAATATATAATAATTTAAATATTAATTTTATCTATAATATTTCGGTTGTTTGATATAAGGTGTATGAAAATGATCGATTTACATATGTATTAGTTTTAATCGGTTCGATTAATTAGTTTTTTATTATGATTTTACGTAACAAAAATCATATCAATTCGTGGTTGATTTCATTCGATTTAGGCTATCAGGTAAGTTGATAAGTTTGAATTTTTAATGATCTATTACACTTTTAGGTTAAAAAATACAATTACGAATTAGTCAAAATTCTAAAATGTTTCACACTAAAAAAATCACAATTATCAATTTAGCGTACAAATATTATTTATATAATACAACTATCATTACAAATAATTAATATTTACATAATTACGATTATATATAAAAAATAAAAATGATAAATGTCGGACATTATTGTAGGGACGAGATGAAATTTATTTATAAAAATAAAAAAAATAAAGTTTCCGGACGGACATTAGTAGAGATACCCTCATGGCCCCGTTTCAAAAATTAGATGCAAAATAATATACAATAATAATTTCAGGCTCATTAGCCCAAACTTATTTGCACAAAAAAATTGATATTGGATTTGTTTGTTTTAATTTTTTTAAATTGAGATGTAGTAAAAAGTGTTGAAATATAATAATTGTGATTTTTTAACTATTTTTAGTAAAATTACATTATTGATTATGTAAAATAATATACTATTATATATAAAAAAATGAGTATAAATATATTATAAATAATTGATGAGACTTTCAAATCTGGTTAGGTCTAAGTTTAATCAGATTAGCCCAAGTGACAAAAGTCAAATTTGGAATCTCAAATCCAACTCACGTGAATGGATGGCTCGGAGAGAACAGTCGCGCCCGAAAGCCGTTTTTACTGATCGGGACCGATCGATAGAGATAGGCGTTCTCCTCCTCATCGAGACTGATCAGTCCAGGACACACAGACTATGCTTCGAGCCATCCGCATTTCTCAACATGTGACAATAGCTTCTGATAATCCTGATAGAGGCGTGTCTGACAAAGTCGTACGAGCCTCATTTGGTCTGGAGACAGCCGGTTAGTAGCGCCAAAAGACTTGACGCCGCATAGCTGTATAGAGCCATGCCCGGCGACTGTCCTGCCCGACACGAGCCGATCTAGCCGGATGGGGCAAGCAAAAAACGACACCCTACTATTCACACAGCAAGAAAAACGTATAAAAGAGACACTTGAGAAACGGAAAAAACTCTCTTCTTCGGTTTTCTCTTGGTTTTCTTTAAGTTTTCCATTCCCTTGTTATTTCTAAAAACGAACATGACATTTGTAATGAACAGCTTGATTATTGGATAGATTAAGAATATTTCTAACTCTTAGTCAAGTGGTTTTTTCCAATTCTTTCAGGGGTTTTCCACTCTAAAATTGTCTTGTCATTTTCTATTTGATTCTTAATCGTTTTCCCCTTACAAAACAAATTAAAACCGAGTTCGTCTAGCAACGAACCGGACGACTGTTGACACCCCCAATTTTCAAACCACAACAATAATGATAAATTAATCATTTCCCACATAATTATAGTATTACATTTGATTTTAACCGCGACGAAGAAATCATGATTTTTAAATAATGAATGCCCACAATTATACTTTTATTTTGATTAAAAAATCATGATTCGAGATTTCACCGCACCTCACAACTATTTTAATTGGGAACCAAACAAGCTCATTGTTTTAGAGCTGATAGGTAGGAATATAACAATAATGATGTCTCATTTATAAAACCATTCAAAAAATTAATGAAATTCACATTAGAAATAAACTATTGAGAATTCAATTTTTATTAGAATGGTCATAAATGTTCACAAGTATACCTTTTATTAAGTTAGCCTAAAGTCTATTTATATCTATTTGGTGGATACAAGAAAAATATTATGGTATGTGTAATAATAATTCACAATAAGGCACTCACTAGTCCCCATAGCTACCTAGCAAAATTAAACTAGTACTTATCCTTTTTCTATTGGTTGAAAATTGTATTATTAGCAAAAATAAACATCCCTATTACAAATAATGTAAGATTAGGTAGAATCTAAAGTATTCCAAAAATAATATTATAATCAATAATTTTGATTTAGAGTTGACTATAAAATGGTATAATTTTGAAATTATTGCATTTTATCGAACATCTATACATTGTGTTAAGGCATGAAAATATGTGTTTGGTTGAATAGGTGGTCAACCATTTTGCTAATATGGTGGATTGAGGTGGGAAATGTTGAGATTTTCGAATAAGACAAAACAATGAATTCTATACTTAATATATCACACCATATAAGACTTGAACAAATTAATTAGTATGGTCATCAACACCGTTTATAAACCTAGCTAAGTGATATCTCACTTCCGAAGTTGAGACAATTTTACATATTCAAGACACTCATCAAATCCAACCAATTGACAAAATTTGACCATTCAAATCAGTAGATTAATAACCGATCAATTTCATTAAAATGAACTAACTCTTACAATGTTACTCAGGATTTTTCGAACCCACTCCTATATCATGTTAAGTTTCTAGAGACGAGTTAATTTACGTAGGGAATACACACTGATATAAACTATATAAGAAGAAATATATCATACCGTAAAAAACTTAAACATATCAATTATTATGATACTCAACACCTCTTATAAGCCATGCCAAATGATACTCACTTCCAATATGAGACAATTTTACATATTTCAACAATGGTCAATATGAAAGCTCTCTAAATAATATTAACAACAAATAAGTTTTAGGTTGATTATAGAGAAAATTGCATAATTAGCCTAAAACTTATGAGATATGTAAAGAATATATCCTCAAACTTACGAAATTGCAAGAATTTCAACTAAAGTTATCAATATCGTTTGTTTTTTACCATGATATTCTAGTACGCGGTTTTCCGTAAGTTGAAATCGTTTGAAAACCCCCCACAAAATATACAAATAAGATACGTTTGAAAAATTATACAAAATTTACCATTGATGTTCGAAAAATTGTGCATAAAATATTAAAAATTTACGAGTTCATTAAAGTGTTAATGATAAACAATATTGAAAAATTGAAATATCTTATGTGCATTTAATTGAAGTTGAAGGACTATAAATACATATTTTTGCTAAAAAAATATACAATATTTGTAATTTTGTAACTTTGAAAGTATGTCATTTACACAGTACTTAAGTTGGGGGCCATGAGCAAACATGACCCGTTCATTATATTTTATATAAGAGGTCTAATGATTTGCAATATTTCTAATGTTTTGGCAAAAAATGTTATTTAATATTTGCATTTATTAGAAACTAAATAGATATGCCTGAAAATAATGATTTAACATGTTGAAATTTAAATTGACTTTTGTTAGATATTTATTCCTTATTGGAAAAATGGTACCTACCGCAATAATTATTAATAATAATAATAAATAAATAATTTGATCTAAAATTTAACGCTATGAGTTTCTGAAAATACATACTCACCAGAGTTGTGTTTGTTCTGTCGAAGGAATTTGTCTTGTTCGACTCTTTAGAGAAAATGGCTACCGACAAACTGGTTTCGTGATCATCAATTTTTCTTCACTTTCTTCTTTTGTTTTTTGATTTTTATTCCTCTATTGATTCTCGCAGGTGACTCCCATGGTGGTCAAAGTTGATCTGCAATGCCCAGTTTGCAGTAAGAAGATCAAGAAGACTCTGTGTAAACTTCCTGGTGAGTTTCTTTAATCAAATTTAGGTTTCCGGCGATGTTTCCGGCTGATTGTTTTTATTAGAGGTTCGAGACCAGGTTTATGATGAGAAGAACAATACTGTCAAGATTAGCGTGATCACTTGCTGCCCAGAGAGAGTGCGTGATAGATTGTGCAGAAATGCTGGGAAAGTGATTAAGGGTATCGAAATTGTAGAGCCCAAGAAGCCGGAAAAGGTGAAACAGACGGCGGCGCCGGAGGAGAAGGTACAGAAAGGCAAGGTGAGCGAGGGTGAGAAGCCCAAGGAAGAAAAGAAGCAGCAGAAGGAGTTAGCGTCAGAGAAGAAAGAATCGGCTGAAGAGAAGAAGGAATCGATAGCGGAGAAGCCGAAGGAGGCGGCGAAGGATAAACCGGCATCTGAGAAACCGAAGGAAGTGGTGAAAGCTCTTGCAGTTGCGGCGCCGGTGAGCGGAGTTCCGTCTGTGTTTCCTTATTTAGGGCCGAGCTACGACGGTTACGGCGGGTCGCACTTTCACGGGTACGGATTTTCACCGGCGTTGCCGCCGCCGTTGTACGAAGGATTTCACGGGCCCGTGATGGGTTACGGGCCGGGCCCTAACATGCATGGATATAGACCCGTATACAATGATTACGGGTATGGGTATGGCCCGATGACAAATTCTGAACCTTACTTTAGTGAAGAAAATCCTGCTGGATGCTCCATCATGTAAATGGGCCTTCTAGGGTTTATATGTCTTTTCATCCATATTTTGTTTCAAAAAATCAATGCTATATTTGAATAAAATAATAAGTTTATTTGAATATTTATATATATTCTATTATACATATAATTCTCCATATTCACAAATATGAAAGAAATTTGAAATAAAGAGAGCATTTATTTAATAAAAAATTTTAATACGGAAATTATATTTTTTTGACTAATTAGCATTTCCCTTTATATTTTGGCTCACAAAACCATTACCGTCTTTTGGGCATTACCCGGAAGATAATTGTTTCGCTTAGAGTGATTTGACTAGATAAACAAGTAGTAAGGTGGGTAATAGTTGTAAAATTGATTAATCATTTTAAATTAAATGAATAGTGATTTTATTAATACCACCTCATTGATTCTCTAATTATCCACCTAGTTTAGGGATGGGCACGGATCCGGCCCAACTAGTTAAGAATTTTTCTTGACCTATTAACGGGTTGATCCGACAGGTTGAAAGTATGGTCCAATCCGTCAACGGGTTGAAAATCTAAACCCTAAAATTAAAAAACATTCAATTTTAACCTTAAAATTCTTTAAAAAAATAATTCAAAATTAGCCCATTTCAACCCGTCAACCCAAATCGCGGCCCAACCCGTACAATGATATTTAGCGGGTCAACCCACGGGTTGATCTGTTTGTAGGGGTTTAACCGACCCAACGGGTTGGGCTTGCCCATGCCCAACCCTAACCTAGTTAGCTATCTGGTTATCAATAATGTTATCTGTCTCATCATCTATTTAATTAATCGTCATATTATCCATTTGGTTATTCATTGTAAAAATTATTAATTTATAAATGTTCTTAATTTATTCAAAATTTTAACATATTATTTGAATTTTATGATAAAATTTTTTTCATCATTTTTGGTTCACATATAATATAAATTCACTTCATATTTATTGCTTAAGCAATATCGAAAAAATACGACCCAAATCAAAATTCTAAAATCTTGGTAGCGATTGAAAAAAATGATTAGGAGAGCAAAATGTAAACAATCTAAACCATGAAACTAAAAACTGATGAAATTAACGTATAAATAATTTGTATACCTAATAATCTTAATATTTAATTTTATCATGATTCTAATCCATGTAAAATAAAGAATACAAGATTTGTAAACTTAGAAAACCATAAAACCGACACACCAAGCTAGAAAACGCAAATAAAAAAATAACAAATATTACACCAATAAACAAAATCAAATGATATATCGAATCAGTGACTTTGATAGCGTGAGATTTTCAACACAATTCACCTTTTAGTAGTAATCATAGATGATGATAATTCTAGGATCAGACACCCTGTGACGGCTAAGACCCATTAACAATTGGGCCGATTCAAATGGTAGAAACGAACCATTGCAGCTCACTTGTACACTTAACGAAGAGCGGCCCGATGTTCCACGAGAGGACCGAAGATAACCTTGGCGAAATAAAGAATTTTCTGGTAACTGGCTCCATGGTTCGGTCAGAACAGTTACAAACCCACGTTTTCCATGCTTCGGGCCTTCACACGTTTACCACGACTCGGGCCCGATCACGCAGACCACGCCTCGGTCCCAACCTAGTTTTACATCGCGCGACAACAACCTCTAACAAACCTGTCAGAGGCGGTTACAGAGTGTGATTTACACACGCCACTAACTCTATAAATACAGAGTGTGACGACGGAAATAGCAGGACCTTTTGGAAGCGTAAGAATAGGCCGGTACCCTGCCGGAGTTCTTACTGCTTTCTATTCCCTTGTCATTTTCATTAAGCCTCTGCTGTATTTTGTATAAATTATTTGATTAGTGAACAGACTACGAGCGTAATTCGCTCTTAGTCAAGTGGTTTTCTCCCCAATTCCTGAGGTTTCCACTATAAATCACCGTATCCATTTATTGTTTCCAGTTCTAATCGTATTTCACATAAAAAAAAATCAAAACCGAGTTCGTCTGCTGACGAACAGGACGACTGTTGGTACCCCTAAAAAAGGGACCATAACAGTTTGGCGCCGTCCGTAGGGGCGATTCTCTAATCCCATTTGAGTTTTCTACCAGGGATAGGACAATCAAAGGCATGGCGACTGGAATTTCGACAAATGATAGTGACGTGCTTCCCGACAGTCTCCCAGCACCAAAATTCATTTTGCAGGATCTGGAAGCTGTCGTCAGGAAGGTGGTACTAGAAATTACGTCGGAGAGAAGTGGAACAGAACCACAGGCTGTTTCAAACCCTGTTCCCAAAAGCAGAGGATACGAGAGTGATCCTGACGAGCGCAGCACTGATGATGAAGAAATCATCAGGCGTGGTGTAACAACGAGGAGGCCTAGATATCGGTCTACTCCTTCCCCCCGGCCAGAGCTCTAACTCCCACTCCTGGAAATGATCAGGAGCAGATGCAGCGATGAATTGACGAGCATACCAGGGAGTTGGAGAGCATGCGTGCGTTGAAGCATTGCGAACCAAATCTGGGACGCAATCATGGTTTATTCAACAGGGCCATGGAGGCCACAATCAGGTGAAATAAGGATGATGACTGGTGGCAAAATTTGCATGCGGTCCAGACATCGTCCCAACAATCTGAAGGCGTATCAGCCGCCTTGGGAGATTTGATGCTTCCATTTTCTGAAGAAATATAGGCAGCAGTCCCAGATCGGCATTATTGCAACCCCAAGGGGTTGCGATAATGCGTGGTGACGGTGATCCGATCGATCACGTTGCCGATTTCGAGTTACGCATGGGAACGGTTCGGGCCTTAGATTCACTAAAGTGCATCATCTTCGCGGCAGTATTGCAAGGCGACGCCCGAACGTGGTTCAAAAATTTGCCGGCCCGATCCATACAGTCGTATGGCGGATCTATTCTGGCTTTCTCAGAGCAATTTGCTTTAAATGTAGGACCGCCCCGAAGCAGGCAGGAACTATATCAGCTAAAATATATCCCGGCGAAAATGAGTCTTCGGTCCTTCATGGAGAAATTCAATAGGACCGCCCGGGGTATCAAGCTTGAGCTCCGGGATAAAATTGATATTTTACAGAAGGTCTTGGGACCGTGCGGCCTTTCGGCCAGCTTAGTAAAGAGCCCACCATCCACCTTGGGGAAGCTTCTTCAGAAAATCAACAAGTATATTAAGATAGATGAAGCACTGGGGCTAGGCAATCGGAACCCTAGCAGGAATTCTAAGCCCGCATGTGAGCATAGGGTTTCCTACCCTAAGAAGCAGTCGCGAGAAGTAGCGGCTGTGGGAGAGAAAGACGTCCCCCCGAAGCAGGAGGACAATCGGGTATATTGCGAGCTGCATCATAATCACGATCACCCGACCCTGAAGTGCCCGATGTTGAAAGAGACAGTAGCGGCAATGAATAAAGAAAAACCCGACCGGAATGGTCAGAAGGGCAAGCGAGCATAATCCCCTCGAAAGGGCCACCAAGGTGACGATCGTCACAGGCCGTGGGGAAGGGATAATCGGGGACAACCCCGAAATTATAATGATCGGATGGAGGACCGACGGTCTCCTCCTCCAGAGCAAGACAGAGGCCAACACGGTCGAGAGAACCGTGATCAGGGCCGAAGAAGAAGATGGCGGGGCCGTGGCGGCAGAGCCCCGCAAAAACGAGGGTGGAAGACAGGAGCAGGTTGCTCCTCCACCCGCTGAAACAGGTGCCCAACCTCCTCAAAATGAGGCGGCACCTCGAGAAGTAGCCGGAGATATTTATGTTATCTCCGATGGTTTGAGGATAAATGAATCGGTCCGGGACCGAAAGAGAACCGCGCGCGGAGACTTCGCTGAGAGCTCCGAATCTGTGGCGCTGGTTAAATATGATTCAGCTGAGGGGAGGACATTACTTTTACTATGGCCGATCGGGAAGGGATTATCGATCCATGCGATGATCTCCTTACCATCACTGGAATCATCGGGAATCGTCGTGTCCACAGGATCGTAGTAGACACCGGGGCTTCGTGCAATCTAATGAAGCGCGAGGTCGCCGAAATATTGGGAGCTGCTGCTCATGACCTCCTGATCGCTAATATAACTCTTTGGTCATTGCGGGAAGATTTTATTCCCAGTCACCCTTGGAGAACCATCCAAGGACCGATCGGAGGATCTGGAATTCATTGTCGTTGAAGTCGACTTGGCTTACAACGCCATTATCGGACGGACCGACCTTAGTAAGTTCGAGGCGGTCCCATCTACTTATCATATGATGCTCAAATTCCCCTCTATTCATGGAGTTATTTCTGTCAAGGGGGATCAGAAAGTAGCTAGACAATGCTACATGAGCTCGTGCCGAACATTGGCACCTATCAAAATGGCCCGGGTCGATCATCTGGAAGAACCGCCGCACCCGAGGCAAGCAATGGAACCCGTAGGGTTCAAGTTGATTAACCTGGTTGAGGATAACTCAACCAAAACAACTCGCATCGGGGCACACTTAGCCCATTCTTTTGAAAAAGAACTGATCCACCTGCTGAGAAGCCACGTGGATATATTCGCATGGACCCCGGACGATGTTCCGGGGATTGACCGATCGATAGTGAACATCCAATCAACACCGAGCCTAGAACGAAGCCTGTTAGGCAGAAAAGAAGACGCTATTCTCCCGAAAAAATCGAGATTATCCGGGCTGAGGTGAATAAATTGCTACGGTCATGATTCATCAGAGAGATCAACTATACTGAATGGGTTGAAAACCCAGTAGTGGCCTCCAAACCCTACGGGAAATGGCGAATGTGCATCGACTTTACCGATGTTAACAAAAGCTATGAATCGGACCCTTTCCCTTTGCCGCATATCGACTGACTGGTAGACGCTGTGTCTGGTAGCACCATGATGAGTACTATGGATGCTTACTCTTGGTACCATCAGATCTTCCTTGGTGAAGAAGATCAGAAGAAGTCATCATTCATGACCGAAGATGGCGTTTACTGTTATGTGGTTATGCCATTCGGTCTCAAAAATGCTGGAGCAACATATCAAAGGTTGGTCAACAGGATCTTTAGAGAATTGATCGGCCATATGATGGAAGTTTATGTTGACGATATGATTGTTAAATCTATGAATGATGAAGACTACCTTTCTTATTTGTCTCGTTGTTTCGAAGTATGCCGAAAATATAGCTTAAACTAAATCCAAACAAATGCTGCTTCAGGATTCGAAGCGGAAAATTCTAGGATATTATGTTTCAGAGAAAGGCATAGAGGTTAACCCTGAAAAGGTGCAAGCTATCATTGATATGCAACCTCCAAGAAACAAGAGAGAATTTCAGAGGCTTACTGGTCGACTCGCCGCACTAAGCAGATTTATCTCAAAATCTACAGATCGGGCTCTACCTATTTTCAGAGTGCTAAGAAAAGCAAGCCATGTAGATTGGACCGAAGAATGCGATCATGTCTTCTCTGAGCTGAAGACTTATTTAAGCACTCCCCCGGTGATGGTAAGTTCAACTTGTGATGAACCTTTGGGGCTGTATCTTGCTGTATCAGAAGTTGTCGTCAGCGCAGCTCTAGTGACCATCCGAGACGACATTCATAGACCTGTTTATTATGTCAGTCATTCTCTGGTATCTGCTGAAACCAGATATTCCACCTTGGAGAAATTCATGCTAGTTTTGAAAAAAGTTGTATCCAAGTTGAAACACTATTTTGAAGGCCGAACGGTCTATGTTTATACGGATCAACATCTGAAGGTAGTCCTTAAACAGAAGGATTTGAATGAGAGATTGGCAAAATGGACTATCAAACTCAGCGCTATGTATCCGGAATTCCTGCCCCGAAGGGCGATCAAAGCTCAGGTCCTAGCCGACTTTGTGGTTGAAATGACCTAATTGGCCATATATCTTAACCAAGAGGATGATCGATGGACGATCCATGTAGATGGGTCGTCCTTCGGGGGAAGAGGAGCTGACATTACCCTAACAACGGTACAAGGTGACATTATTCATTCCGCAATCAAATTTTCCTTTGCTGGAACAAATAATGTGGTAGAGTATGAGGTTGTGTTATCAGGAATGACATTTGCTCGAAAATGGGGAGTTAGCAGAGTGTGAATGTTCTCAGACTCGAAGTTAGTAGTAGAACAGTTCGCAGGGAGATTTGAGACTCACGATCCGATGATGAAGCTATAATGTGCCAAAGTTCTGGAAGTATCCAAGAAATTCAATGAGTTTTCTCTTGATCACGTGCCACGAGAGCAAAATAAGGTTGCCGATGCACTCGCCAGATTGGCCGCAGGCATACCTGACATAGATCCAAGCACTATTTCGGTTCACATTCAGGACTGACCTTCGGTCGAGATATCAGTGACCAAACAGTCTATTGAAGAGATCGGGGCTCTATGCCACAAACTCCAGGGCTTGAATATTAACGTTACTGAATCTCTGGGAGAACCCAATTGGATGAATCCATTTATTAAATATCTTTCAAACGGCTATCTCCCTGAAGCCAAGTCCGAAGCCAAAAAGATATAAGTCCGGGCTAAGAGATTTATCTTGATTGAGGGACGCTTGTTTAAAAAAGAGTTTTGAGGGCCCGCTTCTGCGCTGCTTATCCCCCATTGAGGCTGAAGCCATTATGATTTATGTGCACGAAGGGATATGCGGCATTCATTCTGGGGCTCGATCTTTGTACCACCGCATCATTAGAGTTGGATATTTTTGGCCAACGTTGCTTGCAGATGCCAAGAAATACACTAAACGTTGTGTCATATGTCAATACCATGCTCATATTCCGCAATTGCTTGGGGCTCCCTTATCGGTTACCTCACTACCTTGTCCGTTTGACAGATGAGGGATTAATATCCTCGGACCTTTTCCTCGGTCAATAGGGCAAAGAAAATTTTGTATTGTAGCAGTGGAGTATTACTCGAAATGGATTGAAGTAGAAGCAGTAGCCATCATCTCAGAGAAGGTGGTCAAACACTTCTTATAGAGAAATATCGTGAGCCGCTTCGGGGTTCCCCGAGCGCTCATATAAGATAATGGGACTTAGTTCCGCGTAAAGAGCATACGGGATCTATGCACCAAGTTGGGTATCATCCAACATTTCTCATCAGTAGCCCAGCCCCAAACTAATGGACTTACGGAGGTATCTAACAAGGTTATCCTCAAAGGATTGAAGACCAAGTTAGAAGATTTCGGAGGTAAATGGCCTGAACACATTTACGAGGTATTATAGGCATACCGAACTACACCTCGCTCAACAACCCAGGAATCACCGTTCTCAATGGTATATGGGACCGAAGCTGTTAGCCTGGTGAAGGTTGCCATCCGATCACCTCGGATATCTCAGTATGATGAGCATATGAATGGTGAAAGGAGATTATTGGACCTCGAGATGATCGAAGAAAAGAGAGATGCAATTTACGCACGGATGCGTGCTTATCAGCGAACTATGGAACGGGCCCATAACAAGCGAGTCCTCACAAGAGAATTCTTTGAAGGCAATCTCGTCCTCAGAAGCATTAAAGTGCAGAGGAACGTTGGAAAGCTAGACAGAAATTGGGAAGGACCGTATCGAATATCAAAGAAATTGGAATCATGTGCGTATAAATTTGAGACATTGGATGGTATAGAGGTCCCCCGAACTTGGAACGTCATGAACTTAAGGCGATATTTCTTATGAATCTTCGATTAATATGTTTGACTCAATAAATTACATTCCTTTAAACGTAAGCAGAAAACAAGTAAGTACAAAACAAACTATTTCTAATGGAATGATGGACCGGTTTTGAAGTTGGGTGACTTAGGACGAATCTGGACTGGTGACCGAAGCTTCTTGTCCGCAAGGCTCCCAAGCTGTAGTGATTGCTCTGACGAGTCAGATGCTTCTGCACTTGCCTAGTCCCATGGACGAGTCGTGATTCTCTCAGAACTCATTACGAACTAAAACACTCCTTTCAACGACATTCAGTCTTTAGAAATGACCCTTTGTACTTATGAAATCTGCCATGATAAAGAGAATGTTAGTCAACATATCGAAACATAAGATCGGTCCTAATGTAGTACATGTTATGAGCAAAGCTTAGCCAATATAACCTACGGGACTTTATTAGAACCAAGTTTCGGCCGAAGCTCATAAAAACTCACATTGAACGTAGACCACGCCTCTCCAATCAAGTATTGACTCCAAGGATGGAATAAGAGTGACCCACATACAGTGTGAGACGACAGATCCAATCAGAATTGATACAAATAAGCCAAACATAATATCTGGGACTGATGGATTAACATCCTATAAGCGTCCCCGATCTTACACTTGGTGGTTAAAACAATTTCATTAATATGAAACATATTAGTTTACTTAAAAGTTGGTTATAATGCTTCGTTCTGGAAATTAAAAGGATAAGAACTGAAAGAAAAGAGTTATATATTGAAAATAAGAAGCAAGGCAGATAGAAAATATAAACGCAATCTAGTTATCCTACCCATCTTCTTTATCTTCAACCTTCTACTCCTGCGGTTCGGTCCGGGCCACAAGCTGCTTCAGTTCTTCTTCCTGATCGGCCACCTTTTGATTGACCACTCTCTCCATCTCTTCAAAGAGATAAAAGAAAGGGTCTTCTTCCAGAACAGGTTCTTCCAAAGTTAGAATAACCAGAAACTTACCATCTCTCTCAAGTGGCTCGATCGCCTTCCATCGCTCGTCCGAAGGGGAAAGCCCGAACTGCTGAATAACTTGCTCTCGCATGCTATCCAAATACTTAGCAGTATATACCCCATGTATGTTATCCGCTAAAGCGAATACCAAGGGGGACCGAGCGAAACCCATAACTGCCTCCCGGACTGAACCTTCGGTCGAAGTGCGGGCTCTTGTCAACTCCTCTTCCAAGATTGTCTTGTCTTCTTGTGCCCGAAGGAGAAGTTCGTTCAATTTATTCCTTTTCTCCTGGGCCCGACCTTGGACTTCGTTGATTTCTTCCTCCTTGGCCCGCAGCTTGGCCTCTAGGTCAGAAATTCTCCCCTGAGCTGTTTGACCTATCTTCTCCAGCTCAGAGACTTTATCTGCTAAGAGCGAGAACTCCGTCCCAGCTCTTCGCAACTCATTGTCCAGCCGGTCCCGGTCCTCCCGTACCGTTACCAACTCACCATGCTTGATTTCAACTTGCCTTTTTGCAAGGACAAGCTGATCTTGGACTTTCTGGGACACAACGCTGTCACCCAGGTTCTTCTCCACGGTGATGGCAGTTGTAAATGCTTTCCTCAACATCTGCATAAGATAACACGCTTAAAAAGATGAAACTTCGGGTTTTCATGTTAAATAAAATTACCTTGGTCGTGAGGTCGAGGAAACCTTCCATAATGTCTTCCCCAGACATGTCCGCTCGGACGTTGTCTGGGTTTTGCTCTTCATAAAGGCGGAAGTTCTTTAGGAAAGCACTCATCTAGAAGGTTAACTTCCTCCCCTTACTGAACCTATCCAGCAGGCCCAGAACAACTCCCCAGTCGGAGTTAGTCTTAGGGCCCGAAGCAGGCTCCTTCAAAACGATCCCCTTAGTAGGGACCAAAGCGCTCTCCCCTTTCTTAAGCCTTTTTGGATCCTTCGGGGCTTCCGCTTCGGTCACCCTTTTCCCTTTTCCTAAGGGGATCGGCTGCAGGGAGACGTTCGCCTTAAGGTGAGGACCGGGGAGAACCTTCTCCACGGGAACGGCTCCCTGCAGCAATAAAGCAATAGTATTAGCATTAATGAATGAGTTATTTCCGATCTGATAGAGGCTGGATAAACTCAAAGAACGAATCCGAGCCTTTATCACCCCCTCAACCACTCCAAATACCATTATCAATGCAGGCCCTTCCCCGGTTGAAGGCTGCCCTGTATAGCGAAGGGTCAATGTGCCCGCGCCGGTAGTTTGGATCGGGGGGTTTCCGGACCCCGATGGAACCAGCGTACCCCCCGTTGTTGATTCACTTCCATCCGCGCTGCCCGATGCTTCGCGCTGTCCCTCAGAAGGATGGACCGAAGCAGCCGCCATACGTTTGAAACGTGAGCTAGACATTGTCTCAGTCGAATCTGCAAAACAAATACATAAGGATCAGGAAACGATAAAATAAAAACATTACTTCATACCCGATCCTTCTGATGGATCTGAGCTAGAAAACATCCCCTTCGGGGCTGAGGCTCCGGTCCTACCCGCGACACCTATTTCTATCAATCTTTTCTCCCGAAACAGATCTATTCGCTTAAGGCGCGCTTCGCGAGGGGGGAACATCGCAAGTGTATTTGCGGTGTCCGGACGAGAAGGGTTGAACCTAGTTCGGTCCAACTGACCTATGCGTAGGTGAGTTAAGCGCGGCCACACCTTCAACAGGTCCTCTTTTGAGACTGTTATCCACACATAACAAGACTCTCACGCATGGAGAGACTCTTCTTTATCTACAATATCACACTCTTTGGTGCGCACCGCTATATAATATAATTTGCGGCATCTTAATAGACCTTTCCCCTTTCGGGATCCCACCAAGAACAGGTTAAAAAAATGTTCTAAGGTCGGGGCCCGATTATGTTGGTGGAAGTAAAATATAAACGACACTATATACACGTAACTATCCGGAAATAATGCAAAAGTGGGGCAGTGAATTTCTTTAAGAACGGCCGCTACAAAAGGATACAGCGGAAAACAAAGCTCGCACTTTAAAGAAGCGTAACTGACCGGAATAGAGGATGCCGGCACATTCATTTCCGCCGGAAGGAAACAAGGAATATTTTCCCACCCCTTCCAGATGGAATAATGTGTCAGAATCGAAAACCTAGACCTAAACTCCTCAATATCTAGCTCAGACATGGTTGGGTATCTCATTTTGTGAGGAGCCATAGTGTATACCTTAAAGAAAGTCGGAGTGAAATGGATTGAACGTGAAATGGATTGAGGGCACAGAGAAATTGATTTTGCAGTTCTTTCTTCGCGAAAATGACGAGGAGGGAAAACAGTGCCCAAAACCCCGATTTAAATATTCATCTCCCAGCCAATAGTGAGCCGCCACGTAATATTGCCCCAGACAATGGCAGTACAAGCGCACTCATCACGCCTCTTGAACTATCGAATGTGAAGAGGCGCAAATCGGGATATTAATATTTAAAAAAATAATAACAAAGATAAAAATATAACATAAATATACGTTATTAAGTTTTAAATGCAAGTAATTCCTACACTAAGGGAATGATCGGTCCCCTGAACGCTCACTACCTACATGTACGGTCCCATGTTCTCACAAATGTGCAAACATCATATGATCGGCCTTGTATCACCTCTATGATGGTAATCAAGCCCGATGGGCTAGTGATGAGAACTCTAGGACCAGACACCCTGTGACGGGTAAGACCCATTAACAATTGAGCCGATTCAAATGGTAGAAACGAACCCTTGCAGCTCACTTGTACACTTAACGAAGAGCGGCTCGATGTTCCACGAGAGGACCGAAGATAACCTTGGCGAAATAAAGCTTTTTCTGGTAACTGGCTCCATGGTTCGGTCAGAACGGTTACAAACCCACGTTTTCCGTGCTTCGGGCCTTCACACGTTTACCACGCCTCGGGCCCGATCACGCAGACCATGCCTCGGTCCCAACCTCGTTTTACATCGTGCGACAACAACCTCTAACAAACCTGTCAGAGGCGGTTACAGAGCGTGATTTACACACGCCACTAACTCTATAAATACAGAGTGCGACGACGGAAATAGCAGGACCTCTTGGACCCGTAAGAATAGGCCGTTACTCTGCCGGAGTTCTTACTGCTTTCTATTCCCTTGTCATTTTCATTAAGCCTCTGCTGTATTTTGTATAAATTATTTGATTAGTGAACAGGCTACGAGCGTAATTCGCTCTTAGTCAAGTGGTTTTCTCCCCAATTCCTGGGGTTTCCACTATAAATCGCCGTGTCCATTTATTGTTTCCAGTTCTAATCGTATTCCACATAAAAAACAAATCAAAACCGAGTTCGTCTGCTGACGAACCGGACGACTGTTGGTACTCCCTAAAAAGGGACCATAACAATAGACAAAGAAAACTTCAACTTTTTTAGTCTCACTTGTGTATACGTTGTTAAATTTCTAGAGTCGGGTCAATTTACGTGGAGAGTGTGTTCATATATAACGTATAAGAGGGAGGAGACCACACTGTAAAAGACTTGAACAAGTCATTTAGTATAGTCCACTTTCCCTTTTATAAACCAATCTATCCAACTTTTATTTTCCAATGTGGGACAATTTCACTCATATTTCAACACATACCTCAAAGTCCAACCACCTCACAAGTTGGACTTGATAATTCAAATCGGTGGATTACCAACCAATCAATTTCATTAAACCGGACTAACCCCCAGCAAGGATCACTTAGGATATTTTCGAACCCTCTCCGATACCATGTTAAATTTCTATAGTCAGATCAATTTACGTGGGGAGTGTGCTCCGATATAACGTATAAGAGGGAGGAGACCACATCGTAAAAAACTTGAACAAATCATTTACTATAGTCAACTTTCCCTCTTATAAACAAATCTATCCCACTTTTATTTTCCAATGTGGGACAATTTCACTCATATTTCAACATAAGTCCCCCCTTCTTTATATACAATATTTTGTCTTTACAAACCCTAATAAACCTAGTAATTACAAACCCATATGATAAATCCATTAATTAAGCAATTAAATAATCATAATATTAAAGTATATATGATAAAAATTCATTTACAAAAACAAATTGCTATGTTACAAGGATATGTGACACGATTTAGATTCACAATACGCAGTTTTTATTATAATAATAATTATATTTATATAGTTTATAGTTTTTTATAAGTTAAAATAACTATAATTATTAATAAAAATATACTTTAATTATGAACAAAATAATAAACATAAGATATGTTAAAAAAATTATCAAACTTAAAGACTAAAATTTCCTTAAATCTAAAATCAAGAAAAATAATTACATGACAAGAAATACATAACTTGACAAGTTTTAAATATATTAACTATTCGCTAATGAAAGTAATTGATTTTTAAGATTTCTTATTTGTTTTTAACTTTTTTTCAATTTTATCTTAATATTAACACAATTTGAGAATCGAAAGAGAATCGCGAATTCTAAAGAGTTTGATTCGTATATTGATGTAAAAATTAAGAATCCCAGAAACATTAAATTGTTAAAGAGTACTACTTAGTAGCATATGCCGTTGGTAGTTTTTCATGTAATTTGTTTTCTTCATTTTTTAGAATAAGATTTTATGTAATAAAATTAATCATATATAAATCACATAAAAATTATACTGTTCCCTAAGTACAATTATTTTTTTGCTCAACTTACCAGGGTAGAAGTAAGGATGCTCAAAATGAGCATGCTCGAGTTCAAACTCGATTTTTAGAACCAATACGAGATATGTTCGAGATCGAACTCTTAACAAACCGAAATTGGAATATCAAAATTTCTAAGAATCGAACCAACTCGGTTCACAAGCAGATAATATTATAATTTTAAAACATTATATTCTATATATTAAAATAAATATAAATTTAATTAATTCGAAATCATGTTGAGCCCGAACTGAACCATATCAATTTTAAACGAACTAGGAATTTTAAAAACACTTTAATTCGGCTCGATTTGATTCGTTTACACCCCTAGTGTGGATTATGTTTTCTCAAAACCCTTTGTATTGAATGAATCAAATCATTTCCCACTCCGTTTTAATATATTCATAGATCCCGTAAGATTAATTTGATAGATAGTAAGATAAAGGTAAATAAAAATAGTTGATCATAACATCATAATATAAGGTTTAAACTTAGTTCATGAAATAAGAAGCACAAAATAGATAGCCACACAACATAGAGTCAGTACTCCACCAACTTCATCATCACTCAGATTTCTCAACCGTATCGGCCTTCACTTCCAGTACCGATACATCCTCCGTCGTAGTAAACTCATCCTCTTCCTTCGCTTCTTCACTTATCTCCTCATCAACCGCCTCCACCGGAGTTTCATTCTCCTCCTCAACTTTCTCGGGTTCACCATCCGTATTCGCTTCTTCTTCATTCACAACTTCCTCCACCTTCTCATGCTCAGCTTCAATGAGGGAATCCTCGACATTCTCCGGTTCATTTTCTACTTTATCATCATCAACAATAACTTCTTCTTTGTGAGCCTCCATGATTTGGACGTTTTCGAGTTCTTGGGTTGGAAGTGACTCAATCTAAAAGACATATATTAAATATTAAAACCTTAGACTCAAACTCTAACCACAAAACATATTAACATTAAAACCCTAAACCTAAAATCTAAACTCTAAACTAAAACCGCAAAACATATTAAACATTGAAACCCTAAACAACAAAACAATCTTAAACATTAAAACCCTAAACCCAAACTCTAAACCACAAAACATATTAAACATTGAAACCCTAAACCCAAAACATTTTAAATATTAAAACCCTAAACTAAACTCTAAACCACAAAACATATTACACATTAAAACCCTAAACCCAAACTCTAAACCATAAAACATATTAAACATTAAAATCCTAAACCTAAACTCTAAACCACAAAACATATTAAACATTGAAACCCTAAATCGAAACTCTAAAACCACAAAACATTGGATGAAGATTATGAAGTAATACATACCTCAACTGTAGCCATTTCTATGTTGTTTGTTGATGAAGATTATGAAGCAAAAGAGGGATATTTATAGGGTGGAAAATGAAGTAGGGATAAGAGGACTGAAGGAATCTTGGGAAAGTTGCATTAATGTTTGAAAAAGGCCTAATGGATATGATCCTATTTGTAAAAGACCGTGAGTTTTATTACAAATTTACTTTTAAATTTAAATATATAGTAAGTAGAAACATACTCTATTGTGAATGAATATTGTTGGAACATGCAACGTAGAAAAATTCAAAATGAAAAACATATATTCATACATTTTAATAGACAAAATGATGGTGCCTCTCGGTTTCAAGTACTAGCTGGTATTAAATAATTGATTATGTTTGATTATCGTTTAAGGTTTAGAATCATAATTATCGCTAAATTCAAACTTTGAGAACTACTAAAAGCATTAGGCTACCTGTAACATTGTCCTCGCCAAAAATCATTTCCGTCGTATAAATCTCTCCACACATCATCATTCTCTCACATCAACATCATTTTCTCTTTCCACTTCTAAAAATTATCACTCATCCATATCATTATTTATTTCTCTTTCATCCACATCATCTTCTCTATCCAAATTTCATTTTATCTTTCTATCTCATCAACTTTATTATTTTATTACCTTATTTATCATTAAATATTACATTTCAATTTTAATATTTTAAAATCAATATAAAATTGATTAACATTAAAATAAATTTTATATTACATTTTATAGAATTGAATATTATAATACATCGTATAGATGCGGTGCATTTATGATGAACCGTGAGGGACGTACCTCCAGTGGAATCTGTTCTTCTTTGGAAAAAAGATCATATTCAGCGAGTGTGGTCATAATTCGCTCGAATAGTGGATGTCGCATACGGAATCGACGGCGAAATTGGTCTTCGGAATACACCGGGTATTGACAGAAGTAATCTGCCATCAGTCTTGTGCTTCCCCACTCACGTCCCCTTTCGATGTGGCGTCGAAGATGTTTCTTTTTTTGCCTCGGAGGGGGTGATTCTTCGGAATCATCTGAACTACTCGAAGATGAAGATTTCATGTACGTCTGTAGTTGTTTGTACAATTGCGGGATTTCGGAGATGAATGAATCTGTCAAACGAGATTGATCATTGTTAGTAGAATTCATCTTCAATTGTTATGTTATGCAAACATTTCAACAAAGTTATTTATAGAGCAAAGATGTTGCTTCTCGAGATGTTGTAGAAAGTCATGCAATGACTATTCAAATCGATCCAAAAAACGATACAAAAATAAAGTCGAGCAATGACTTGTCACATCCCGGCACGGGTGTCGGAGATTCGAATTTCGATTTGACAAAACATAGTGCGAAAATCGAAGGCCCTTGAAACACGCAATTGTGTTTAGTCACATCCCGGCACGGTTGTCGGAGATTCGAATTTCGATTTGACAAAACATAGTGCAAAAATCGAAGGCCCTTAAAACACACAATTGTGTTTAGTCACATCCCGGCAGGGGTGTCGTAGATTCGAATTTTGATTTGACTAAACATAGTGTCTCAACTATATAAGCAACCCTCCATTCATCATTCTTCATACTTAACTTCAACAATATGTCTCTAGATCAAATGTTGAATCGCATGGATTTNGAAGGCCCTTGAAACACGCAATTGTGTTTAGTCACATCCCGACACGGGTGTCGGAGATTCGAATTTCGATTTGACAAAACATAGTGCGAAAATCGAAGGCCCTTGAAACACACAATTGTGTTTAGTCACATTCCGGCACAGGTGTCAGAGATTCGAATTTCGATTTGACAAAACATAGTGTCTAAACTATATAAGCAACTCTTATTCATCATTCTTCATACTTAAGTTCAACAATCTGTCTCGTAGATCAAATGTTGAATCGCATAGATTTTCATCTCAAGATGGTCTAGATAACTTATACAGTGGCAACCCTATCGCTAACACCGAGAAGGGTAGGAACACAAGGTGGACAATGCAGGAAGAGCAACTTGTGGTTGCTGGATGGCTCCACACATCTAAATATCCTATTATCGGTGATTCATAGAAAATTAGTTCTTTTTGGGGACGACTAGCCGACTTCTACACAACACATGGAGGGCCAAGTTGCAAAACTCGTGACAAAGAAGCCATTCGGAAGAAATGGGGCCGAATCACCAAAGCCGTCTCTGAATTTTGTGGAGTTTACGATGGTATATGTACCCGACATCCAAGTGGATATACCGAACATGACTATTTCAAGGAGGAACTTGTTGCTTTTCGAACAAAGGAAGGAAAAGATTTCGCTTACGAACATGTTTGACGAATCCTGAGAAATGAGCCGAAATGGCAACAAGAACAAGGAAGCAGTTTTCACCGCTCAGCGGTGAAAACTTCGACATACCCCAATCGGATCCGGCACCGGAAATCCGACCTATTGGAAGGGATGCTGCTAAAAAAACACAAAAACAGAAAGAACCTAGGACGAGCGAGGGTTCTTCATCTAGAGCGGAACGAAAGGCGGAGAAAGATCGAAAGATTGATGAGAGCAACAAACGCTTCGACGAATTCAACAAGCTATATGAGCTAGACATAAGTGTAAGGTTGATTAATACCGATCCGGATAAGTTGAATCATGCACAGAGGCTATTATTCGAGGATACTCTTCACAAGTTCATCGCACGTAGTTCGATTAATAGTAGTGGTGGATCTCAAAATTCTGCTAGTAATCCGAGAAGTAGCGATCATGGTAACGATTCAAATGATTTCGATGTTAATCCTTAGTTATGAATTTGTATCGGTATGTTTATTTACTTCGATGTATTTCATTTTTTTACTTTGTTTTTCGTATTTATTATTTTCTATTTTAAAATTATCAAATTTAAAATATAAGTATATATTTAAAATATTAAATTAAATTAATAATATGAATATATATAATATTTATAAACAATTATATATTATAAATAATATATAAATAAAGCTAATTATAGTTATTTAAATATTAAATATTATAGTAAGTATACTTTGAACAAACAAATAAAACTAAAATAATAAAAATTACATGTTGCACCAAATGGTTGTACGACTTCATTAAATCGCCCCCAACTTGCCTTTGGACCACAGCTGTTCGTCAATTGACTAGCATTAATTTTTATTGAAATGATTTATAATTTTTATAATAATTTATGTGGAAATAGGTGGAATTTCCACGCGCGAGCGTTTGGGCGCGGAAGTTTAAAATATGTATTTCGACTATCGCCCATATAATGTTAGCCGCAGACGTTGCGGAGAAATTGAAGGAAAAAATCGTATTTCCATACGATTTTATCCAGCTTTACAGGTAGCCTTAGAGATCTATGCCAAAATTAATAAAATAAGGCGACCAAATGCGTCTTTATTATAGTTGGGGACTTAAATTGTCAAAATTGAAAAACATTGAGGACTAAATTTGTCTCATACATTACATATTGAGAAATGGAATTATTAAAATATAGAAAGTATGAGAACTGGTTTTGTCAAATCAAAACAATGAGGATCATAATTACAACAATTAAAAACTTTGAGAATCAAATTTGTCCAAACTAGGAAATTGTGAGGACCAAATTTATGTATCGCCCAATATAAATAGAATGAGATAAACTAAGGGAAAAATCTAAAATCCACAAAAAATATAAATAATATTTTTCATTTTTTTAATAAAAAATGTTTTTACGCATATGAAACATGTTTTGTGTCTTATATATTGTTATGGTCCCTTTTTAGGGGTATCAACAGTCGTCCGGTTCGTTTAGCAAACGAACTCGGTTCTGATTTGTTTTTGTTGTGGAAGACGATTAAAAACTGAAAATAAATGATTACACGGCGATGTATAGTGGAAACCCCAGGAATTGGGGTGAAAACCATTTGACTAAGAGCAGATTATACTCTTAGTCTGTTCACTAATCAAATAATTCATAATGAATACAAGAGATGCTTAATGAAAATGACAAGGAAAAGAAAGCAGTAAGAATTCCGGCAGGGTAACGGCCTGCTCTTACGCGTCCAAAAGGTCCTGCTATTTCCGTCGTCGCACCCTGTATTTATAGAGTTAGCGGCGTGTGTAAATCACGCTCTGTAACCGTCTCTGACAGGTTTGTTAGAGGTTGTTATCAAGGGATGTAAAACGAGGTTGGGACCGAGACGTTGTCTGTGTGATCGGGCCTGAGGCGTGGTAAACGTGTGGAGGCCCGAAGCGTGGAAAACGTGAGTCTGTAACCGTTCGGACCGAACCAAGGAGTCAGTTACCATAAAATGCTTTATTTCGCCTAAGGTTATCTTCGGTTCTCTCGTTAAACATCGAGCCGCTTTTCCTTAAGTGTACAAATGAGCTACAAGAATTCGTTTCCACCATTTGAATTAGCCCAATAGTTAACATACCTTATCCATCACAAGGTACCCGATCATAAAGTTATCATCATATATCATTAAAACACGAAAAACAATAATGTAAAACGTTTTTACACAACCATGGAAGAAATACTATGTGTCACTCCTTTGTGTAAGACTGTTGATCGATATATTAAACGAACAGTTTGATAGACCTTTGCTATATGTTTCAAATTAAATATAAATATTATTTTCAAAATCATATTTAACAATGTTCATTTCCCTATTATACGCGTATGCATTCAAGAAGTTTACAACCGGAACTACAAAGACTATTCGGGTATGAATTTCGAGTCTTTGAACTATTCGGGTTTAGATCATTGACAAAGACTAGTAGATGTAGGAAGTCAATAGTGTAGCGTATGGCTCAATTCATGTGATTTTTTTTAATTTGCTAGCAAAATATCATTCTGAAAATTTTCTAATTATTTTATTTTTATTCGTATTTGACTACTAATACATTTGAAGACAAACTATTTTGAAAAAAATGTTTTTTTAAAAAAAATATTATAAATGCAGAAATTTGCTCAATAAAATGTGGATTCACATAAAAGGTCCGATCGTGAACCAATGCTAAGATTGATCCGATTTAATTCGAAAAACTATCTCATCTCAAAACTGGGTCACGTCAGCAAAAAAGCGGTTCAATTGAAATCTAAATGCTAAAAATCGATTTAAACCACTTGGACTAAATAAAATTATGCCTATTGGGGCAAAAATTAAATAAATGAAAAAAATTAGGATTTTAAATTTTATTTTAATATTAAATAATATATTAATATTGTAAATATGTATATTTTTAAAAATCGTTTGAACCGATCCCACCATCCAGTTCGATCAATAGAAGAGATTTGTAGTTTATCGATCGAATCGATTTCAAAAACTATGTTTCAGCACGTTCAAAAACTATGATAATGACATATTTAGTATCGTAATTTCATAACTTTGGCAAGTTTGATCCCATCTCGGGTGGACATCACAAACCGATTGAAACTCTTCTAAGAAAGATAGTCACAACTCTAAAATAGAATAAGGTGACCTACCTTCGTGGCCGACGGAAACGCGTAGATAGAGTTCTTGAATTGAAATTGAGAGAAAAGCATATACATGATTCTTGAATTAACGTATAACCTAGAAAGATCAATTTTGCAATTTTTAAAAACTACGAGGATTAATTTTGTCAATGCGTGTAAACTGCGGGGATCGATTTTATTCGATTTAATTTTGTAGATTAAATATGAACTTTGAGGAACGATTTTGCTAAATGTCCAATAATACGAGAATGAATAGTGGTAATTATCGAAAGTTAAGAATTGAAAAACGCCACAAATAAACTTAAAGACTAAATTTGCCCAAAACCATCAAATAAACGTCATTCTCATTCCAATCTAACTCTAAATTAATTCAATAAGCATTTAAAAAAAACATGGAAAAAATAATTTTTAAAAAAACTTTTGAACGGGTACTCTTGCAACATCAACTGAAATATTGTTGGCATGTTCGATTCCGGTACTCCGGCAACATCGAACCGTCGGGGCCAACTCCGACTTCGCAGTTCGTATGCATTATATGTTGCCTACTGTCCCACGTCGAAATCTGGAACTTAATTCCCGATATAACTTCAACACGGAAAACAACTCGCCCATCGGCACGGTCTGCAAAGAATTGCTGCCATATCTGGCCGGTGATAGTCACGGCGGCGCCGCCAAGTTGTCCTGTAATTAGAGTCGTGTTTTGGGGCCTCTGAAAGAACGGGAACAGCAATTGCGAAGAACCCAAGCTTTGGTCACTGTAAAACACAGTCATCTGCAAAGAATCATAGTAAATTCCGATATTCTGGTTCGAATTTATGTCAGTGATATTATAGAATATCGCGGCGGTTTCCGGTCCAGCCCCTTGCCCCAGTGAAGGGATCGAGAATTCGTTAACGTAGAAACGTGGCCGGTGGGGACGGAGACTTAGCCAGAGAATGAAGAAGATAAGGCCGACGAAGAAGATAAAAGCCAAGATGATTGAGCATATTAGTTTAGAGATTCTGGTTGTGAGACTTTCTTTGACCTGGTGAGCGTAATATCTAGCTTTTTGATAGCTGCGGCTTTTCTGCGGCGGCGCGTTTATTGGGATTCTTTGGTCCGACCACATTTTCAGGGAGATAGAAAATTGGGCGTGAAGGAGCTGATTATATATTCTCTGCATTGAAAATTGAGAATCTTCACTTTGAGTGCTTTGGTTATAGACAAGGAAGGTATCTTTTCAAAATAGGCCACAAGTTTGTCTAATTTCCAAGAAGGGTGGTAGTGCACTAAGTTCTTGATCCGATTATATCTAATCGCCCGTTTTTTTATTGGATCGGGATGGCCGGGATCCCATAAAAAAGCTAGTTATTTGGATCTAACACAGAATTTTATTATTGGTGAAACGGACTAAGATTGGATATATATGAGTTCATGTAAATCAGATCGCCGTAGATACGACTTAGTCCAAGATAGACAAAAGAAACCTCCCAAATAGGAGTGGAGGTATACTCGTAGAGGCTAATTGAAAATCTTGAGACGAAATCCCAAAAATCAACCCATGGAACAAAAATCACGATGAATTGCTGCAATTCATTGTGACAACATGGTAAAGTTCCCCACCGATCAACAATTCCTTGTGACTATTACACAATTGATCACAACGAATGCCAAATTCATGCAACGAAGACCAAATTTGTCGCATATAAGCAACTCATCTCAACCGGTATACAATTCGCCACGACAAATGTCATGTTCGTCACGGATCAACAATTAATGGTGACATTTTTTAGGTATACTATTCATCACAACCATAGCCAAATTCATCACATATCAACAATTCCACAATTTAGCCACATGACTAAATTCATGTCTATGTGCTTTTGATTGGGCCCATGATTATTGCCTTGTTGGCCCAAAAGGCCCATAGTGTTTGGTATTTTTGTACAGGGAAAAACATATTATAATTTTTTTAGAAAATTGTATTAATGAACTCAAATTTCAATGTGTAAATAATACGCCCACAACTTATGATATACCACGAATGACACACCCGTAGTTACGCATATAGTTTGTTTTTAACCCTTACAATGTAACATATTATTTTCCAGCAATTCATAATTTTCAAAAATTATTCTATATATATATATTTTATGATATAATAATTTTACTAAAATTTTTAAATAATTAATAATTATCATTTTTCTTTTATTTATCCACCTTCCTTGGTAATATCTCATTCTTTTAATATTTAATCTAATGAAATCATTTTTTATTACTAATAATATATAATTTGTTATTAAAATAATAACTAGTAATTTATGGACCATATAGCCCAATTAAGTTGCCTTTAGCCCAATAATTTCGGTCCAAAATTTCAAAACCCTTCTACGGTCAATTTTCTGTAACTCCCATTTCTCTTCTTGGAAACATGGCGGCGGCGTAACTCACAATGTGGGTTTCTTCTTCAAATCCTTGTTTCCGCGACTTGTCTTCCCTCTCATCACTGTCGCAAATCAACCCATTTCCGGTTACTGATTCCGGTACGGCGGCGCTATCCAAAACACCGATTTCCTGTCAAATAAACTGTAGCCTCCGTGATCTCCGTGGACGGATCGATTCAGTGAAGAATACGCAGAAAATAACTGAGGCGATGAAGCTCGTGGCGGCAGCCAGGGTGCGAAGAGCCCAGGAAGCTGTAATTAACTCTAGGCCCTTCTCAGAGACTCTTGTTGAAGTTCTTTACAACATAAATGAGGAGTTACAGACAGAGGATATCGATGTTCCGCTAACAAATATCCGCCCGGTGAAGAAAGTAGCCCTTGTAGTGGTGGCCGGAGATCGTGGACTCTGCGGCGGTTTCAACAACTCCGTTATCAAAAAAGCCGAGTCTCGAATCAATGAATTGAAAGAATATAGCCTCGATTACACTGTAATTAGCGTTGGTAAAAAGGGAAACTCGTATTTCATCAACCGGCCGTATATTCCGGTGGCTAAATTTCTCGAAGGAAGCAATTTGCCGACGGCGAAGGAAGCTCAAGCAATCGCCGATCACGTTTTCTCACTTTTTGTAAGTGAAGAAGTCGATAAAGTTGAACTTATCTACACAAAATTCGTCTCTTTAATCAAATCAGATCCAGTAATCCAGACTCTTCTCCCACTCTCTCCAAAAGGAGAAATCTGTGATGTAAACGGAGTTTGCGTCGACGCGGCGGAGGATGAATTTTTCCGGCTAACAACTAAGGAAGGAAAGATGACGGTGAAGAGAGACGCCGGCGATTCAAAAACGTTAGATTTTTCACCATTAATGCAATTTGAGCAAGACCCAGCTCAAATTCTTGATGCTCTGCTTCCTCTTTACCTCAACAGTCAAATTTTAAGAGCTTTGCAAGAATCAATGGCGAGTGAGGTAGCTGCAAGGATGAGCGCTATGAGTAATGCTACAGAAAATGCTGTCGATCTGAAGAAAACTTTGACTAGAGTTTATAACAGAGAACGCCAAGCGAAGATCACCGGCGAGATTCTTGAGATTGTCGCCGGTGCCGATGCTTTGGGCTAACAGTCCGATCAATTAAATATTAAACAATACTCCTAATTACAATACATGATTTTTCAGGACAAGTTTAAAAATTAAACTCGATGAATAACCGTTGAATATGTGTAATTTATGAGAAATGATGTGTTTGATCTAAAAGTTGTATAATTTTAGCAAATTTGTTTTCCGAAATTTTGTTTTGGTATATATACTCATCATACTTTAAATGTCTTGAAAAAATAGTTTCCAAAATTTTCAAATTTGTCAAATTTGGTTTCTGTATAACTAAACTAGTCTACAAATCTATGGATAAATTTCATCATATACATTAAACTTTGAAAATTATATTTACTAAAATTTACAAAGTATGAGGATTAATTTTGTCAAAAATTTAAAATTTGGGCAGTAGTTTTGCCTTTAAAAAACTTTTAGGATTAGATTTGCTTAAATTAAGAACATTTGAAACTCAAATTTGTCAAATCCTACAAACTTTGAGTACATTAAATGCCATCAGCTCGTAATTTATCTTTAAATACATCGGATCGTAGGTTCGACCTTCATAGCTTTTACAAAAATTTCATCTATTATATTTGCATGATCATTGATTTCTCCATGGAGTATCGCATATATCTCTTCAAGATAATCAATTGAAACTCCTAAATTCCTTGAAATTCATGAATCAATATCCTATATATCATCATGATCAATTAGACAAGTACGTTTATTGTTTGAATACTACCTATAATGTTTGATATCATAGTTAAACAATAAAGGATAACAATATGAAATCTAAAAAATAAGAAAATAGAAAAACAAAACCAACTAAAACAACATAATGAAAATATTAAAGATTACATGTCTTTAAATTTCAAATTGTAGATTACACACATGAGGACATTAATTCTTGAATACTCTTATTTGTTTCTCTTTTTCATATGTATTTTGTAAAAAAAACTTTTCGATTACGTTCAAAGCTAGAGAATGAATGTATTTGTATCACGAGCACATTAATATCCCTTTCAATTACAAGAATGGTATCTGATGAGAACTTCGGAGCTCGGTATTCCGAACTGGACAAGGCCCAAGCCATTTAGGCTGACCCAAGTGATGGAAGCCGAACCTCAAAGCCCTGATCCAACTTCCAACAGAGATTCAACCCAACAAGGATAGCTGGACCCGAATGTCCACTGGGCTAAGCCCATTAATCAATATCTTGGACCGAAGGATAGTGATGTACGTTATCCATCACTTCGGGGACTGATCAATCGAATCGGTTCAGACGGTTACAACCAACGTATCTCGCGTTCGGGCTTGTCATGCTTTCCAAGCTTCGGGCCCAATCACGCAAACTGCGTTTCGGGCTCATCCACATTTTCTGCCATGGGAAAACGACATTGTCAGAGACTGTTACAGGATGTGATCTCCAAGCGTTCCTTTCTCTATAAATACATGACTCGATGGCTAACTAAAGAAGGACCTTTTGCATGCGCAAATCACTTGATACTCTGCTGGTTTTATCCTTTGCACTTTCTTATTTCCCTTAGTCATCTTCATAAGCACTCGTTCTTTGTAATATGAACTATTTTAATAATATATCGGCTAAGAGCGTTTTCAGCTCTTAGTCAGATGGTTTTTCCCTTTTCCGAGGGGTTTTTCCACTCTAAAATAGTTGTGCCATTTGCCCCTTTATCTTTTAATCATTTCCTCCATTCAAACAAATTAAAACCGAGTTCGTTTTATTACGAATCAGACGACTGTTGATACCCCTGGTCTTTTGACCATAATAGTTTGGCGCCGTCCGTGGGGATGATTTCCTAATTCCCATTTGAGGTCTCTCCTTGGGATAGGATAAGCAAAGACATGGCGATAGGAATTTCGACGAACGATAGTGACGTGCTTCCCAAAAATCTTCCAGCCCCAACTTTCTCTCTGCAGGACCTGGAGGCTTTTGTCCGGAAGGTGATGTTAGAATTTACATCGGAGAGAAGTGGAACAGAACCATCGACTGTTACAAGCCTTGTTCCTACAAACAGAGGGTACAAGAGTGACCATGAACCGCGCAGCTCCGATGAAGAGGAGATTATCAGGCGAGGTGTGACAATCAGAAGGCCGAGATATCGATCTACTCCACCTCCTCCAACCAAAGCTCCAACTCCCGTTCGTGACACTTACCAGGAACGTATGCAAAGGCGTATCGATGAACTCACTAGGGAAATGTGAGCCCGATCTTGGGCGCAATCCTGGTTTATTCAACAGGGCCATGGAGGCCCCGATCAAGTAGAGCAAAGACGACTATTGGTGGCATAACTTGCATACTGCCCAAATTTCGTCCCAGCAATCTGGCGGCGTCTCCACTGCGTTGGGAGATTTGATGCTCCCATTTTCTAATGAGATATGGGCGGTAGTCCCAGATAGACATTATCGCAACCCCGAAGGGTTGCCAACGTTTAGAGGCGACGGGGATCCTATCGACCACGTGGCAGATTTAGAATTCAGGATGGGAACAGTTCTGGCCTTTGACTCACTCAAGTGCCGCATCTTCGCAGTAGGATTACAAGGTGATGCCCGTACCTGGTTCAAGAATCTTCCTGCCCGATCCATACAGTCGTTTGGCGGGTTTATTTTGTCTTTCTCTGAGCAGTTCGCTCCGAATGTAGGATCGCCCGAAGCAGGCATGAACTATATAACTTGAAGTATATCCCGGAAAAAATGAGTCTCCAATCCTTCATGGAAAAATTCAACAGAATCGCACGTGGTATCAAATTGGAGTTTTGAGACAAGATAGATATTTTGAAGCAGGTCTTAGGACCGTATGGCATTTCGGCCAGTTTAGTAAAGAGCCCCCCATCTACCTTGGCAAAACTCATTGAGAAAACCAACAAGTATATTAAGGTGGATGAAGCGTTGGGACCGAGCTATAGGAAATTTAACGAGAATTCTGAGCCCGTAGGTGATCATAGGGTTTCTTACCCTAAGAAGCAGCCCCGAGAAGTAGCGGCTGTAACTGAAAAGAATGTTCCCCCGAAGAAGGAGGACAAGAGGATCTATTGTGAGCTACATCATAATCACGATTACCCTACATTGAAATGTCCACTATTGCAGGAGACAGTAGCGGCGATGACAAAGGAAAAGCCCAAAAAGGATGATTCTAAGGTCAAGAGAGCCGAATCGCCCCTAAGAGGTCACCAAGATGACAATCGTCATGGGCCTCGGGGCAGAGACAATCGGGGACAGCCTAGAAACTATTATGACAG
Source organism: Utricularia reniformis (assembly GCA_009725065.1). Lineage (NCBI taxonomy): Eukaryota > Viridiplantae > Streptophyta > Magnoliopsida > Lamiales > Lentibulariaceae > Utricularia > Utricularia reniformis. Next base: position 219,357 of record RWGZ01001109.1, on the reverse strand, counting down.
AGCGGAGGACCGAAGGTCACCTCCGCCAGAAAATGAAAGAGGACAGCACGATTGAGAGAACCGTGGCCAGGACCGAAGAAGAATGTGGCGAGGTCGGGGCGGCAGAACCCCGCAGAACGATGGTGGAAGACATGAGAATCCCCTTCCTCCACAAGCTGAAATGGACACTCAGCCTCCCCAAAAGGAGGCAGTTCCCAGAGAAAGAGAAGTGGCCAGAGATTTTTATGTTATCTCCGGTGGAATAAGAATAAATGAATTGGTTAGGGACCGAAAGAGAGCAGCGCGCAGAGACTCCGTAGAGAGTTCCGAATCTGTGGCGTTGGTTAAATATGAATCTATGGAGCGGTCCTCCTCTTACGAGGACGCCATTACCTTCACCGCGGCTGATCGGGAAGGAGTTGCTGATCCATGTGATGATCCTCTTATCATCACTGGAATTATTGCCAATCGTCGGGTCCACAGGATCTTGGTGGACAACGGGACTTAACTTGATAAAACGCGAAGTGGCTGAAATGTTGGGAGTTCCTCGTCATGATCTCCCTATTGCTAACATAACCCTCTGGGCGTTCGACCAGAAGAGCGTCATTCCATGCGGGAAGATCTTATTCCCCATAACCTTGGGAGATCCACTAAAGGACCGAATGGAGACTCTGGAGTTATCGTTGTTGAATTTGATTTGGCTTACAATGCCATCATCGGACGGACCTGCTTCAGTAAGTTTGAGGCGGTCCCTTTTACATATCATATGATATCAAGTTCCCCTCCGCCCATGGATTTATATATGTGAAGGGGGACAAAAAAGTAGTAAGACAATGCTACATGAGCTCGTTCCAAACTTTGGTATCAGTTAAAAGAGCCCGGGTGGATTTGCTGGAAGAGCCACCGTACACGAGGCAAGGCATGGAACCCATCGGGTTCAAACTGATCAATTTGGTTCAAGGGGATTCAACCAAAACTACTCGCATCGGGGCACATCTGGCCCCATCTTTTGAGGAAAAATTGGTCCACTTGCTGAGAAGCCATGTTGACATATTTTCTTGTACCCCGGATGATGTTCCGGGGATTGACCGATCCGAAAGTGAACATCAGATCAAAACTGCTGCACGAGCTAAGCCTATCCGACAAAAGAGAAGACACTATTCTCCTGAAAAAATTGAGGTGATTCGGGTGGAAGTGAATAAGCTGCTGCGATCTCGCTTCATCAGAGAAATCCACTACACTGAATGGTTGCAAACCTTGTGGTGGTTTCTATGGCAGATAGGAAGTGGAGAATGTGCATCGATTTTACTAATGTGAACAAGAGCTGTGAATCTGATCCATTCCCCCTACCGCATATTGACCATTTGGTGGATGTTGTGGCTGAGAACTCTATGATAAGTACCATGGATGCTTACTCCCGGTACCATCAGATATTCCTTGCTGAAGACGATCAGAAGAAGTCGGCCTTTCATGACCGAAGATGGTGCCTATTGCTATGTGGTCATGCCTTTCGGCTTAAAGAATGCTGGAGCAACATACCAGAAGCTGGATAATAAAATCTTTAGAGATTTGATAGGTCACATAATGGAATTGTATGTTGACGATATGATTGTTAAATCCATGAATGATGAATACCATATTTCTTATTTGTCTCGATGTTTTGAAGTATGCCGCAAATATAAGCTGATATTAAATCCGAACAAATGCTGCTACGGGATCTGAATTGGAAAGTTCTTGTGATATTATGTTTATGAAAAAGACATAGAAGTTAACCCTAGAAATATAAGTTAATCCGAAGTGAAAAGGTTCATGCCATCATTGACATGCAACCTCCTAGAAATAAAAGAGAATTCCAAAGTTTGACTAGTTGTCTTGCTGCCATGAGCAGATTTATCTATAGATCTACAGATCGGGTCCTACCCTTCTTCAGAGTATTAAGGAATGCAAGTCTTTTGGATTGCACCGAAGAATGCGATCAGACTTTCACAAAGTTGAAAACTTATTTGAGCACTCTCCATGTGATGGTGAGTTCAAACATTGATGAACCTTTGGGTTTATATCTAGCTGTATCTGAAGTCACAGTAAGCGCAACTCTAGTTACCATTAGAGATGATGTTCACAGACCGGTTTATTACGTGAGTCATTCTTTGGTATCGGCAGAAACCTGATACACTAACCTGGAAAAATTCATGGTGGCATTGATGAAAACAATATCTAAACAGATGCATTATTTTGATGGCCGGATGATTTATGTTTATACTGATCAGCCTTTGAAATCAATTCTAAATCAGGCAGATCTGAACGAGAGATTATCTAAGTGGGCGATTAAGATCAGCTCCATGTATCTAGAATTTATGCCCTGAAGGGCGATTAAAGCTCAGATTCTTGCTGAATTTGTAGTTGAAATGATCTGATCAGCTATATTCTTAAACCAAGAGGACGATCGATGGATCATTTATGTTGATGGATCAACCTTCATAGGAAAAGGGCGGACATTACCCTCACTACGCTACAAGGTGATGTTATTCATTCTTCAATTAAATTCCTATTCTTAGGAACAAATAACATGGTGGAATATGAGGCTGTACTATCGGGAATGACCCTAGCCCGAAAGATTGGAGTTGTCAAAGTGCGAATGTTCTCAAATTCCAAGTTGGTTGTGGAACAATTCGCAAGAAGATTTGAAACACATGAGCAAACAATGAAGTTGTATCATGCTAAGGTTCTAGAATTATCCAAGAAGTTCAACGAGTTTTCACTTGACCATGTGCCGCGAGAACAGAACAAAGTTGCTGATGCATTAGCTAGATTGGCCGTAGGCATACCAAACATTGGACCAGACACTGTATTGGTTCATATCCAAGACCGACCTTCGTTCGAGTTATCCGTGACCGAACAGTCAATTGAGGAAATTGGGGCTTTATGCCACGAACTTCAGGGCTTGAACATTGATGCCACTGAATCTCCGGGCAACCCATGTGGATGGACCCCTTTATCAAATATCTGACTAATGGTCATCTCCCTGAGAACACATCAGAGGCTAGAAAAATTGAGTTTTGAGCCAAACGATATATCTCAGACAACGGGCGATTGCTTAAGAAAAGTTTAGAGGGACCACTCTTACGATGTTTATCCCCTATCGAGGCGATTCCTTCATGATTTATGTTCATGAGGGAATATGTGGTATTCATTCTGGAGCTCGATCCAAGTATCATCGGATCATCAGAGCTGGATACTTTTGGCCAACACTACTTGAGGACGCCAAGAAATATACTAAACATTACATTGTTTGCCAATATCATGCTCCGGTCCCATAACTACCAGGGGCTCCTATCAGTTACCCCACTCCCTTGTCCATTTGACAGATGTGGAATTGATATACTGAGACCGTTCCCTAGATCTGTAGGACAAAAGAAGTTCTGCATTGTGGCAGTGAAATATTATATTAAGTGGATAGAAGCAGAGGCTATAGCCATAATCTCCGAAAAAGTTGTAAAACATTTTCTATGGAGAAATATCGTAAGCCTCTTCGGGGTACCCTAAGCGTTTGTGACTGACAACAGGCTTCAATTTCACGGGAAAATGGTTCAGGATTTCTATATTAAATTGGTTATTACCCAACACTTTTCGTTAGTGGCTCATCCCCAAACTAATGGACTCACGGAGGTATCCAACTAAGTTATCCTGAAGGGATTGAAGACTAAGTTGGAGGATTTGGAAGGAAAGTGGCTTGGACATATCTACGAGGTTTTATGGGCTTACAGGACTACACCCCGCTCTACGACTATGGAATCTCCATTCTCTTTGGTATATGAGTCCGAGGCAGTCAGTCCGGTAGAGGTTAATATTCGATCACCTCGGATAATTCAATATGATGAACATCTGAATGAAGAAAGAAGATCCCTGGATCTTGAAATGATATAGGAAAAAAGGAATGACATCTATGTGCGTATGTGTTCTTACCAACGAACCATGGAACGAGCCAATAATGAGCTTGTCTTACCAATAAAATTCTCAGAAGGCGACCTCGTTCTCAGGAATGTAAGAGTTCAGAGAAACGTTGGGAAGCTAGATAAAACTGGGAAGGACCTTATCGAATTTTGAAAAACTTGGGAGCTGGAGCTTATAAGTTGGAAACCTTAGATGGGAATGAGATCCCCCGAACCTGGAATATTATGAACTTACGACGATATTTTTTGTAAAATCATTGACAGTCAATTAAATTTTGGAACCATAAAATGTTACTCAAATTATGAAAAGAATACAATGAACATAATACAAATTATTTCTAGCTATGTGAATGATCGATCTTGAAAATTGATTTTTTGGACAAGTCTGGACTGGTAACCATAACGATTCATCCACAAAGCTCCCAAGTGGTTGTGACCCCTCTGACGAGTCAGATGCTCCGACGCTTGTTGAGTACTCAGGTGGGTTGCAAACCTCCCAAAACTCACTGCGAACTAAATCTCCTCTTCGATGTTGTTCACTTGTCGGAAATAACCCTTACGTTCGTGTACCGCCATAAGGAGAGATAACGGGGACATAACTAGTTAATCAAAGAGCAAATACAAGCCTGTCTTAGAACTTATGTAGAACCGGGGTTTGACCGAAGCCTGACGCTGGACTTATATTAGAACCGTGGCTTCGCCAAAGCTTGCCATGGGACTCATAGAGAACCGGGGTTATACCGCCAAAGTTATAATAGCCAATACGGATGGAATAAAGAATGATCCATTAATGCGGTTAAGTTTCCCTAACTTAATAAGCTTAGTAGAATTCCGACCTAAGTTAAAGTGACCGAACTGTCTAAATTCAATATGAACCCCGAACTTATACTTAGGAAAATAACTGAATATTTTGAACCAAAATAGGAGTTACATAAAAAACAAAATACAGTAGGGGGGACCTAAGATCTAAGATCTAATCTACTTGTCCATCCTCCATATCTGCATCATCAGACTTCTCCGCGATCAATGCTTTGAGATCTTCCAGTTTCTTCTCCTTCTCCTCAACTAACTCATTGACTGATTTCTCCATCAAGTCAAATAGATGAAAGTTGGGATCCTTGTCTAGTGGAGGTTCATCAAGAACTTGAATCTTCTTGAAGTCTTCATCCTTGGTTAGGGGGTCAATTGACTCCCTGCGCTCATCCTCGGGGTCCAGGCCGAACTTCTTGATGACCTGGTCCTTCATGTTATACATATACTGGGAGACATTTGACCCATAAATGTTTGCCGCTAAGGCAAACAAATACGAAGACCGAGCGAAGCCAAGAAGGGCTTCTCGGAACACTCCCTCAGTCGCTTCTTTACACCTAACCAAGTCCTCCTTTAAGGCATCTTTCTCCTCTTGAGACCGAAGGAGAAGTCTGCTGCTTTCGTCACACAGTTCTTGCATATGACGCTCTAACTCCAAAACGCAGGCCATTGAGGAATTAGCAGCTGCCTGTGCCTCCTTGTATTTCACCTCCCACTCTACTGCTTGAGAAGTCAGGAGTGAGACTTGGGTGCCCGCTGGTAACAGTTCTCCATTCAAACAGTTCCGCTCTGCCAAGACCGATTCCAGCTCTTTTTGCTTAATCTCAACTCGCCGCTGAACCAAAGCAAGTTGGTCCTTGATGTCTTTAGAAGCCGAAGCAGAGCTTCGGCTCAACTGGATTGCAGAAGAGAGGTTAAAACCCTTTCTGCATGTCTGCAAGAGCGATCGCAAATCAACCAAAGCTACAATTAACCAAAGAACGTAAGTAGAACTTACTACAACATGAGATTCTAGATAAGTTGCCACCAGTTCAGGGATCAGGCCATCCAAATCGGTTGGGTTCTTTTCGCCAGCACTTGATACTCTTCCAACATGATGTCCTTCCATGATCTTGGATTCCTCTTGGGTCCCCAAGCCTTCGAAATGGAGGCCACCATCTCTTGGATTGCCTCTTGAACATACTCTGTGTTAGATGATGAGGGGACTGACTGCTCACAATTGTGACCCCTTTCCTCGGTGCCGCTGCAGGCGGCCACAGTCTGACGATCTGTCCTTCTGCGGAATACGGAAGGGCATAGACTACTTTGAATTTCAAAAATACGCTTTTGCCCGTAACCGTTATTGTTTTCAAGTTTTTAACCTAACTCTAAAATTCACTAAGTGCAGGATCGATCTTAGGGACGCAGTCACTACTGGTTCGGGTACTATCCTCTGTTCATTCTATCGGGCATTTCTGCTCTGAACGCTACCAATCAGATGGTCGAACTCATATCACCACTGCGATAGCGATAAAGTCCGATGGGCTAGTGATGAGAACTTCGGAGCCCGTTATCCCTAACTGGATGAGGCCCAAGCCATTTTAGGCTCGCCCAAGTGATGGAAGCTGAACCTCAAGGCTCTGATCCAACTTTCAATAGAGATTCAACCCAACAAGGATAGCTGGACCCGAAGGCCCACTTGGGCTAAGCCCATTAATCAATATCCAGGACCGATGGATAGCGTTGTACGTTATCCATCACTTCGGGGACCGATCCATTGGATCGGTCCAAATGGTTACTGTCCACGTGTCTCGCGCTCTAGGCTTTGTCATGCTTTACATGCTTCGGGCCAAATCACCTAGACTGCACTTTAGGCTCATCCACGTTTTCCGCCATGGGAAAACGACATTGTCAGAGGCAGTTACAGGGTATGATCCCCACACGTTCCCTTCTCTATAAACACAGGGCTCGATGGCTAACTAAAGGACGACCTTTTGGACGCGCAAATCAGCTGATACTCTGCTGGTTTTATCCTTTGCGCTTTCTAATTTCCCTTACTCATGTTCATAATGTTAGGAATGGAGGTCGGGTGATAGTCGAAGGGCTCGATAGTGAAAGACCGACCGGGGGAAACCTAACATGAAGCGGTGGTATTGATAGACTTGATGGATTTCGGATCTATTAAGGATATCGATCAGACGATTGTGATGAGTCTATTTGATAGAGGTCGGATTAGACTTGGATCGGGATTCAAGAGTATCGAGAGGAAATATCTTTCCTTAATTGATGCATTAAATATATGGAATAAGATATTGAGATATATCTTATTGGTTGCATATATGGAAGAAGATATTGAGATATATCTTGTTGGTTATATATATATAAAAGAAGATATGAAGATATATTCTGTTGGCGATATATATGGAAGATGATATGAAGATATATATGGAAGAATATATGCAAATATATATTGTTATATATATATGGAAGATGCAGTCAAAGATATTGAAAGAGAATATTGTAGAATATTATGTAGAATATTTCCTATATTAGATTCTAGTTAGACTCTATAAATAGAGGCCTCATGAAGACAATTGTAATCAATCAATTCTATTCTTCTTGTGATAGTGAGTTCACGGCCGAGGTTTATCGGTCACGTGGTTTTCCTAGTTTTGGGTTTCCACGGTAAATCTTTTGTCTTTTACCTTTCTTTATTTACATTCGATTCTCATCATATTAATTCGATACAACCCCGGATAATGGGAATTCTTTTCTTCTCCGGGAAGGAGGGAATTTTTTCCCAACAATTGGTGGTGGCTGTGGGGTTGTCCCGTGGGGTAGGTTGTGACGGATCGTGGCGACGGGGGAATACCGAGTTATCTCGAAGATGTTTGACGGCGACGACTATCGGTATTGGAAGATGCAGATTGAAAGAACTCTACGAGGGCATGATCTCGGAGCGGCTCTAAAGAAGGATAAACCGAAAGAGATGGAGAATGCCGAGTGGTCGAGAATCGACAAAAAGGCTCCCGGGTTCGTGGTTGAGACTTTAACGAGAAACGTTGCCTTTAAGGTTTTCGATAAAACCACTACGTACTGGATGATGAAGGCGATTGAGGATATGTACGCAAAGCCGACATCAACAAATTTAGTGCACCTTGCAAAGAAACTTTACACCTTGAAGATGGCCGAAGGTGGTTCAGTTTCCAAACACTTGAACGAGTTCAATAATCTTGCCGGACAACTTGCATCTATGGAGCACAAAATCAAGGATGATCAATTGGCAGTCCTTTTACTTGGAAAATTGCCGGACAGTTGGGGGACCACGGTCGACGTGATCAGTAGCCAACCAGGCAAGTTTAAGTTTATTGATGTGCAGGATCGGTTGATCAATGAGGAAGTGCGGAGATCCAGTCAGGAATGTAGTGACCCTGCTGCTTTGGCAACAGAGTCGGGTCGGTATAATAACCGATGGGGCAAGGGAGGACGTGATGGTGATGACGATCGGGATGATTGGTCAAAGGGAAAGACTCGGGTGAAGTCTAGGTCACGTGGCGAACCGGAGTGTTGGAATTGCGGAAAGAGGGGGCACTTGAAGTAAGAGTACAAGGAGAAAAGAATGGATATATCGGCGTCAGTTGCCGAGACGAACGATGTACTAGTCGTGTGCATTGAGAGTCCAATTGAGTCATGGGCATTTGACTCGGGAGCATCATTTTACATTTCATCCGATAAAAGTATATTCGTTAATTTTGCGGGCGGAAATCATGAAAAAGTCTACTTGGCGGACGGCAAGGCGCTGAAAATTACAGGTCGGGGAGACATACCGATCAATTCTAACAGTCACAGTTGGTTGTTAGAGGATGTAATGTATATTCTCGGTCTTAAGAATAATTTGATTTCGGTGGGCCAGCTTGACGCAAATGGGTATCTAACTACTTTTGGAGGTGGATGTTGCAATGTGTCGAAGGGATCAATGATCGTGGTTAGGGGAGTTAAGTCTGGAAGTGTGTATGTGGGGATCAGATCCATAGCAAATCGACCGGGTATCACAAAACGCAAGACTAAACGAGAACATGCTCGAAATCGACACAAGGGTGAAGATGCGGTGAAACCGGCATTGTCGAGTAGGAGTGGAACACCGGTAAAGGTGGATCGGTAGGAGAGGCCTTCGGGAAAATCAATCGATGAGGAGATCGGTGATAGCAAGGTTGATCGGTCGGAAACGGATCCGGGTATGTTTGATCAGGCAGATCGGAATACAGGGGAATCGTTAGCTTCTGCGGTTAGACAATGAAGGGCGAGGAAAGCTTCCGAGGAGTGGGAGTTTGCCCTGAAGGACAAGGAAGTGTCCTTGTAGGCCAAGACTTCGGTTTAGGGGAAGTTGACAGGTTTTGTCACTTCGGTTATGTTAGGGCTGGGGCATGCCTTAACTTGGTTCACCAGGTGATTTGGCCAACGTGGACTTTCGAGGGTGGACACTTACCTCGAAAGTCGGAGGCGAGAGTTGTTCAACTCTCAAAGGGCATCGTGTCGGTGCATAAGTGTTGGGTGGACTACTTAAGAAGAATGAAAGATCACGCAACTCCAAGTGGGAGATTGTTAGGAATGGAGGTCGGGTGATAGTCGAAGGGCTCGATGGTGAAAGACCGACCGGGGGAAACCTAACATGAAGCGGTGATATTGATCGACTTGATGGATCTCGGATCTATTAAGGATATCGATCGGACGATTGTAATGAATCTATTTGATAGAGATCGGATTAGACTTGGATCAGGATTCGAGAGTATCGAGGGTAAATATCTTTCCTTAATTGACGCATTAAATATATTGAATAAGATATTAAGATATATCTTATTCAATTCCTTTTCAATTAATCCGGTTCGTTCACGCTCCCAGTCTTAATTTCGGTCACACTCTATAATTCCAGCATGATATCGGTGTTGGTTCGATTCATTTCAATTCACAAGTCCAAACTTTATGGTTAGACTCGAGAGAGAATGTTGAATTTGTCTCACATTGGTTATAGAGTGACATTAATTAGGATTATAAATGGTGAAATAACATCAAATAATAGTTTGATAAAAAAATTTTAAATATGTGGTTTCCTCCATTTAATCTCGCTTGTTCACACTTCCCATAAAAAACTCATTTACTCACTCTTCAAGGACTCGTCGTGTGGGTTCTTTCATGTTGAACTAAAGGATGAGCTAGGGCTCGAAGAAGATTACTAAAGAATAGGAGATAAAAAATAAGATCAACCTTGCTAAAGAAGTGAGACAAGACTCAAAAACCCAAAAGAAGTACAACTGTTAAAATAACGGTTTGGGTTCAAACTGATTCGACTTCCGTTTCAAAATATAGCTTTTAATTGTGATTTGTCTAATAAGTTGACGTTGTCAATATTTACTAGTGCCTAATTATTAATATACATCCAACTCAAGTCCTTGTCCTTCATAATAAAAAAATTATAAGTCAAATTATTTTATATCAATAGCAAAAAGTACACTTATATAATTATAATTATGAGATTCCTAATTTATAAAAGAATGAAAAACAATGTCCTTATGTTCTCGTTGGACAATCAATCTCATAAAATTTATCTAATTCACAAATTAGGTCGATATATATAGATCAATAAAATAAAAAATAATAATATACTATTTTTAGGAGGGTAATTATGATTATTTAATCATAAAAGGCTGAGTATGCAAAAATTTATAATAAGTCAACCCCAAGATTCTTTGAATCTCATAAGCATAATATAGAGTATACGTATCATGCATGCATGACCTAATCCATGGCCTTATAATTTAATTTTTTATTAAATTATTTTTTTATTGTGAATGACAGTGACTTTACTTGAATGTATTAATTAATAATTAGACACTAGTTTATGTGCATGTTGGTAAAATAGTTTGCGAATAAATGCAACCGGCAAATGGCCAACTTATATCACAAATCACAATCCACGATTCAAAGCATTACCTTACGAGTCGGATAACATTTAAGTTCTCCATAGTTTGTATTATTTAATAAATTTTGTTTTTGGTTATTAAAGTTTTTTTAAAGTAAATGTAGTACTCAAAATTTAATGTATATAAAATATAAATCAAAATGTGGGAACTAGTTTTGCCGTGAATCAAATTTGTTACATTTGAGAAATTTTGAGGATCGTATTTGATAAAATAATTAAAGTATGAATATTACATATGTCAAATTAAAGTTTAGAGATTAATTTTACTCAAATCATGAAACTTTCTGTGTGTTCGGGCGAGGATGCAATCACATGATCTGTTGACTTGGGCTTCCTTCATTGTTGCATCTTCACGCAGTGGCTTTAATATGAAAGTTCTTTTTTCATATGACTCGAGGAGATCTATCAGATGAAAAAATTATTGAGAAAGCCTCTATGAGTCTACCAAACAAATTCGAGGCAAAACTTTGTGCAATTGAAGAATGTGAGAAACTGAATAAATTAATGGGACTTACAGAAGGAAAAATGTCGTTAAGTGAATTTATTAGCTTACTCGAGTCATCTGAAAAAAGAACTTCAATTAGACATACTGAATTTGAGGAGACATCCACAAAGAATGAAAATGCTTTAGTATCGCATGAACCTTATGAAAATGCAGCCTTAAGGTATATAAAGGAAAGAATCCAGCAAACTATCCTTAGTACCCGACAAATAATCAGATCACTATGGTTTGGAAGCAAAGGAGATATTTTAATGGAACATGTTATCATTGCTCAAAAACAAATCACAAACTTGAGGATTGTTGGTGAAGACCGGATGCCCGATGCTCTAAGTGTGGAAACTCTGGTCACATAGAGAAAGTTTGTCCTTCAAACAAAACTGGAAGTAGTGAACAAGCAAATGTTGTGATTTTTCAATATTTGAAGACATATGTCATCTAGAGATAAGCTTACTTACATGTTACAACACAAACGATGGTTGGATACTTGATAGTGGATACTCCAAACATATATGTAAGGATAAATTCTTATTTCTATCACTCAAGCAAACTGGAAAAAAATCAGTTAGATATGCTACTGGACATGAAACCTTTGTTGAAGGAATAGGATCTATAAACTTAAAAGGCGATGGAGGTCTAATAAATATTGATGAGGTCCTATTTGTTCCTACAGTCAAACAGAATTTGTTAAGTCTGGGCCAGTTATTGAGAGACAACTTCAAATTGACTTTCACTCAGACCAAGTGCAAAATTGAAAATCCATCTCATACATCGTCTATTCACTCATATTTACTGAATAACAATTTATTCTGCATAAACAGTGTAGAACAGGAAGCATGTTTTGGAATGACAGAAGAAACACAAATTTGGCATAAAAGACTCGGACACTATGGAGTCAGAAATCTGAAAGTGCTAAAGAAAATGGGATGGTTCTTGACTTCCCAAATTTCAATCTAACACATTCTACATGCATGATATGTCAAAAGGGAAAACAAACAAGACATCCTTTCCCTATAAGCACCTCCCGCTCCATGGGAAAACTTGATCTCATCCACACTGATCCATGTGGACCCATAAGGGAGGAATCATGGAGTGGAAACAAATATTTCATCATCTTTATAGACGACTTCGGCAGATATTGATGGATATACTTCCTAAAATGCAAATCTGAGACTTTTTCAGTGTTCAAATGTTTTAAAAATATGGTAGCTAGACCAAAAAACAAAAATGTAGTTGGAGTAAAGTGGATATTCAAGACAAAATTGAACTCGGATGGGAGTATCAACAAGTGTAAGACACGACTAGTAGCAAAAGGTTATTCACAAATCAAAGGCATAAACTATAATGTTGTTTTTGCCCCGGTTGCTAGGTTGGACTCTATCAAATTGATACTTTCCCTAGCAGCAAATATGGGCGGGAAAGTTCACCATATGGATGTCAAAACAGCATTTTTACATAGGACTTTTGAAGAGGAAGTATATGTAGATCAATATGAAGGTTTTATGAAACTAGGGAACGAGCAAAAAGTATACAGATTGAACAAAGCTCTATAAGGCCTAAAACAAGCACCAAGAGCTTGGAGTGAGCATATAAATGGTATTATTTCAAACTTAGGTTTCAAAAAATCAACATGTGATCATTCAGTATTCATCAAGAAGATTGAAAATAAAGACACGCTGATCGTGTCATTATATGTAGATGACTTATTAATCACATCAAATCAGCAAGTACACATTGATGAATTCAAAAACAACATGACTAATCTTCTTGAGATGTCTGATCTTGGGGAAATGTATTTTTTCTTAGGCATGGAAATCATACAGAAGAAAAATGTGGGAATCTTCATTTTACAAAAGAAATATTGTATTGAAATGTTGGAAAAATTTGGGATGCTGGAGGCTAATTCAATAAAGAATCCTATGGACTACAAGACAAATATTACCTCCTTTAAGGAAGAGAAAGATGCTGATGACACTCTATTCCGCAGTATGATTGGAAGCCTTCTCTATCTCTCTAATATTTGCCCTGATATAAATTATATCGTGAATATGCTGTCACGGTATATGCATAGACCAAAAATGAGTCATATTGCACTAACAAAACATGTGCTGAGATATATGAAAGAAACATTAGACTATGGACTTTTCTTATCTCATAGTGGCAACAACAGTAAAATTCAGCTAAAGGCTTATGCTGATAGCGATTATGCAGGTTTTGAGGATGCAAAAAGCACATATGGATACATATATTACTTGAATCAATGCCCGTTCTCCTGGTGTACAAAAAAACAAGATGTTGTTGCTCAATCCACGGCTGAAGCGGAATACAAATCAGCCGCATATGCTTCAAATCAAAATACCTCGTTGAGACAAATATTGGAGGATATTGGTTTCAAACAAAATGAGCCCACTACACTATATTTGGACAATCAAGCTACAATTTCAATCACAAAGGATCCAACACATTTCAGCAAAGCAAAACATATAAAGGTAAAATTTCATGCAATCAGAGAAGCAGTCAAAAATTTAGAGATTCACCTATATTATGTGAAATCACAGGAGCAACATCCTGACCTATTTACCAAGAGCCTCGGTAAAACCCTATTCACTCATTTCAGACAAGAAATTGGCCTAATCACAGTACAGGAATTTGGGGACATTACCGGATCTGTACAGGAAGATTGGGAAGCTTAACATTGGTGTATTTTCAGCGCATCACGGGCACTGTGGCAAGAGGGAGTGTTGGAGCAAATGCCATGATAGCCCCTGATGCGCTTAAGAATAAATGAAGCGAAGGACTAAAAAGACTTTTCATATTACGTTTTGTTTTTTTCAATTGATTTAATTTCCTCTTCCATTGCAGTTCTTCACTTATCATCACCATAAGCAATACATTTATCAGCAACAAAATCAGTGAGAGGTAAAGTCTGATCATATATTTCAGAGAGATTTTTGAAACGAACAGGAGCATCCACTGATTCAGTATCTGAATTTTGGTAGAGATCACTCTCACTTTCCTCATGAGTGTTGAATTCCTCAATTTCAGATTCATAGTTTGAGTTATTTTCATCCATTTCAGTAGCTTGAGGCAATTGTTCATTTACATGAGGTATTTCTTGTTCAGTATGTTCATGTGCAGATTCCAAAGGATGATCTGATGTTTGATTTATATGAGGAATATTTCCAGAATAATCTACAGCAGCAGGGATATTCTCTTCTAGGCAAGAGACTCGAAGAAACCTTCCATTTGTATGTGAGGTATTCTCCTTTACAGCACATGCAGGACAATAAGTACAACTTTTAATTTTGTTAAGTGTCTAATCCCATTCTTTATTTTCTTCAAAGATTACATTTCGACTAATACACATAGTTTTGGTTTAAGGAAGCATCACCCGATACCCCTTTGTTCCACTGCAATATCCCATGAAAATTCCAATTTGTGTTTTTTTTATCTAATTTCATTCTCTTCTCCTCAGGAATATGGACATAGCATATGCTCCCAAATATCTTAAGATGTTTTACAGACTGTTTTGTGTCATGCCAGAGTTCATATGAAGTCTTGCCATTTAAAACTCGAGATGGCAGCATATTAAGTAAGTACACAGCAGTAGAGGCAGCTTCTGCCCAGTATTTGGTGGGTAAGTTTTTTTCAAATATGAGATATCTAACAATTTCAATGATTGTTCTATTTTTTCTTTCACTTACTCCATTTTGTTCGAGATTATATGGAGTGGTATATTGATGTATTATACCCTCATTTTTGCAGAAATTCTCGAGGAACTTTGAGGTAAATTCACCCCTGTTGTCTGATCTAATAGTTTTAATCATTTTTTCAGATTGTCTCTCTACCATTTTCTTGGACATGGTACTTCATGTCCAAGAAATGTGCAGAAGAATTTCTTGGACATGAAGTATCATTTGCAATTGGAGCATTAATTTTGTTGAAATGTTAACTTGAATTTAGGAAATTAAGTTTAGATAATAAAATAATATGGTTTTTAGGAGTTAAAGTTGTGTCTTTAAGATTGAAAGTTGTGTCTTTTAGATATTAGTTGGTTATGATTAGAATTTCTATATATATGTATTGTTGTAATGTTTAATTTCAGAATGAATGAGGATGAATATTATATTAAATAAGAAAAGTTCGTTATATTCATTCTCCGCCTTAATTCGAAGTTTACGTCGTATTGTTGATTTTAAGAAGAGTATTTAACAACATCCTCCAATAAAGTGGTATCGGAGCTATACGATTCTTGGAACGATGTCGAATGGTGGTAATCTTTATGTCCCTATTCTTACGAAAGATACCTACGATCATTGGTGTCTTCGTATGAAAACGATTTTCGGTGCCTATGAATGTTGGGACATTGTGAGTGATGGATTTGTTGCTACCGACACAAAATCACAAACAAAGGATAAGAAAGCCTTGTCCTTAATTTATCAAGCTCTCGATGAAAAGTTGTTCGAGAAAGTGGCTACGGCAAAAACTTCAAAGGAAGCATGGGAGATGCTTCGAGTGTCATTTCAAGGTGTTGATCGAGTTAAGAAAGTTCGCTTGCAAACGTTGCGTCGCGAATTTGAGTCGTTGAAACAAAAACCCGGTGAAGAAATTTCATCATATATTATTCATGTACAAAGCGTAACGAATCAAATGAAGCGGTATGGTGAAAAAATTGAAGATGCTAGGATCGTGGAAAAAATCCTTCGATATTTAGAATCGATGTTTGATTTTGTAACCGTTGCAATTGAAGAATCTCATGACATTGATGATATATCAATCGAGGAATTAGCGGGTTCTTTGCAAGCATACGAAGAAAGACTTCGTCAACGTAATGAACCAGACGCTCAATTCCTCAATTGACATACCATCAATGTCATGAGATTCTTCAATTGGAACGGTTACAAAATCAAACATCGATTCTAAAGATTGAAGGATTTTTTCCACGATCCTAGCATCTTCAATTTTTTCACCATACCGCTTCATTTGATTCGTTACGCTTTGTACACGAATAATATATGATGAAATTTCCTCACCGGGTTTTTGTTTCAACGACTCAAATTCGCAACGCAACGTTTGCAAGCGAACTTTCTTAACTCGATCAACACCTTGAAATGACACTTGAAGCATCTCCCATATTTTGTATGATCATACACGCCCTGATATTTCATTTGCAGTAAATTTATTAGCAAGATATAGTTCTTTTCCAACAATAAGACATTGGAAATGTATTACAAATATTTTTCGATATCTTCAAGGTACATGTGATAAATGATTATTCTATCCAAATGAAACAAAATTGGATTTAGTCGGTTATGCAGATGCTGGATATTTTTCTGATCCTCGCAATGATAGATCACAAACAAGATATGTATTCATGATAGAAGGAGCTGCTATATCTTGGCGATCTACCAAACAAACAATAGCAGCCACCTCATCAAATCATGCTGAAATAATAGCAATGCATGAGATTAGCCGTGAGTGTGTTTGGTTGAGGTCACTAATTGAACATATTCAAAGAAAATGTGGATTATCATCAAAAGGGATGATACTAACAATATTATATGAAGACAATGTTGCATGTATACTTCAGTTAAAAGAAGGATACATTAAAGGCGATAGAGCGAAACATATATCGCCGAAATTTTTCTTCACAGATGAGCTTCAAAAGAATGGAGAAGTAAATATCGAACAAATTAACAGATGATTTGTGTAGAAATAGACACAACAAATTTGAAGTCTTCTCTTGAGTTGTATCTTTCTCATTTCGAGGTATATAATTGATTGTAGAATTTATTATTAATCACTTTATTTATAACAATTTAATTATTATATTTACAAAATTCAAACAATCATTAATTTATTATTCAGTTGATTATTTTTGGAATCAGAATCTCACACAAAGTTTATGTATTGACCCAATGTTCTTGTATTTTCCATGAGTGAAAATATTGATAAACATCTAAGGGGAGTGTTATGAATATATAGGTGGATGTTTATCAAAGTAAAGAAAATATCCCACAAAATCAAGAAAAGACAAACGAAAATACGATATACAAACAAAATATCTCTACACCTAAATTTTACCTCTAATTAATAAGGTAGACAAATTTAATGATAATAGCTGAATGATTAATTAAATTAACATATTATTATCTATATAAATATTTTTCATCCACAATTGTTCGAATATCTTATCTATAAATAGTATTGATTTGTGTAGAAATAGACACAACAAATTTGAAGTTTTCTCTTGAGTTGTATCTTTCTCATTTCGAGGTATATAATTGATTGTAGAATTTATTATTAATCACTTTATTTATAACAATTTAATTATTATATTTACAAAATTCAAACAATCATTAATTTATTATTCAGTTGATTATTTTTGGAATCAGAATCTCACACAAAGTTTATGTATTGACCCAATGTTCTTGTATCTAGCGATGTAAAATAAAAATATTTGTTTACTCCGAAATATCTCGAGTATATGGTATAACACTCGATATGAAAAAGATTGATAATTTAAATTTTTTTATGAAATTAGCTATAGTTAGAAGAAGTATGGAATACATTACATAAAATAAATTTACAAAATAATGGGTAATTATGTCCATAATGATCACAATTGACAATAATACAAAATTTATATATTTAATATATATTATTTTAAATGAAGGATTAATATTTAGATACATAAAGAAAAAATCACAATTTGAACGGTAAGATTGTTCGTTTTCTGTTCTAACTAATCTGAACCGCACATTTATTATCCATGAATCATTTCCCATATTTATTCATTACCTTAAAATATTAAGAAAATAACTATTTTAGTTCTCATACTTTACTGATTTTAGTTAATTTGGTACTCATATTTTGAAATGAGAGATTTAATTCATAGATTTTATATATTTTGTCAAATTTGATCCTTCAAATTTTCAAAATATGACTAATTTAATCTCCAAAGTTGCAAAATAAGTTCTCAAAGTTTGAGAAGAACAATATTGGTACTCAGAGTTTACATATACTGGAAAAATATGTCCTCAAAGTTCATAAATTTTGGCAAAATTAATCTCTGACCAATTTTAACACCGTTGGGATTAAAAATTGAAAATCGGGCCGATTTTGACATGTTTATCTATTTGAATAGAAACATGTAAGAAACCTTATATGATTTTTCATGACAATCTGAAATTATTGTTTTGAAACGAATCGATATAACGACACGTTTTGTATACCACACAGTGGTAACAACGTATACTAATTATTATATCGAACTATGCGATTACATATACTAATTGCACGTTCCGAAGACTTAATTTGTCAACCCAAAGTTTGGGAACGAATTTGCCAAATAATAAAATTAAGGGATTCAAATTGACTATTTAAACTTTGAGAACCTCAATTGCCACAATCAAGTAAGTATGATGACTAATTATGCTACATACACAAATATTTGAAGATTGATTTTGCCAAACCGTCTAAATTATGGGGGCTTGTTTTGCCATACTAAAATTTTGATAACCTCAATTACCAAAAATAGCAAAATATAGAGACTAAATTTGCCAAAACTATAAAACAATAGGGGACTAAAAATGTGTGTCGCCCTAAAATATTTGCATATTGAATATCTTTTATATTTTTAAATGTGACCATAAATTGTCCATTACAAATTTAAATAGAAGGATCTCTACAATACCTTTACATTTTTGAATATACATTGAAACTATAAATATTAAATTTTGATTACTATTTTGTATTGTTAGCTTCAAATGAGTTTTTCCATATTCTTTATCAATTTACATAGAATTCAAAACTAGATAGGGAATTGAATAAGACACATAAAATTTTCCATGAGAAACGAGTGTTGGGAGAAAACCAAGGACCAAGCTTGTCACTATTATTATAGGAGGATTCTTTTAAATATACGGATGATTTGGCCATTTAGTGCATGGTTGAAATAAAAATTACATCTATAAAGATTAAGTTTAACAATAAAACTAAACTGAGAAACGTAATTTCTAAATGTTTTATAGTCGGATGACATTTAAGGTTCTTATAATTGGAATGAGTTAACAAATTTGGTCCTTAATATTTTCTAATTTTACATAAATTAGTGCTCAAAATTTTTGGATGTTAAAACTAGTTCTTATACTTTGCAAATTTTGGCAAAATTATCCTCTAAGTTTATTGTATATTGCATAGTTGGTCTCCAATATTACGAAGGAGAAAAGCAAATTTGGTCCCCAAATTTAGTAATCCTGATTTATAATGGGAATAGTAGTCCAAAAATTTTAAAATTGTGCAATTATAGTCCTCATACATTATTACGCAAATTTGGTTCCCGATATTGCAACAATGTTGGTATCGGGAATGTATGAAAACCAATATTTTTATACCGGTCCTGAATTCTGTACATATCTGGACCGATATGACCGCTACAGGCGGTATACCAGATGGCATATCGGGAGATATCAAATTTTGTTTTTGTATATATATTATAAATTTAAAAATAATATTTCATTATTTTTTTAAGGTAGTACATGAAAATATCCGGAATCCACAACAAAACCCGATGCAGGGCAGAATCGAAAAAAATACATGTACTATTTGATATTTGGCTTATCGTCCGATATACCTACCGGTATGAAAATATGGATAAAAACACAAATTATAGTCATGTATGATGTTATAAGCGATGAAATCGAAAGTTTTTATGTATTAGTATGTAGTCCGAACACGAATAATCAATGTTCTTATATTGATCTGAACATATTCATATGCATCTCAAGCTGTCGTACGTGAATCACAAAAATAATTTTGGTCAATATTAATCTTGAACACTCAAGAAACATGTTGGATTTTCATGGGAGATAAAAATTATAGAAATAACCTTGAGCAATACAAGTTACGAATGTACTTGAAGACTGTCGGTAATCCATGATGGTTACCAAAATACTTACAGAGAATATCAATGTGGAACATATTTTTCTCATCGTTTAGGAATATAGTTCCGATTAGGACGGTAAATCAATACCAAAGTTATTTTATTTATTATTTTAAAGTAATTAAAAATAATAGATTTTATATTATTTTGGGTTCGGACACAGAGAAACCTAGTTCCGACACTAGTACTTGATAGTAGATTAATTTCTCCTCCTTCTATGACTTGAAATCAATTCCGTGGCTGATAATTTTTCATATGTACAATCTTTATTCATAGTAGTTTTGATGTAATTGTAGATGGCTAGAGGACTTTTACATGGAACCGGCGAACCCGAAGAAAACCACCGGATCAGGTATGACCATTGATCCAAAAATACTATAATAATTAGGGGTGGGTATGGTCAGCCCAACTCGCTGGGTCGACTCAACCCGTACAAACGGATCAATTCATGGGTTGTCTCGCTAAATATCATTGTACAGGTTGGATTGACGGGTTGAAGTGAACTAATTTTTTTTTTTTTTACATTTTAGGATTAAAATTGAAGGTTTTTTAATTTTAGGGTTTAGGTTATTTCAACTAGTTGACGGGTTTGACCGCACTTTCAACTGTGGACGAGTAAAGAAAAATTCTCAATCCGTTGGATTGACGGATTCGACCCTTAACCCGTTGGACTGGATCGGTACCCACTGCTAATGATAATCTTTTTCACTTAAGGCTTGGCGACAAGATTTGAGATCACAACTTTCATCTGCTACTTTCTTGTTGTATATGAGACACCAGAATTGGACGCAGTATCAAGATGGTGATCTCCAGGCGCCAGACTCCCTTTCTGCTGGTTATCCTCACAAATTAACGCACACAATTGTGTTCAGCTTTTTAATGCATCGGTTCTGCGCATGTCGCTCGTCTTTTGGCTTTTTCGGTGAAATAACGCTTAAAAAAAGGGGGTATTTTTTTAGTGTCGTACGCAGATACGTATCGCGGCCGCGTGTCGTGGTGTCGGACGCGTTTCATACGAATCGCGGCCGCGGGAACGAATCGCGGCCCCGATTTGTTTTTTTATTTTTATTTTTAAAATTTAAAAATTTAAAATTTTAATTTTTTTATTTAATATTTTATACGAAACGCGGCCGCGTCTGGTAAACGCGGCCACGATTGGCTCCCGCGGCCGCGTTTGAATGGTAGGATTTTGATCTATTTAAACCCGGACATCTTGTATTTCGAAATTCACTACTTCAAGAGTAATCGACTTCAATTCTGAATAGATCTCACGAAGGTTTAGTTGCATTTTCACGGTATCATTTGTTTTTTGATGGATCCCTATCATAATTCGTGGTCTAATTTTGATCTTAACGTTCCTGCACCATCGACATCATCCGGTGAGAATCCTTAAGCTGGGTGGAGTTACCCAGACTACAATAGCATTCACAATCTAAGTAGTTTTAACTTATGGAATACCGATAATGCATTCCCCAATGAGAATCCTTCAACTTCGCAAGGTAGAGTACTTCCTAATTGTTAGAAGCATTTTGTAATATTTATTATGAATGTATGTTTGATATAGTGCCGCTGGAGGAGAACGATGAGATTTCAGAAGATGATCCAGAACCGGAAATCGTGGTTGATGAAGAAGTTGAAGCAGAGAATCTTGAACCCGATGATGATGTACACCCAGCCAGAAATGTGTATACTGGTAGTGGTTTAGTTCGCCGACTACAATGCTCATCTGAGGAAATCGACATGAGGTTCATTCATTTAGCAACGCCATTTGACGTGGGCGGAAATGATATACCCACATCTAAACGTCGTTACACTAAGTACGACGTTGACGAACCTCATCTAGCTGTCAGGATGAAGTTCAAAGATAAGTTCCACTTGCAGTACTACATTGCACATTTTCATATCCGCATACGGTGACAATATAGAGTAATCGAAAGCACTTCACAGATGTGGGTGATCAAATGTGTGGGTGACACATGCCCGTTTCATCTACGAGCCATTTATGCGGTTCGTGACCGCGTTTGGCAAATTTCTGTTTACGACTACGGGCACACATGTGACAACGTTCTTATGGAGGAAGGTCATAGGAACCTGTCTCGGAATTTTATTGCTTATGAGATGAAGCCATTCATTAGGAATGATAACGGTACGATGGTTTATCGGTTTAATTGTTTTACTTAACATTTCAAAGATTTTTTTATATTGTCTCATAGACATTAAAGTGCAAACGGTGCGGACACATATTAGCGTGAATTATAGGTTGTCAATAAAGTACGAGCAGGCTTGGTACGCTTTGCAGCGTGGCTTCAAAATGGTTTACGGCTCATGGGAATCTTCGATGAAGAAATTGCCGTCGTTGTTTCATGAGTTGATTGCTATGAATGATGGTACTATTGTCCGATAGAACCTATACGAGACAACGCTTGGCTCCCCAAACTACATGATTCACTATGTGTTTTGGTCTTTTAGAACCAGCATAAACGCTTATCAGTTCTGTGATCCGGTTCTTTCTGTTGATGGAACCCACTTGTACTCAAGGTATGCGTAACTTGGTCATTTAAGTGTTATGGTCATAGGTGCTCGTTGGAATAATTAAAGGAATATTATTTATCCTGTCAGGTATAACCATAAATTGCTTGTGGATGTTGGACGCGATGGTGGAGGTCATGTAATCCCTGTTGCATTCGCTTTGGGAGATTCTGAAAGTTGCAGAGCTTGGAAATGGTTTTTGGAACACCTCAATCGTTATGTAATTGGAGATCGCGAAACATGTGTCATCTCCGATAGAGCTGCGGGTATTTTGGAAGCAGTGAATGAGTTGGAAGCTTTCCAAAATGGACACTTACACCATCGATGGTGTCTTCGACATTTTTGCTCCAACTTATATAGTGCATTCAAGAGCACCGAGTTAAAAACAATTGCGTACAGAGCAGGAGCGCGGTCTAAGGAGTATAAACGGCAACACGACATNGGTTTTGCTAAGATGTTTCTTTAATAAGGATACGTGAAACACATGATGAAGTTTAGACGTTGGTGGGAGGTCCAATTTGTAGGATGTATGACCAATGCGAGTGATGATGGGGTAGAACCATAATACTTGGCTGAAAGTTTTAAATTGCGACGTAGGGATAGAACTGACGATAAGACAGTTATTTAAGGTAAACCATGTCGCCTACTTTGAAGGAGCGCTCACTACGGTGGCGATCAACATAATGCTTGGAACGTTGTTGAGCCTGGAGTAAGTTTTGACGAAGGTGTGTGATAAAGTTTTGACGAGCCGTGAAAGAGTCTATTGAAGGTTGAAGTGGAGCGGAATTGGTAGAGCCCCATGGGAGAGTGATAGGTGGGTAACTATATAAAGCTTGAAACGAAGACATCTTGATGCTTGCATGATAGAAACTGTTATACCAGAATTGTACTAGAGGAAGGAACTTGGCCTAATGGTGCGGATGGTCAAGGCACATCCCTCGGAGATAGGTTTCGAGGCACTAGTTCACCCGTTCAGTTTGACCATCAGTCTGCGGGTGATATGCCGTTGACATATTCAAATGGATACCTATGTTGTGGCATAAGTCTGTCCAGAAAGTGCTTGTGAAGATAGGGTCCTTGTCTGAAATAATTGTGGTGGGGAGACCATGCAGGCGATAGATAGTGTCAATGAAAATGGTAGCTATATCAGGTGCCGAATAAGGATGACAAATGGCCACGAAATGGGCGTACTTAGTGAGCCTGTCCACAACCACAAAGATGGAAGTCTTCGATAGAGAGATATGTAAACCATTGATAAAAACCATGTTTATGCTATCCCATTGTTTTGAAGGAATCGGAAGCGACTGGAGAAGACCATGTGATGTAGATTGATCGCTGTGAATTTTACTATAGACATCGCAAGATTGAATCCAAGAGGTGATATCTTTTTTCATTTTAGTACTATAGAAAAACGCTGTGAATTTTACTATAGAAAAACGCTTTGATGTGATGATATGTTGTCGTTATTCCAGAGTGTCCTCCAACAGGAGATGCGTGCAGAGATAGAAAACGTCTTCCTTTGATGTCAGGGTCATTAGCGATGCAGAGGCGATTCCGGAAAGGTAGCAAACCACCGTGGAGAGTGTAATATGGGAAGTCAGATTGGTGTAGAAGTTTGCCTTTGATAATAGAGGATAGGGCAGGGTCTTATGCCTTAGATTCTTGAATTTCTTTGAGCCAATCAGGTTGGACCGATGATACTGCAAATAAGGAGGCAGAACGAGATAAGGCGTCATCTGCAACATTATAATTCGATGTTTTATATTGTATTTCGAAATTGAATCACATTAATTTCATCATCCATTTTTGTTGGAAAAATGTGTCTAAACACTGATTCATAAAAAATGTGCCTAAACACTGCCCAAAGCCTTGGAGAAGAAAGCAATTGGATGCCCGGACTGTGTGAGCACTCCTCCGATTCCTGAGTTGCAAGCATGTCTAAGTAGCGGTCTAAGTAATCTTGCAGGGAGTCCGTTTGACGAATTTTTAGGAAATCGCCCAGAAGGCGTTCTGGGTCTAAGTCATCGAAACGAAGGAGGAGTTTGGAGATGAAGTCATCCCAAATGGGATTCAGTGAGGTAGATCGATAACCATGTAACCAACAGTATGCTTTTCCCGTAAATGAGATGGTGGCATAGTCTAACCACTTAGTCTTTGGAATATGTGACTAGATGAAGAAGTATTGGGATATTCGATGCAACCAGCTCCTTGGTTCTGAGTGAAGGGCGGGTCCCTCCACATGTTGTGGGCCCACATGAAAAAAAAATAAAAGTCCAAGAAACCTACGCCACACATTTGGAGTATGAGGGAGAATTGGTGGCCAACTCTCTTTCACGGGTCTATAAAAGGAGAGTTCATTCTCCTTCATCAGATCATCCCATCTTCAAGTCTCTTTTGAGAGTGTAGAGAGAAAACAATGATTATGAAAAGAAACGTTTTATTTTCTAATCGTGTTTCCGGAAAGTTTTCGGAAAAATGTGTAATATTTAGGAATATTTTCTAAATATTCGGGGGAGTCTCAAAATAGTTGAGAGGTAGTTGGAGTGTTGGGTCAACACTATTTTACCGCCTATTTTGGGTAATTTCTATTTTATATATTTATCTAGGGTAGATTCTCTTTGTATACATACTATTCGTAATAGTGGAAGTTTTTGGGTGAACCACGTTAAATTTTGGTGTCTATTTATTTATCATATTTGCATCGCCAATATCTCGATTTCATAACTTCCGCTGTGCAACCCCAACAAGTGGTATCGGAGCTAGACTCATTGTTGATATCAACTTATCATATGCTCTGTGGTTGCCACTAAGTGGACCCTCCACATCAGAAAATAAGTTTGATTATTTTCACTATTCTTAACTGATATTGGGCTTATGGAGATTAGGGCGAACAACATGATTAAATTAAATGGAGCGAATTACTACATGTGGAAGAACAAGATAAAATATATTTTGTTCGTGACGAAGATGCATTTACCGGTGTTTGGGGAATCCATACCGGAGGGGAAGTCCGATGCTGACTGAGCTTTCGAGCATCAACAAGTATGTAGTTTTATCCGACAGTATGTCGAAGAAAATGTGTACAATCACATTTGTGACGAAGTCCAAGCAAAAATTCTCTGGAAGAAACTTGAGGAATTATATGCCTCAAAGAGCGGCTACAACAAATTTTTCTATTTGAACAACTTGGTTCTTACAAAGTACCAAGAGGGTATTTTGATCGCTGATCACTTGAATAGTATTCAAGGGATATTGGCTCAACTCTCAACAATGGGTATAAAGTTTGACGATGAATTAAACGCGCTGTTTATTCTTAGATCCTTACCAGAATCATGGGAGCCGTTGAAGGTATCACTTACTAGCTCTGGTAATATTACCATTGAACTAGTTAAAAGTGGAATTCTGAACGAAGAAATGAGGCGACAGACTCAAGAGACCTCACCGTCGCAGTCAGAAATTATGATTGCTGATTCTAGGGGAAGGAATATTAAACGGAGCTCTAGACCTGCGAAGCATGACAAGAGCCGTGGAAAGTCAAACAAATACGCCAATGTTGAGTGCCATCATTGCAAGAAGAAAGGCCACATCAAGAGAAACTGTCGACTGCTCAAACAAGAACAAGCAGCAAAGGGAAAATGATGTGATAGCAGTGATGATGAGCAAACCAATATAGTCGGGGAATTCAACATCGTGTGTGACGATGATGTCGTGAATTCCACATCTCAAGAGACGGGCTGGATTATTGATAGTGGAGCTACTGTTCATGTGACGTCTCGTCGGGAATGCTTCTCATCCTACACACCTGGAGATTTTGGTGTGGTTAGGATGAGAAATGAAAACCTCTCCAAAGTTGTTGGCAAATGAGATGTTTGTCTCGAGACGGAGAACGGTAACAGAATGATATTGAAGGAGGTTCGGCATGTTCCAGACGTGCGGCTAAACCATATATCAGTTGACAGACTCGACAATGAAGGTTTCTGTAATACCTTCTATGATGGCCGTTGGAAACTCACCAAGGGTTCGTTGGTGATTGCTCGAGGCAAGAAGTGTTCAAAGCTGTATATGTTGCTAACGAAGCTTTCCTCTGAACACGTGAATGTTGATGAGGATGAAAATACAGTGGAGTTGTGGCACAAACGCCTCGGACATATGAGCCTGAAAGGAATGGGGAGTCTGCTGAAGAAGCAAGTGCTGGCTGGAATGAATCATACAAATCTGAAGAGATGTTCTCACTGTCTCACCGGAAAACAAACGAGGGTAAGTTTTCACAGTAGACCACCTTCAAAAAAGGATGATATATTGGAGCTGATACACTCAGACGTATGTGGACCGATGCCGAAATCACTTGGAGGTGCCAGGTATTTCGTGACTTTCATCGATGATCATTCTCGGAAGAACTGGGTCTATCTGTTGAAGACGAAGGATCAAGTCTATATTGTTTTCAAGCAGTTTGTGAAGTTGGTTGAACGAAAAACTAGAAAGAAGGTGAAGTGCATCTGAACAGACAATGGCGGGAAGTATGTTGGACTATTTGATGCATATTGCAAAGACAATGGTATTCGGCATAAGAAGACACCACCGAAGACACCGCAACTAAATGGCTTGGCCGAGAGATTCAACAGGACTTTGGAGGAGAGAATACGATGCCTGTTATCTCAAGCAAAGTTGCCAGAAATTTTTTGGGGAGAGGCTATTCTGACAGCAGCCTATCTACTGAATCTCTCGCCATGTGTTCCTCTTGAGTATGAAACTCCGGAGAAGGTACGGTCAAAGAAAGAGGTTTCTTACAATCATCTGCGGGTTTTCGGGTGTAAGGCTTATGTTCACATTCCGAGGGATGAACGATCGAAGCTTGATGCCAAGACTCGCCAGTGTGTCTTTATCGGATATGGCCAAGATGATCTTGATTTCAGATTTTATGATCCAACCACTAAGAAGCTTATCAGAAGTCGTGATGCCAAGTTCGTTGAAGACGAAACAATTGCGGATATTGGAACGGTTAGCAAAGATGTTGCTAAACCCGATGGTGATTCAATAAACTTGAGAGTTATGCCTCCAACAACTGTGCCAGGACATGTTGAAGATGATGGATTTCATCCACCTGATGATGAGGATGAATCAGACGTTCCTGAAGGTGTTCCAGCTGATGATGCTAATGAGGGTGATGAAGAATTACCAGTCCCTGTTGGTTATCCTGTTTGGACTACGAGATCTGGTAGAGTTATACAACGCTCTACGAGATATTCACCATATCAATATGTGTTATTGACTGACTGGGGAGAACCGGAATCCTACGAGGAAGCCATGAATGATGAATTCAGGCAGAAGTGGATTGAGGCCATGCAAGACGAGATGAAGCCCTTGCATGAGAATGCGACTTTCGAGCTGGTAAAGTTGCCAAAGGACAAGAAGGCTTTGAGGAATCGGTGGGTTTTCAGAATTAAGCATGATGATCATAATCCGCAACCACGGTTTAAAGCAAGGCTTGTCGTGAAGGGATTCAGTCAAAGGAAAGGGATCGACTTTGACGAGATATTCTCACCCGTTGTAAAGATGACATTCATTCGGACTGTGATGGGGTTAGCAGCATCGCTCAATCTGGAGGTTGAACAAATGAATGTGAAGACTGCCTTCCTCCACGGAGATTTGGAAGAAGATATATATATACATCAGCCAGAAGGCTTTGTGAAGAAGGGAAAAGAATGTTATATTTGCAAGCTAAAGAAGAGTCTTTATGGCTTGAAACAGACACCAAGACAGTGGTATAAGAAGTTTGAGTCTGTCATGGGGAAGCAAAGCTACATGAAGACTACTTCAGATCACTGTGTCTTCACGAAGAAGTTTTCTGAAGATGATATTATCGTACTATTGTTGAACGTGGACGACATGTTGATTGTTGGTCAAAACTGTTCGAGGATTGCTGAGTCGAAGCAGCAATTGAGTAAGTCTTTTGCGATGAAAGACTTGGGACCAGTAGAACAGATTCTTGGCATGAAGATCATTAGAGACAGGAATGCCAAGAAGTTATGGTTGTCACAGGAGAAGTACATTGAGAAAGTACTTCAAAGGTTCAACATGGACAAGTCTAAAGCGGTTAGTTGTCCCCTACCTAATCACTTTAGATTGAGTTCTAGCCCTCCTACGGATAAGGAGGATGACGAGATGGCTACGGTGCCATATGCTTCTACTGTTGGAAGCTTGATGTACGGCATGACGTGTACACGACCGGACATTGCTCACTCTGTTGGAGTTGTGAGTCGCTTTCTTTCGAAACCGACTAAGGAGCATTGAGCTGCAGTGAAGTGGATCCTTAGGTATTTACGCGAAACCTCCAAAATGTGTTTGTGTTTTGCAGAAGGTGATTCAATACTTGTTGGATATACAGACGTTGACATGGCAGGAGATGTTGACTCGAGGAAGTCTACATCTGGATACTTGATTACATTTTCAGGGGAGCTGTGGCATGACAATCTAAACTCCAGAAGTGTGTTGCTCTTTCTACAACGGAGGCCGAGTTTATTGCAGTAACTGAAGCTTGCAAAGAGTTACTGTGGTTGAATAAGTTCTTGAAAGAACTCGGTATTGATCAGCAGAATTATCAGTTATTCTGTGATAGTCAAAGTGCGATTCATCTAGCGATAAATGTTTCATTTTACTCGAGATCCAAACATATTGATGTGAGATATCATTGGATTCACGAGGTGCTAGAGAAGAGGTTGTTACGGCTTGAGAAGATCCATACCGAGGAAAATGGATCAGATATGATGACAAAGGTTTTGTCAAGATCAAACTTTGAGTATTGCTGATCTACATCTGGACTGGTGGATTCTTCCATGTGTCGAGAGGGGGAGAATTGAAGGGTGGATCCCTCCACATTTGTGGGGCCCACATGAAGAAAAAATAAAAGTCCAAGAAACATTTGCCACACATTTGGACTATGAGGGAGAATTGGTGGCTAACCCTCTTTAACGGGTCTATAAAAGGAAAGTTCATTCTTCTTCATAAGATCATCCCATCTTCAAGTCTCTTTTGAGAGTGTAGAGAGAAAAAAGTGATTATGAAAAGAAACGTTTTTTTTTCTAATCGTGTTTCCGGAAAGTTTTTGGAAAAGTGTGTAATATTTAGTAATATTTTCTAAATATTCGGGGAAGTCTCAAAATAGTTAAGGGGTAGTCGGAATGTTGGGTCAACACTATTTTACCGCCTATTTTGGGTAATTTCTATTCTAGATATTTATTTAGGGTAGATTCTCTTTGTATACATACTATTCGTAATAGTGGAAGTTTCTCTGATGGGACCCGTGGACTAGCTCGGTTTTGGGTGAAACACGTTAAATTTTGGTGTCTATTTATTTATCATATTTGCATCGCCAATATCTCGATTTCATAACTTCCGCTGTGCAACCCAACACTGAGCCGTCGAACTCCGATTGATCTATTTTCGGGTGATGTGAGTTGTTTGCGGAAGGTAAGGGTGGATGGGTTTCGGAAGAGCTTGCATGTCTGAAGGGGGTATTTGGTGGGTGCCGGAGGGGTGTTTGGAAGTTAACACTTCCCAGAACTGATCGTTCTTGGCTTAGGGAACGCAACTATTGGGAGATATTCAACAGTTGGATGTGGATTGATTCGATGTTATCTTTCATGTTTTTGTCCAATCTCAGTCCCAAATCTTTAAATGATTGCCGTAAGTCCAACTGTGAATCAAAGAGGTGTTGAATTTGAGATTGGTAATCATGTTCCACATAATCGTCGTCCGCTGCATTGCGATTAGCGGTAGGGTGAGGATCATTAGCCATATCTGTTGCCATAACAGTGTCAATACGGAGTTCGGTCTTGCCCTTCTTTTTTGGACCCAGTTTGGCAGAGGAAAGTTGAGTTCTGATACCACTTGTCACGTTACTAAATCGTCTTAGGGCCTTCTTAGGGCAGAATAGAGAATAGAAGAAGAGTTATGGGATGGAGAAATGAACTTGAGAAGAGAGGAAGAGGAAATAAGATTTATTCATTCAAAAGATGATCTGTACAATTATTCTCTTGATCCTAAATAGGTTCAAAGGAACAATGTTACAACGGTAACTAGACGAGGGCCTAATGACCGATTCTATTCCTAAACAAAAGACTTAGGAATAGAAGAGGGATTTAGTGGTGGTGGACTATTAAAGGATGTAACACAATCGTTGGGTTGATTTTTTAGGTAAATTTTGAATCGCTCAATGTGTTTCAACAATTTCTGCGATTTGACTCTGCGTGTACTTGTTTTATTCACCGTCGATAGTGTTATTCCTTCTTTTGTTTTTCCTGGTTTCTTGAAGTGCTACTCTTTGAGTGGCGTTGCACTATTCTTTAGTGATGATTCGTTATTTCATTGAATGATGCGTCATTTTTTTTGNGAGAAAATGGCGACTTGGGTCCCCAAAGTTTGGATAATTTGGTAATTTTGGTCCCCAAAGTTTCGAGTGGCAAAAACAGTCCCCAAAGTTTTGATGATTTGGCAATTTTGGTCCCCAAAGTTGCGTATTTTCGCAAAATATGTCCCCAAAGTTTGCGAATTTTGGTAAAACCGGCTCCCAAATTAATTTTCGTCCGGGGACCTAATTTGCCACAAATTACAACTTTGGGGACCAATTATGCCACACACACATAACTTTGGGGACTGATTTTGCCAAAATTCGCAAACTTTGGGGACCGATTTTGCGTACATGAAACTTTGGGGGCTGGTTTTGCCAAAATTGGAAAGTTTGGGGACCAAAATTGCCAAAAATTTCAAACTTTTGGGACCAAAACTGTCTTCCGCCCCAATTGTATGTTTATCGACATATTGAACCAACGAATTGTTGAAGTGTTTATTAGCATGGTCCAAATAAAAATGATCATTTTAGATATAAATTTAAAAGATATATAGTTGAATTTACTCATTTGTAAAAATCAAATATTATACAAATAAATTTACTAAAATATTAATATATTCTTATATATAAAAAATAAGAATAGTTATATTTTAATTGTTAGAATTAAGATTTAATTAATCATTTCGCAAATCATGATCGTCCTATTATTGATTTTAGTAACTATGATAAATTCGTGATGTTATAGTGATGAACACGCCGTTATTTTAATTTCGTGATCGCAACTCACCGTATTGTATTTTTAATAGTTAAACCAAACAAACCTGCTATTTTTTAGCAATAGATGACTGTACCACAATTTTGTTTCACTATTTCGTTTATTGAAAAAACAACAATTTAGCAAAATTATGATAATTTTGATTCTCAAAGTTATATCTATCACTATTAAGAAAGTTTACAGCTTTTGAACTCTACAACTCTTATAGTCAACTTTTCATTGATTTAATAAGTGACGTTTGCCTCTGGCCCCTAACTTACGTGATGTGTAAAGAACATATTATCCAATTTACGGAATTGCAAATATGATACATTTTTGAGGAAAAATATACATTTGTAGTCCTCAATTTCAATTAAATGTACACAATATATCTCAAGTTTCCAATATCGTTTATCATTGACATTCTAACGAATTCGTTAATATTTTATATTTTATGCATAATTCTCGAACATCAATAGTCAATGTTGTATAATTTTTCAAATATGTCCTATTTGCGTATTTTATGAACTTTGAGGATCACTCATGCTAAAAGAAAAACGTTTATTGGAAAACCGGGTGTTAGAATATCAGGGGTAAAAAACTAACATTATTAATAACTTAATGTATAATCCTTGCAATTTCGTAAGTTGGAGACATATTATTTACATAGTTTGTAAGTTGGGGGATAATTATACAACTTTTCTTGATCTAATAGATATGTGATTTTATATTGATCGATATGAAATTGATATGAAATTGATATACTTATGTATAATTTACTTGTTCATGACCAAACATGTGTTGCAATATTGTGGTGTTAATTGATTGGTTAACCATTCAATATATCGTCCGGTAGTCAAATTTCGCTCCGTACATGTATTTATCTTTTGGCCCTACTGGTTATTCTTTACCTCGGGACCAAATTGGTTATTGGGCGATAAAAATTGTAACAGGTGTACCTGAGGCTATTCCGGTAATAGGATCCCCCTTGGTAGAATAATAAAAAAAGTGGATTTTTTGTCATAACCCGAAGAAATTGAACTACTGAAACCGCGATCATGAGCAAAGGCATAAATAGAATTTCGCAAACAACTATTCAAATAGTTCGAATTGGTTTAGTATTGAATTTCGTACCGCCCGGTACCAGTTATTATAGTCAATTTTCGGGTTTTTTCAGGTTTAATCCTAAAAAACGAATTAAATATTAATTTTTTTAAAAATAAAATAAAATAAAATTTGGTACCGTCCGATATACCGTCTGGTATACCGGTCGTACCGCTCATACCAGTCCGAACCGGTACGTAATTTCGGATCGGTATGAAAACATTGATTCAAACCAAATTTTGTCTGTTCGTTTTAGTTTTAATGGTTTGGATTTTGGGGTGAAATGAAAATTAAGTTTATATTAATTATTTTCATTATATTATTATTTTAATTGTTTATTTATTATTCAATATCTTTGTTTTAGTTTTAAATTTATGAGAAAATTGCATAAATAGTCCTCCAATTTACGAGCTGTGTAAATGTCATACTCTCCAACTTATGAAATTGCATGAATGACACCTCAAGTTATTAAAACCGTTTGTTTTTTACCTATTGTATTTAACATCTGATTTTCCGCTAAGGTTACAAATATTTTTCATTGACATTATTCGTTCTCAATGTTCACAAAATATGCAAATAAGACTTTAATACGAAAAATTATACAAAATTGATACTCCAAATTCAAGAAATGTGCATCAAGACGTAAAACAATAACAATGTTGTTAGAGGGTCAATATTAAACAGTATTGTATATTTGAGGTGTCTTATATGCATTTAATTAAAATTTGAGGATTATATGTGCATATTTTTATTAACTTGAGGTGTCATATTTAAAATTTCGTAACTTGAAGGGTATGTCATTTACACCGCTAGAAAATTAGAGGGTCACCGGCAAACATCACCCTTAAATTTATATATTTTTAACTTTTTATTCCCTATAATTCTTTTTTACTTTTACGCTCTCTCCATATTTATTTTCATTTCATCTACTTGATATGTATGCCACTTCTCAGAAAATAACGCTATTGGTCCTCGTAGTTTGATAGTTATGACAAATTTAATCCTCGAAGTTTATATGTGGTATTTTCAGTTATCGTACTTTATGACATTTGACAAAATTGATCCTCGTAGTTTGATGATTGTGGTAAATTTAGTCCTCGAAGTTTATATGTGGTGTTTTCAGTCCTTGTACTTTTTGACATTTTGCAAAATTGTTCCTCTAAATTAAATCGAACAAAACAGATCCCCGTAATTTACACGAATTGCCAAAATTGATCCCCTTAATTTTGAGAAATTGTCAAAATGGGTTCTTCGAAATTCTAATGCCGTAATTTTCAACTGTTAGCTCTTATTTTCTTCTCCTTGACATTCTCATATTTTCTTCTCCTCATCTTCGTCGTTACCACTGCTCCACCGAATGCATGCATTCCTCATCGTTTTGTCTTCGTCTTTTAGTTTCCTTGCTAGTGTCGCTCGTGTACGGGTCGAATCGCAGAATTTGTTATTAGAATTTTGGGGGGTAGGGCTAAGCAATTTATTCTCTAAATTCAACAACATACTCTCAAAATCACGAAATTCTATCACAAATGAATTTCAACAAAACCTCTTCGATAAGCTACTAACGTTGTTAGAGACCAAATTTGCCGAAATTATGAAATTACGAGGACCAAATGTGCGATTACCAAAGTTGAAGAACTGCATTTGCACAAATTACAAACTACGGAGACCAAATTTACCACATACATACAACTTGAAGGACTTAATTTACCAAATGTGGGAAAATATGATGACTAATTTTGTCACACATAAATTTAAAGGATTTAATTTGTCACAATTACAAAAGTAGGAGGTTAAAATTATCAAAATAAGAAATTACGAAGACCAAATTTGTGTATCGTCCGTTAATTATGCAATATTAAAATATATTTTATCATACTAAAATTGTATATTATATAGTAAAATTCAAGATTTCTTACTTTATTTTATGATGATATGATTGTTTGAGATAATGGTTAGTTTTTTAAAATTTTAATCATATATTTCTTTATATTGTATTATATTTCCAAATAAATACAAAAATATAATCATTTTTATTTATCACATTTTATTTAATTTAATTTATCATGTGACAATTACAAAAAATATATATTGTTGTTTCTTTTTTTAAATATATATTATTTATAACTAACAATTTTGGATATTAGTTTTATTATAGATCATTTTTGTGTGTTTAATTTAATTTTCTATTAACTCGACACTATTTAGTCCGTGCCCAATGTAATAATTGGGAACATATGGCCCAATAAATTATTTCTGCAAATTCAGATGTACGGTATGGACAAGCGGATCATTGTGTTTTTTTGGTACTCAAATTAAAATTGTAGTGAGGTACGATGCGATGTACAGATCGTGATTTTCTTATGTTACACAAAACATAAACTTAATTGTGATGTGATAATCGTTAAAAAATCACGATATCATCACAGCTATTAAAACTAACTGTGGCCTCATCGTGATTTTAGAAAAGACTAATTTATCCTTAATTCTATTAATTATAATATAATTATATTTATTATTATATATATATAAGGGTATATTAGTATTTTTACGTAAATCGTGATCATAATATCACAACTTTCCCAAACATATTTAAAAATTCACGATTATCATATTTCACAACATCTCACCACACCTCATCACATCTCACCAGAATACAATTTTAAAAAACTATACCAAATAGACCAATTGTCTTCATTTGCAGAAAGAAGTCATAGTTTCTTCCGTACAATACAAGAATGATTTTAGCGTGGATTTTGATTTAATTTGTATTGGTTTCTCATTTCGGCGACATTGGGTGTTATGGGATCCGGAAAACTCTAGTTTTTAAGATGGAGTGACAATTGAAACGCGTTAGAACTATCTGTTTTTTGGGTATATTGGTAAAGCTTCGTATTCTTCATCGCTTAGTTCAAGATCCGCCTCTCCATCTTATTTGTCTCTCACACTAATTGCTCTTGTATGAATTTACGCATTCTTAATATTTGCGAAAAATATTGCTTTTTTATTCGAATTTATGGTATCTGATTGCAGATTTAATTTTTCATCTTTGAAGGAAGCCATTTTTGTTGTGGGTTATTTCCTTCATGGCCAAGGTTCTCTTTTTCGTTCTGTAAATTGATGTTCTATAGATGTTGTTGTGTAATGTCTCATTTGATTAAGGAACAACCTCTTCTTTAGGCACTTTTTGGAGTCCTTGAAGCTTTTAGTCATGCAGAGGGTATTCAAACCTTTGCATTGTTTTATCTTCTGAATTCATGTTCATTTTTCTTAGTTTTGTAGCTTTTTCGTATCGAATTTCGCCTTCGAGTCTAGTGCTGTTTTCAACTTTCATGTATCTCTAGTTGAAAGTTATTCTGCAAATATCCAAATGTGAAGAAAATTCATTGAGTGATCATAACCTTCAGTATCATGGGGGATAATGTAGTATTCTTGCTTTGTTGCAGAAGTTTTCGACTTCTTGTTTAAATACGATAGGCTGTATGAAATCCGAGATGTCGTGTTGAAATAGGTATAATTATCCCAAGGAAGTGAGAAGTTGTTTGGATTGGTTTATAAGAGGGAATGTGGACTACGGTAAATGATTTGTTCAAGTCTTTTATGATATGATATTCTCCCTTTATATGTTATATCCGTGCACACCCCCACATGAAATTGACTCGAATTTAGAAATTTAACTACTGCAGATGAATTTTTGTGTACCTCGGAGGTGGAACGTTCGATTCCGATTCTTAAGAAAGCGTATGGTGATAGCATGCGAAAAGTGTTACATGTAGGTCCAAGAACTTGTTCATTTGTTTTAAGATTGATTAAAGAGGAAGAAACTCAAGCATGGGGTGTAGAACCATAGTTCTTGCAAGAAATTGGTGCACGGAGGCCTTGCTCGTGTGCTCGATATTAAATTTACGCTTCCTTACATGACGAAATCGTTCCCGATTGTCATAATCTCCAATGCTTTCGATTACTTATTTCCAAAATATCTTAACAAAAAGCTTCCTAAATTAGCTAGAGTTTCAGCTGACGGTCTGGTCATTTTCACTGGTAATAATGGAAGCCATTCATTCCCTTTATATGCTTCATTTTTGCTAATATTGTAACATGGTTTGTAGGTAATCTGCAACCAATGTTTTCATATCGGTTCAGACCGGTGTGGTCGGCCGGTATATAAAAACAGGTATTTTTTTAAAAAAATTAATTTTTTATTTTTTATTTTTTCCAGGTCAACCCAGGAAGATTCAGATACCGGTATAAAAACATGGTCTGCAACACAAGAATCTCAATGCTGTGAATAAAAAGAAATTCGAGAGCTCGGTAAGTTGTGTTGAAATATCAAATTGTCATGATAAAATTTTGATTGGTTTACAAGAAGGAACCAAAGTAAATATCCGTCCACACTATGTCATAATTTAGGCTAGACTATAATTTCAACATGGTATCGTAACTAGTTCGATCAAATTCCTTATTATTAATACCAGGAAAATCTAGTTCATTTTAATTTAAAAGTTCAAATTTGTCGGCTATTTGGAATTGATGGGGTGTGTTGAAGTCTCAAATTGTCCCACATTAGATTTGGAATGGAATTTGGATTTGTTTATAAGATGAATAGTTATCATAGTAAATTATTTTTTCAAGTCTTTTACGTTATAGTCTCCTTCACTAATATGTTATATCCGTGTGCATTCTCATCATAATGTTGGTCATTTATTTAATTTCAACATAGTATCGTAGTTGGTTTGGTCAAAATCCTTATTATTCATACTGAGAAAGTCTGGTTCATTTCAATTCGCATGTCAAAATTTGTCTGGTATTTGAATTTGATGGAGTGTGTTGAAATATCAAATTATCCCACATTGGATTTAGAATGAAATTTGAATTGATTTATAAGAGTGAAAGTTACTATAGTAAATTATTTATTCAAGTCTTTTACATAGTGGTCTCTTCCCTGTAGATGTTATATATGTGTATACTCACGTCATAAGTTCGGTCAGACTCTATAATTTCAACAAGTTGTCTGGGATATGAATTTATATTACATGAGCTCGTTTTGTTTATTTACGTTGGGACGAATAAAGACAGTTTTTTCGATTGAATTTATGTTACTCGTTGCAGTTGAAGTTGAGAAGTGGAACATTGTGGTGTTAGGAATGGAGGTCGGGTGATAGTCGAAGGGCTCGATGGTGAAAGACCGATCGGGAGAAACCTAACATGAAGCGGTGATGTTGATCGACTTGGGTGTACGGAGATCCAGTCGAGATCTCCGTACGGATACTCGTTGCAGGTGTGTACAGAGATACAATCGAGAATGCAGTGACCTTACTGCTTTGGCAACAGAGTTGGGTTGGTATAATAACCGATGGGGCAAGGGAGGACGTGATGGCGATGACGATCGGGATGATCGGTCAAAGGGAAAAACTCGGGTGAAGTCAAGGTCATGTGGCGAACCGGAGTGTTGAAATTGCAGAAAGAGGGGGCATTTGAAGCGAGAGTGCAAGGAGAAAAGAAGGGATATATCGGCGTCGGTTGTCGAGACGGACGATGTACTAGTCGTGTGCATTGAGAGTCCGATTGAGTCATGGGTATTTTACTTAGGAGCATCATTTCACATTTCATCCGATTAAAGTATATTCGTTAATTTTGCGGCGGAAATCATGGAAAAATCTACTTGGCGGACGGGAAGGGGCTGAAAATTACATGTCGGGGAGAAATACCGATCAATTCTAACGGTCACAGTTGGTTGTTAGAGGATGTAATGTATATTCTCGGTCTTAAGAAGAATTTGATTTCGATTGGCCAACTTGATGCAAAGGGGTATCGAACGATTTTTGGAGGCGGATGTTGCAAAGTGTCGAAGGGATCGATGATCGTGGCTAGGGGAGTTAAGTCTGGAAGTGTGTATGTGGGGATCGGCACCATGGCGGACCGACCGGGTATCACAAAACGCAAGACTAAACGAGGACACGTTCGAAATCGACACAAGGGTAAAGATGCGGTAAAATCGGCATTGTCAAGTAGGAGTGGAACACCGATAAAGGTGGATCGGTCGGAGAAGTCTTCGGGAGAATCAATCGATGAGGAGATCGGTGATAGCAAGGTTGATCAGTCGGAAAATGATCCAGGTATGGACGATCAGACGGCAGATCGGAATACAGGGGAATCGTTAGCTTCTGCGGTTAGGCAATGGAGGACGAGGAAAGCTTCTGAGGAGTGGGAGTTTGCCCTAAAGAGCGAGATAGTGTCATTAGAGGCCAAAACTTCGGTTTGGGGAAGTTGACAAGGTTTTGTTATTTCGGTTAAGTTAGGGCTGGGGCATGCCCTAACTTGGTTCACCATGTGATTTGGCGAATGGGGACTTTCGAGGGTAGACACTTACCTCGAAAGTTGGCGGCTAGAGTTGTTCAACTCTCAAAGGGCATCATGTCGATGCATAAGTGTTCGACGCACTATTTAAGAAGAATGAAAGATCACCCAACTCCAAGTGAGAGATTGTTAGGAATGGAGGTCGGGTGATAGTCGAATGGCTCGATGGTGAAAGATCTACAGGGAGAAACCTAATATAAAGCGGTGATGTTGATCGACTTGATGGATCTCAGATCTATTAAGGATATGGATCGGATAATTGTGATGAGTCTATTTGATAGATGTCAGATTAAACTTGGATCAGATTCGATAGTATCGAGGGGAAATATCTTTTCTTAATTGACACATTAAATATATGGAATAAGATATTGAGATATATCTTGTTGGTTACATATATGGAAAATGATATTGAGATATATCTTGTTGGTTATATATATATGGAAAAAGATATGAAGATATATTCTGTTGGCGATATATATTGAAGAAGATATGAAGATATATTCTGGAGATATA
Organism: Utricularia reniformis; assembly: GCA_009725065.1. Lineage (NCBI taxonomy): Eukaryota > Viridiplantae > Streptophyta > Magnoliopsida > Lamiales > Lentibulariaceae > Utricularia > Utricularia reniformis. The sequence goes on along the minus strand of RWGZ01001109.1, from coordinate 179,618 downwards.
TATTGAAGAATATATGCAAATATATCTTGTTATATATATATATAAGATACGGTCAAAGATATGGAAAGAGAATATTGTAGAATATTCTGTAAAATATTTATTAGATTAGATCCTAGTTGAACTCTATAAATAGAGAACTCATGAAGACAATTGTAATCAATCAATTCTATTCTGCTTGTAATAGTGAGTTCCCGGCCGATGTTTATCGGTCATGTGGTTTTCTCGGTTTTGGGTTTCCATAGTAAATCTTGTGTCTTTTACATTTCTTCATTTACATTCTGTTCTCATCATATTAATTCGATCCGACCCTGGATAACGGGAATTCTTTTTCTTCTCCGGGAAGGAGAGAATTTTTCCCAATAGGTGGATTAGATACATTCTCCAAATGGGATTAGAGGAAAATGAAGCTGTAATCAAGAAGTATGAGCAGGCTCCAGCTAAAAGCTACTACTCTCCAAAATGCCAAATGATTCATCTTCAAGCCATATATGTGATTGATTTGTTTTGAACAAGTGACTCGAGTTATTTTTGTTTTTCAATACTTTCTTAATGCAATTATCGATCAGAATTCTCGTATTAGCATAAAATGATATTGATGTTATTGTGTTTCGAAGTTTGGAAATACATAGTCCAACTGGCATAACCTTAGAAACATACATGCAACTACCTAGTGTAGATGTAGCCATTAGGATGAAAAGTTAACCTGTTTCGCTCAATTAACGGTGATGGTATCCATACATTTATGAGACTGTCAGCATAGTGGAACAGACAACCAAAGTTTTTTGCAATGAAGAATGATTTTATGCATATATAATGTATCAGGGGCAAGATAGTAATTTCCATTGTTATAAAATAATACTGAATTAGAGTATCTCTTCTATAAGTCTAATCTTATCGAAATAATTGAGTAAAAGGTGAGATCAACCCAAAAACATTCAAATCTTATTTCCGTCCATCAATGTCCGGATATTCGTGTTTGAATTATAATGAATGTAGGCCCAAAACGTATTCAAGAATACTAGACATGCGTTTTGTTTTCACAGAAATATAACATATTCCTCGACGAAAATAGTTTGTTACATGTTTAAATAAGGAAAGTGAATCGATTATCATCAAGGCGAAGCCGGTAACTACTTCATCCCGAGTAATGTCGATTTATTGAAAGAGATGAGTTAGGAGGATGTTGCAATCCATCCATTGCCATGAACCCAATGTTTTCAGAAGGCTTCCAATGCCTTTTTCTTTGGTTTATGAACCAGTTGTTTATTTGTTTCATATCGAGTCCAGTTACATCTCCTAACACCACCTTTTCCGATTCCTGCATTGAACAAGAGATATAATACAACGAAATAATTCACTTTTATTATGAACTGAATTCTCGTACCGAAGGGTAAGGCCATTTGTAGTGTAAATTCCACCAAGTAAGAAGCTTTTGTCTTGATTCTCTAGGAAGTTTACCTTTTTTCTTTTTCTTCGAAAACTCTTGTTTCAAAGTGCTAAGATAACCACGATACTTACTTAAAAGATATGTTTTTAGTTCGGTATCGACACCTCGTGAATCCATCTCCGAAATCCCTCCGATTGTTTCGTATTCTCCGGCCCGACTAGTGTCGTTAGAAGAACATCCACCACCCGAGTTATCATCTGTAAAGAAGTTCATCATCGTCATTCATGATAAAAAAATATATGGAAAGTTCAATAATGGGAATTTGCAAGCCAGGCGAAAACATCGTTAAGGTGGGGTTTGATCGACTATAAATACGATGCGATCTAACTGTTGGTATAACAAATGAAATGAACAGAAAAAAATGATCAACATAGTACATGTAATGAGAAATCTTTTAATTTATTAGATTTGCGGTATCATAAGTTATTGGTTTGACGAATACTTTACAATATTGGATGCTTTTATTATAAAATGAACTATACGAATCAATTTTTGATCCTTTGATTCGTAACTTCAACATAATATTTAACTTTGAGGTTGTGTTTTAGGTTAGACCAACCCGGTTTAGACAAAAAAATGGTTTAAAGACACAACAAGTTTAGACAATAAAAAAAATCGATTTATGACTTGTGATGAAGTACTAATAGTAAACATATATATGAAAATGAAGCAATTCTGAATTGGGCATGACCAATTTGACTTACGGTATCTTGTAATTTATAATATAAGAGATATCATAAATAAATTAATTAATATATTTTTTATAACTTTTATAAATTGAATTATACATTTTTAGGACTAAATACACTAAAAAGACATTTAATTGTAGGAGTAGTCCTTTTTGTCTATGTACTCCTCTTCACGTGGTCATATTTTCTCCATGTTTAAAATTTACTGTGACGAGCATTTCAAGAATCTACCAAAAAAAGTAAAATCACTGTGTTTTAGGGTTTTCTATCTCTATTGATTTGAAAAGATGGTAGCAGTTAAAGACTTCTGTTCGCGTTGAAATAGGTATTGAGGAGGAAGAGGATTGAAAAGTTAAAACTACACTGACGGGACACCACCGCCGCCGCCGCCACAGTCATCGGGAAAGCCGTAGACAGCAGCAGTAGAGAAGATTGTGTTTGTGTATTTTAAAGTGTAGTACAATTGGGTGATGACAGGGGTTTGATTCATCTTGTTCTTTCCAAAATGAGTAACTCCATTTCACAGTAATGTTTAAGCATTTACTGAAAAAAGTGTCGGCCGCCATGGAAACACAGAAGAAGATGTATGAAATTATAAAGGTGTAGCTTACCGTGAGGGTTGGTGAGAAGATTTAATTCAGTTTCAACTCTCCGTATGAATTCCATTGATTCTTGCAGCGGTTTCGTGATTTTTGCCTTCAACTTTACGAGCATATCGGAGTAGATTTGCTGTTGCAGAAAGAAATGGTAAAAAAGTTTGAATGATCTTAACGAAGAAGAAGAAGATAAGAGTACCATGAAATGATCTAGTTCAGGATCATTTGAATTGTCTCTGTTTGGATCTCGATTCCGTATTTCAGAATCTTTAGTGACCTGAAGAAGATGCGCCACCATCTCCGGCGGAGCTCCGACCTGAAGCTTTTATTTCAAACGTAGGATTGAGTGTTTAAGGGAAAAGGGATTAGAGAATTGAATTATTACTGACCTTGTGACAGTCTATGTACGCTTTTAGCAGATTCGAATACTGAGGATGGGAAACAATCATTGCTTTCAAAGCTGCGATTTCATCGGAATATTCTCCGGCGAGGCGCCAATGATCGGTAATTTGACAGGCAGTAATATCAGAAGGATAATGATCATATCGCGATAACCCATATTCAGCTTTTACGGCAATATTCTGATCGTAAAGCTCTCCGCCGCCGGAGTGAATATTAAAACCAGTAAAGGGTAAGTGGGCGCGGTGGATATTATCGCCAGAGGTACCGGCGCCGTACAGATAACCACCGGGTTCTCTGGAATTCACGTTTTTGATGTATCCTTCCATTCTCAAGATCTAATAAACCCTAGAAAAAGACAGAATCAAAGGACTATAGCTGCTGAAAGAATTGAAAAACCAAACATTGAAGATGATGATAAATAAAGGCCAAGGATTCACATGGGGTGTCGCTTCCGAGAAAGGCGAAGGAAAATGCTTCTCATTTCCTTGAGATATTTTTTTTATTTAAAAATATTGGTAATTCCAATAATAATTATTATTTGAAAATGATTTAGATATATATATATAACATATTTTAAAGAATGAATGAAATATTATCAAATAATAAAATTTTATTTATATATATATTAAATATATAATTTTAATTGTAATGTTTTTTAAACAAAAAATAGATAATACATGTAGTTCCCATTAATGAATAAACTATGAAGAAACTTCCCCACAACTACACAATTTATATTTTCATTTCTTGATAAATTTAATTATGTATAATAATTCTAAAATAAAATTCTTATTAATTAAATTGATACAAAAATAACTCATGATTCTTTAAATCTATTTGTAAATAATAATAATATGAATACAAAAAATTACATAAAAAATTGATTTCTCTTTTTCAGTATATAAATTAACAAATCGGAGTATTTAAAATACAAGTTGCACATGTTTTGCAAAATGAACAATTTAATCAATCATAAAAATAATCAAGTTTGATATAACAATAACTTGAATACCTTAATGAAATATCAATTATTATGCGTTATTAAGCGAAAATTACTATCAATGTACATAATGTTTAAAATAGTCTAAGACTATGGTCTGTATGCATTCTCAAAATGTATTTTGATGTTTGAATACATTATTTCAGTTTTTACGTAGCATTACATCATTTACATTTTCATTGTAAACTGAATGCATTTTCAAATTATTTTTTGAATTCAGAATAAGATATGAGGCCAGATCTGGAAATCAGAATGCATTCTCGTTATTTAAATTATAAATATATCCTCCAGAAAATCATATTTTCTTTCAATCTCATATTTACAACGTTGTTCGATATATTTGTAAGTTATCTATTCACATCTATCTTTAACATGCACCCATAACTATATATAATTTTTTTTCCTCATATAGATGTTGTCAACGATAAGTCTAACTTAGATAAATCTGTTAAAAATAAGAAATGTAAGATTGATGAATTAGTGAAGGATATGAATAATAAAAAAATTATCATTTAAATTTAGTATGGATATAAAAATGGATAGCTTTGTAAAACATTATGAAAAACTTATCGTGGTGGTAAGTTTATTAATTGTTCTTTATTATATGTATTTTTTTATTAGCAATATTTTAAATTTAATTAAATCGGGTACAATTTTATTTATAACTTCAATGATAATAAATACATTATCCATCTAATTTTAACAGAACATCATTTTTATTCTACAATTTAATTTATTCATTACAGAACACTAAATGCATTCTTGATCTATAATCATATCATAAAAACACATTCTTAAACTTTATTCTATTTTTTAGAATACATGCAGAAGATAACATAAATGTAATGCATTCAAAATTTAGAAATTATGTATTTATCACACTAAATGTATTTTTTATATGAGTATTTTTGATAATTTGTATATTATGGTGCTAGAACTTTTGATATAATCATACAATTATTAAACTTTGAGATAATGATATTTATAAAAATTGTAAAAAATTAGATAGTTAATAACATGAATTATATATTTTTGGGATTTTAATAAAATTTATAAACTTTAAGTATATGTTCTTTATTTTATTTTTTGGGATACATCTTTAAATATACTCTTAATTAAAATGAATAAATATTTATTAGGTGTTAATTATTTTTTCTTACACGTCAATCACGTGTTGTTGTTAATTATTTAAGTTGTTACATTTATTCAACACTTAAACCGAAATACGTTGAAAAAGACACCAACTTTCTGACACTGACAAATCGTGCATCCACTCCATTTTGTAATGAAATTAATAAAGATATAAATATAGATGCAATTGATATTCACATTCGGATAAATCTCCTTTTTTATAAAAATAAATTATGATTTTCAATAAATAAATAATATAATATTTTAAGTAATAAAATACATTTTGGAATTTTGTGGGCAGTTTCCTAATTTCGTATCCACGAGCAAATATCACACATAAATTTCGCGCTACAATGAAGGTTTTGAAAGTGGCACAAATAAAATAACTATATGAGAGATTAGTAAAGTATCTCCTAAGTATTGGAATGGGTTTTATTTAAGAGAAAATTAGGACAGCAGACCTCTAATGTGATAGTGATATTTAAAATATTGTAAAAGTGATAGACTGCAAAGTGTAGAAATCATATACAAAATTTACGAAATTTTAAAACGGTTAAAGAATAATTATCGAGTGAATATTAACGATTTTCGTCATTTCTTGAGTAAGTGATATTGATAATTTATGTGTTATTTTTAAATTTTTCTAAGTTTGGGATATTGTTATTACATGTTTTAAAGGTTAATAAGTTAAATACAAACTATATATATATTTAAAATATTAAATAGTGTTAAGTTTAAAGATAAACACTTTTAAAATTTTGGGAGCCAATTACACGTTTATGAAACTTTGAAGACACTCAATTCACAACTTTAAAAAGTTGGAGTCAATAATACGCTTTTTTAAAAAATAAATTTTTAAATACATCACATGTTAAAAAATTTTATTGGGTTTTAAATCCAAAACCCATACAAAACGAGGTGAGTCGTGTTTGGTTTCGGGTTAACCACCAAATTTACACCCCTAGTTGCTAGGGATACGCATGGGTGGGGTTCAATCCGATTATGGTCAAACCCACCACCGATTCGTAATATAGAGTTAACCCAAACCCGCCCAGACGTAGTTAAATATCCATGGATCTTGATTCGTCATTGTTGTGGTTAAAAGACCATGGGTACTAACAGTCGTCAGATTCGTAATAAAACGAACTCAGTTTGAATTTGTTTGAAATGGGGGAAATGATGAAAAATGAAAGGAAAACTCGACACAACATATTAAGAGTGTAAACAGAAAAGGGAACGCTCTTTTGAAAAGGGAAAAGGAAAAAATACCACGTGGCTAAGAGCTGAGAAAGCTCTTAGCCGATTTATTAATAGAATAGTTCATTGCTACAAACAAGAAGGTTTATGAAGATAACGAGGTAAACCAGAAGAGGGTAAACCAGCAGAGTATTTGCTGATCTTGCGCGTCCAAAATGTCTTGTTTTATTTCATTGTCGAGCTTTGTATTTATAGAGTAAAAATCGCGTGTAATCCACGCGCGTCCACAAGCTCATTTTCCCATGTTGTGAAACGTGGATGGGCCCGAAGTACAGTCTGCGTGATAAGGCCCGAAGCGTGGAAGGTGTGATTAAGCCCAGAGCGCAAGACGTGTGGATTTAACCGTCTGGACCGATCTATCGTATCGTTCCGCCGAAGTAAAGGGCAACATGCAGTGCTGGCCTTCGGTCTTGACTACTGAGTAATGGGATTTTAACCAAGTGGGCCTTCTAGTACAACTATCTTTGTTGAGTCGAATTTCGAGTAGAAGTTGGATCTGGAGCCTTTAGGTTCGTCTTCAGTCACTTGGACCGGTCTGCAATGGCTTGGGCCTTATCTAGCTTAAGGCAAAAATGCTCGATCGAACGAAAGGATGACTGTACCCAAACCAGCTGTGACAGCGTCCCTAAGACTTATCCAGCACTTAGTGAAATTTAGAATTAATTTACAAATATGAAAAGTAGTAACAACTATGGGCAAAAGCGTCTTTTTGAAATTCAAAATAGCATGCACCCTTCCGTATTCTATAGAAAAGACAGGTCGTCAGACTGCAGGCGCATGCAGCATCACACGTGTCAGCTTGTGAGTGGCTGATAAGAGAGTATAAGAGCTGGGGTTTTGGTACTGTGCAACCATCGTTGTCATTTCTGTGAAAAATTACCCAACCCTAGCGCTCTTCGACGATTTTGTTCCTCTTTGTTGCGACTTTCCTTCTTCCAAAATCTTAAGGTAATTGCTTATGGCACCGCGTAATGCTAGGTACCTTGTCATTTATGAGATTGAAATCGAAGAACTTCGAGTCAAATTCTCCATCCCAACCCATTATTCCATCTGGAGGGGGAAGGAAGACGTACCATACTTCCTCCCCGCCGAGATAGATGTTCCTGCTAACGCATTGCCCGTTATCTATGCTTCTCTGAGGTGCGGCTTAAGATTCCTGCTACATCCCTTTGTAGCAGCCGTACTTCGGGAAATCCATTGTCAGACCTACGCTCTCTTTCCGGGTAGTTACGTGTACATAGTGGCATTTATTTTCTATTGTTATAAGCAGGGGATAGGCCAACCCTGAAATACTTTTTTCAACCTATTTTTTGTCGGGTCTCGAAAGGGGAAAAGGCTATTAGGCTGCCATAGGTTGTATTACATAGCAATCCGCACCAAAGAGTGTGCCATAGTCGACAAGGAGGACTTCTTTCATGAATGAGATTCCTGCTATGTTCGGGTAGATATTCTAAGGGATGACTTGTTGAATGTGTCTCCCTTAATCACTCATCCTGACATCGGGAAGTTGGATCGAAACCGATTCAACCCTTCCCACCAGGATATCGTCAATGCTTTGGCGATGTTTCCCTCTCCCGAAAGACGTCTTAAACGTATAGACATACTTCGGGAGAAGATGCTGCTAGAGATAGGGGTGGCAAGTAGGACCGGGGCCCTTGCCCTGAAGGGAATATTATCTAGTTTAGACCCGTCTGAAGGATCGGGTACGGGATTTGACCTATTTTAGTTCATATCTCCTGATTCTTATCGTTTTTCTTCTGCAGGTTCCACAGATACAATGTCTGGAAACTGTATGGCTGAGATGGCTGCTGATGCGAAGGCAAGGAAGGATGCTCTGTTGTGGTCATCTGGATAGGCATCAACTACCCCTGCGGAATCTTCACTATCCGCGGGTGGTTCTAGCAGCCAAAGGCCCGGTCCCTCAATGGTGGAGGTGGATGAGGGGATCTCGGCAAAAATCCGCTACTTGAGCCTACTAGCTATGTATAGGATCGGGAATAGTTCTCCTATGAGTCTTAACGTCATGCGGTTATTACTGCAGGGATCGATTAGTGTGGAGGATGTCCTCCCATCCTCCAGCTTGGGGGAAAATGTGTCGAGGCCCCCTTTGCCTCAGAATATGAGCAAACGGGCGCCCGAAATAGAGGCCTCGAAGTAGTTCAAGCGGTTAAAGAAGGCTGGTGAAAGCCTGCAGCCCCGATCCCCGTGAAGGGGATTGCAATTGGTGAGCCATCGGCCCCCACGCCATCAGACCCGGAACTTATTAGGGGGGCGATCCAGGAAATGGTGACTTCCTTCTCAAAGGCTCGAGGACTAAAGAGAACTCCAGTGTCATGGAAGGATGCTATGTTGGAGGAGTTCCGACTAATGGGGAGGAAGAACCCGATCGAATTGGATGGTCCAATCCCTGCTCTGGTGGCAGCCTAATTGGAATCCTAGGCCGTGGTAAGTTGTTTTTATATCCTCTTAATGAATAGGATTTAGATTAAGTCGGGATCGTTTTCGCAGACATGCAAAAGGAGTTTGGACCTTGCTTCAGCAATCCAGCTTAGCCGAAGTTCTGCTTCTGCTTCTAAAGAAGTTAAAGACCAACTTGCTTTGGCTCAGCGGCAAGTTGAGATCAAGCAGAAAGAGCTGGAGTCGCTCCAGGTCGAACGGAACCGTTTGAATAGAGAGCTGCTAGGAGCGGGCACTCAAGTCTCACTCCTTACTTCTCAAGCTGCGGAGTGGGAAGCGAAACATAAATAGGCCCAAACAGCTGCTAAATCCGCAACGACCCGTGTTTTGGAGTTGGAGCGTCAGATACAAGAGCTATCTGACGAAAGTAACAGACTTCTCCTTAGGTCCCAAGAAGAAAGAGATGCTTTAAAGGATGAACTGGTCAGGGGTAAAGAGGCGGTGGAAGTAGTGGTATGGGAATCCCTTCTCGGCTTCGCTTGGTCCCCGCTGATGTTTGCCTTGGCGGCAAATGTCTATGGGTCAAACATATCTCAATAAATGGATAATATAAAAGGTCAAATAGTCAAGAATTTTGGCCTAGACCCCGAAGATGAGCGCTGGTAGTTGATTGTCCCCCTCACCAAGGATGAGAACTTCAATTAGATCCTAATTTTGGATGAGCCTCCACTAAAGAAAGATCTCAACTTCCCTCTGTTTGATTTAATGGAAAAGTCTATTAATGAGGTGGTTGAGGAAAAGGAAAGGAAATTGGAAGATCTCAAAGCATGGATTGCTGAGAAGTCTGATGAGACAGATAGAGAGGAATGACAAGTTGATTATGCTTTAAACCTTAGGTTCCCCTTCAGTATTTTGCTCTTGATGTAATTTTTGCTTTTCAATGTATTTTTTTTCTTCTAAGTATACGTTCGGGGTCCATATTAAACCTAGACCGTCCGGCCACCTTAACTTAGATTGGAAATCTGCTAGGCTTAATAATTTAGGGGGAACTTAATGGATCACTCTTTTATTCCGTCCCTGCTAACTATTATGACTTTGGTGGCGTTGTCTCGGTTCTTTATGAGTCTTATGGCAAGCTTTGTCAAGCCCCGATTCTACATAAGTCTCAAGATAGGCTTGTGTTTATACTTTGACTGACTAATTATGTCCTCGTTATCTCTTTTATGGCCAGAGACAAAGAAGCAAGAGTTATTTCCGAAGGTGAATTCCATCGAAGGGGATGTTAAGTTCGCAGTGAGTTCTGAGAGTTTTGCGATTCATCTAAGTACTCAGTAAGTGTGGAATCATCTGACTTGTCAGAGCGGTCACAACTACTTGAAAGCCTTATGGATGAAACCACTTTGGTCACCAATCCAAACTCGTCCAAAAAAATCTAACTTCAAGATCAATCACTCACCTAGCTAGAAATAATTTGTATTGCACCTATTGTATCTTTTTCATAATTTGAGAAACATTTTTATGGTTCAGAATTGTCACTAAATGTCAAAGACTTTACAAAAAATATTGCCATAAGTTCATAATGTTCTAGGTTCGGAGGATCTCATTCTCATCTAATATTTCCAACTTATAAGCTCCAGCTCCTAAGTTTTTCAAAACTTGATAAGTCCCTTCCCAATTTCTATCTAGCTTCCCAACATTCTCTAAACTCTTACATTCCTGAGAACAATGTCGCCTTCTAAAAACTCTCTGGGTAAGACGTGCGTATTATAGACCCGCTCCATGGTTCGTTGATAAGAACACATGCGTGCATAAATAACATTCCTTTTTTCTTCAACCATTTCAAGATCTAGGGATCTCCTCTCATCGTTCAAATGCTCGTCATACTGAGTTATCCGAGGTGATCGGATGGCAACCTCTACAGGACTGACTGCCTCGGACCCTTACACCAAAGAGAATGGAGATTATTGGGTCGTTGAGCGGGGTGTAATCCTGTAAGCCCATAAAACCTCGTAGATATGATCGGGCAACATTCCTATCAAATCTTTCAACTTAGTCTTCAATCCCTTCAGGACTCCGTGAGCCCGTTGGTTTGGGGGTGGGCCACTGACGAAAAATGCTGAGCAATGCCTAACTTGGTACAAAGATCTCGAATAGACTTTCCGCGAAACTGGAGTCTATTATCAGATACAAATGCTTGGGGTACATCGAAGCAGCTTATAATGTTCCTCCACAGGAAATGCTTGACCACTTTCTCTGAGATAATAGCTACTGCTTCTGCCTCAATCCATTTAATATAATATTCAACTACCACAATGCAGAATTTTCGTTGTTTTACTGACCGAGGGATAGACTCCAAGATATCAATTCTCCATCTGTCAAATGGACAAAGGAGTAGGGTCATCGATAGAGGAGCCCTTGGCAGTTGTGGGACCGGAGCATGATACTGACAAGCACCACAACGTTTGGTATATTTCTTAGAATCTTCAAGAAGTGTTGGTAAAAAATACCCGGCCCTGACAATGCGATGATATAAAGATCGGGCTCCAGAGTGGATACCCCATATTCCTTCATGAACATAAATCATGACAGGTTAAGCCTCAATAGGAGACAGACATATTAAGAGTGGTCCCTCGAATTTCTTTTTAAATAATCGCCCATAACTCAAGACATATCGTTTAGATCGGATTTCAATCTTCCTGGCCTCAGATGCGTTCTCAGAAAGGTGGCCATTAGTTAGATATTTAACGAAGGGGTCCATCCGCATGGGTTCCCTGGGAGAGTTAGTAGCATTAATGTTCAAGCCCTGGAGTTCATGACATAATGCCCCTATTTCTTCAATTGATTGTTTGGTCACGGATATCTCGACCGAAGGTCGATCTTGAATATGCACCGATACAGTGCCCGGTCCAATGTTTGGTATGCCTGCGGCCAATCTGGCTATTGCATCAACAACCTTGTTTTGTTTTCACGGCACATGATCAAGTGAGAATTCACTGAACTTTTTTGACAATTCCATAACTTTAGCATTATGCAACTTCATTTTGGGTTCATGTGTTTCAAATCTCCCTGCGAATTGTTCTACCACCAACTTAGAATCTGAGAACATTCGCACTTTAGCAACTCTCATCTTTTAGGCTAGGGTCATTCCCAATAATACAGTCTCATATTCCACCATGTTATTTTTTTCAGAGAATAAGAACTTAACTGCAGAATGAATGACATCACCTTGTAGCGTAGTGAGGGTAATGCCCACCCCTTTTCCTCCGAATGTTGATCCATCGATCATCCTCTTGGTTTAAGTATATGGCTGATCGGGTCATTTCGACTACGAAGTCAGCGAGAACCTGAGCTTTGATCGCCTTTCGGGGCAAGAATTCCAGATACATTGAGCTGATCTTGATTGCCCACTTTGCTAATCTCTCATTCAGATCTGTCTAATTCAGAACTGTTTTCAAAGGCTAATCAGTATAACCATAAACCATTCGGCCTTCATAATAATGATTCATCTTAGATATAGCTCTCTTCAACGCTAGCATGAAATTTTCCAGGGTGGTGTATCTAGTTTCAGTCGATACCAAGGAGTGACTCACATAATAAACATGTTTGTGAACGTCATCCCGAATGGTAACTAGAGTTGGGCTGACAACAGGCTCTGATACAGCTAGATATAATCCCAAAGGTTCATCGCATGTCAAACTCACCATCATAGAGGGAGTACTCAAGTAAGTTTTCAAATCTGAGAAGGCTCGATCACATTCTTCGGTCCAATCTAGATGACTCGTTTTTCTCAATACTCTGAAGAAGGGCAATGCCTGATCTGTGGATCTAGAAATAAATTTGTTTAACGCAGCAAGACGGCCAGTAAGCCTCTAGAATTCCTTCTTATTTCTCGCAGGTTGTATATCAACGATAGTCTAAACTTTATCAGGGTTAACCTCTATGTCTTTCTCAGAAACGTAATATTATATGAATTTGCCACTTCGAATCCCGAAGCAGCACTTGTTTGTATTTAGTTTGAGTTTATACTTGCGGCATACTTCGAAACAGCTAGACAAATAGGAAATATGGTCTTCATCATTCATAGACTTGACAATCATATCATCAGCATACACTTCCATCATGTGACCTATCATGTCTCTACAGATTTTGTTGATCCACCTCTGTATGTTGCTCCGACGTTTTTAATCCGAACGGCATAACCACATAACAATAAACGCCATCTTCGGTCATCAAAGCCGATTTATTCTGATCTTCTTCAGCAAGGAAGATCTGATGGTACCCAGAGTAGGCATCCATGGTAATCATCATTGTACTGCCAGCTACAGCATCCACCAAACGGTCAATATGTGGAAGGGGAAATGCATCCGACTCGCAGCTCTTGTTGACGTCGGTGAAATCAATGCACATCCTCCATTTCCCATATGCTTTGGAGTCCACCATTGGATTTGCCACTCATTTAGTATAGTGGATCTCTCTAATAAACCCGGACCGCGGCAATGTATTCACCTCTGTCCGGATGACTTCAATTTTCTTAGGAGAATAGTGTATCCTCTTTTGCCTAATAAGCTTAGCTCCGAGTTTGGTGTTGATCCGATGTTCACTCTCTAATTGGTCAATCCCCGGGACATCGTCCGGGGTCCAAGCAAATATGTCCACATGGCTTCTCAGTAACCGGACAAGTTCTTCTTCAAAAGCTGGAGCCAGATGTGCTCCGATGCGAGTGGTCTTGGTTGAATCCTCTTCAATCAAGTTGATCAGTTTGAACCCGATGGGTTCCATAGCCTGTCTCGGGTACGGTAGCTCTTTAAGAAAATCCACCCGAGCCCTTTTGGTGTGTGCCAAAGTTAGGCACGAGCTCATGTAGCACTGTCTTGCTACTTTTTGGTCCCTCTTTATAAAAATAACTTCATGAGTAGATGGGAACTTGAGGATCATGTGATATGTAGATGGGACCGCCTCGAACTTACTGAGATCGGTCTGTCCAATAATGACGTTATAAGCCAGATCAACTTCCACGACGATGAATTCCAACGTTTCAGTTCGGTCCTTGCATTAATCCCCTAGAGTGACTAGGAACATAATCTTCTCGCACGGGATGACACTCCTGTGGTCAAATGCTCAAATGGTGATGTTAGCAATAGGGAGATCGTGACTGGCAGCTCCAAGCATTTTAGCTACTTCGTGCTTCATCCGATTCCACGACGCCCAGTGTTTAATAAGATCTTGTGGACCCGACGATTAGCGATATTTCCAGTGATGATTAGAGGGTCACATGGATCAGTTATTCCTTCCCGGTCAGCTGCGGTGAAAGTGATGGCGTCCTCAAAAGCGGAGGATCGCTTCGTTGGTTCATACTTAACCAGCGTCACAGATTCGGAGCTCTCAACGGAGTCTCCACGCGCTGCTCTCTTTCGGTCCCTGACTGATTCATTTATTCTTATACCACCGGAGATACCATAAATATCTCCGGCCACTTCTCTTTCTCTAGGCACTACCTCATTTTGGGGAGGCTAAGTGTCCATTTCAGCAGATGGAGGAGAGGGATTCTCCTGTCTTCAACCCCATTCTGCGGGGCTATGTCGCCACGACCCCGACATCTTCGTCTTTGGCTCTGACCACGGTTATCTCGATCATGCTGGCCTCTTTCATTCTCTTGCGGAGGTGACCTTTGGTCCTCCGCTCTATCATTATAATTTCAAGGATGTCCCCCGATCGTCTCTTCCCCGTGGCCTATGGCGATTGTCATCCTGATGGCCTCTTCGGGCGATTCAGTTCTCTTGCCCTTAGAATCGTCCTTTATGGGTCTATCTTTTGTCATTGCCGCCACTGTCTTCTGCAGTAGCGAGCACCTAAATGTGGGGTGATTGTGATTATGATGCAACTCACAAAACACCCGATTGTCCTCCTTCTTCGGGGGGATATTCTTCTCAGTTACAGCCGCTACTTCTCGCGGCTGCTTCTTAGGGTAAGAAAACTTATGATCACCCACGAGCTAAGAATTCCATTTAGGCTTCCGGTAACCCGCTCCCAGCGCCTCATCCACCTTGATGTACATGTTGATTTTCTGAAAGAGCTTTCCCAAGGTGGATGGTGGGCTTTTAACCAAACTGGCAGAATGCCCGCACGATCCTAAGACCTGCTGCATAATATTAATTTTATACATGAGTTCCAATTTAATACACCGGGTGGTTCTGTTGAATTTCTCCATGAAGGATGGAGACTCATCTTTGCCGGGATATATTTCAGATTATATAGTTCATGCCTATTTCGGGGTGGTCCTACATTTGGAGCAAACTGCTCATAGAAAGCCAGAATAAATCCGCCATACGACTACATGGATCGGGACGGTAGGTTCTTGAACTAGGTCCGGGCATCGTCTTGTAATCATGCCGCGAAGATGCGGCACTTCAATGAATCAGAGGCCCGAACCGTTCCCATTCTCAACTCAAAATCTACGACGTGATCGATAAGATCTGGGACTGCCGCACATATCTCTTTAGAAAATGTGAGCATCAAATCTCCCAACACCGCGGAAACACCGCCAGATTGCCGGGACGACGTTTGGGATGTATGTAAGTTGTGCCACCAATCGTCATCCTTGCTCCGCATGATCGGGGCCTCCATTGCTATGTTAAATAAACTAGGATTGTGCCCAAGATTGGGCCCGCAATCCCTCTGTGTACGCAGAGTCTCCAACTCCCTGGTAAGTTCGTCAATATGCCTTTGCATTTGTTCCTGATTAGTCCCACGAACAAGAGTTGGAGCTCTAGCTGGAGGAGATGGAGTAGATCGATATCTCGGCCTCCTCATCATTACACCGCGCCTTATAATCTCCTCTTCATCGGAGCTGCGCGCTTCAGGGTCAACACTACTTTCCACTTTTGTTCTACTTTTCTCCGACGTAATCTACAGCACTACTTTTCTGACAACAGCCACCAAGTCCTACAGAGAGAAAGTTGGGGCTGGAAGGCGGTTGGTAAGCACATCACTATCGTTCGTCGAAATTCTGGTTGTCATGCCTTTGATTATCATATCTCTGGGAGAAACCTCAAATGGGGATTAGAAAAGTGTTCCCACTGACGGCACCAAACTGTTGTAGTCAAAAGATTAGGTGTACCAACAGTCGTCCGGTTTGTAATAAAACGAACTCGGTTTGAATTTGTTTGAAATTGGGAAACGATTAAAAATGAAAGGAAAACTCGACGCAACAAATTTAGATTGGAAAACCTATTGGAAAAGGGGAAAAACCACATGACTAAGAGATGAAAAAGCTCTTAGTTGATTCATTAATAGAATAGTTTATTGCTACAAACAAGAAGGCTTATGAAGATGATGAGGTAAACAAGAAAGCGCAAATGGGGTAAACCTGCAGTGTATTTGCTGATTTTACGCGTCCAAAAAGTCCCGTTTTATTCCGTCATTGTGACTTGTATTTATAGAGTAAAAATCGCGTGTAATCCACGCCCTGTAAACGCCTCTGATAAGGTCGTTTTCCTATGCTGGAAAATGTGGATGTGCCCGAAGTGCAGTCTGCGTAATCAGGCCAATAGCATGAAAGACATGATTAAGCCCGGAACACAAGATGCGTGGGCTGTAACCGTCTGGATCGATCCATCGGATCGGTCCCCCGAAGTATATGGCAACATGCAGTGCTGGCCTTCGGTCTTGACTACTGAGTAATGGACTTTTAACCAAGTGGGCCTTCGGGTCCAGCTATCATTGTTGAGTCGAATTTCCAATAGAAGTTGGATATAGAGCCTTTAGGTTCGGTTTCCATCACCTGGGCTTGCATGCAATAGCTTGAGTTTTATCTAGTTCGGGATACTGGATTCCGAAGCTCTCATCATTCATATATTTTTTGTATATAATTTATAAACAGATCTAAATTTGTTTACGTTTTAGACTATTAGATAAATTGTAGTGCCAAAAAATCATATTATTTTTAAAAAATAAATAAAACAAAAAACCACTTTATAAAATAATTAAATATGTGTTAAATTTAAGGTGATAGATTAACAACGTGGAAATTTGAAGTTCACAAAATTGTCATCTTGTAAAGTGGTCCAAACTTGTCCTTTGAAATAAAACCCAACAAACCATCCCTTTCCATTCTCCAATTTGTTATTTTGCTACTAATGATTTTTTTAGATGTAAAATAATAATAATTAGATAACACAACATTGAACAAAAACTTTCATTAAGTATCAATGACGAAAGTTAATTGGACCGTAAAATGTCGCGAATTTTTCAATTGATCAATTTGAATATGTCAATCGTTTCTTGATGTTATCAATATAGTTAAAACCAGATCGTATCGGCCTGTTCATACAGTTTAATTGTGAACCGACCAATAGTCATATCTAGTTTTTTCAAAAAACATAAACAAAAATTGTTTGTAACCCCAAAAAACAATATTGGAATGTTAAAATCGATTAACTAAAAACCTATTGAATCCGTCTAATTAATTTTAAAAATTTAAAATATATCAATTTATATTATATTTATCTGGATTTAATAATGGTTCAATCTCTATTTAAAACATTAAAAATTAAACATTAATTCTATCACTACAATTTTGAGAACATTATATATTATAAGTACAATGTATAACGTTAAAAATAATATGTCTTACATCTTGGTTGCAAGATTCGTTAAAATTCGTGCAATTCAGACCACTAGGTATTAGATGCACTTGATACGTAATGAGTGTGTTATTATTAATTGTTATTATATTTTAAAAGTATAAATAACAAAAAAAAACTAAATTAATTTATGTGAAAATTTATGCAATATAACATGTTATATATAAAAATATTTTGAAATATTATTCTATTTTCGAATTAAAAAAGTAATATATTTATATTAAAAATATAAATGATTATATAAAATGATAGACTTACATACGTTATAAATACATGGACCATTTTGCAAATGAATGCCCTTGGGCTCCTATTATGCAAATTATAGGTTTCTGACAACCTATGTTGCAAAATTAGGCCAAATCCAAGTACAGATATAATGTATGGACCATACTTGTTGCGATTGTACATATAATTGGTCCATACATTTTAATGATACGGGCCCTTTTATATATTTTAATATTTATTTATTAAATATTGGTATATTTTCTTAAGGAGTGAATTCAAGGGATGTTCGTGAGTGGGAAGAACACTTTTTTGTTGATCCGATTATATGGATACATTTTATCAGAATATTGATATGAAATCTACAGAATTAGTTGATCGATTTTTGGATCGAATATCCAATCAATTTGTGGATATCCTACTGATATCGCCATGAGAAATTTATTATTCGAAGATATATATATTTCTATATAGTTATTCCCGAGTCGAGATATGAAGCAATTCGAGATATTTTGATGTTTGATATGGCTTATAGCTTTTCATGGTATTTGGATCGGGTTACTTATTTAGTGGATCTTTATGCTTAATTTGGAAATTAATGAACCATTAATTTAGAGATTAATGGATCATTATTTATTGGACTTCATTATTGATAGGTCTAGTGAGTTATCATTGAGATTGACTAATCACTTATATAAACATGATTAAAGTGTTAATGAATGAGTTTGACGGTCGACCTAATGAGGGTTTTATTGATAACATAATGAAGGAAGCTATCATTCATTTCTTTTTTCTCCCGGGAAACCTACGACTATGCCCACCAAAAGATGATCTTTTTCCTTTTGTTTTCTACATCGTGTTCTCCTATTGTAAATCTACGAACTTGACGTTTATAGTGGATTCAAATGCTACGGTCGGGGTGGTTTTTTATCATTTCATTTATAGAAAGTTTTTCCACCTATAAAAATTTCTTGTTCTCGTATTAAAGTTTAATTCGACCTCTACCCGTAAAAGGGGGTCTAAATTTTGTTATTGCTGATTTTTAGCGGTGATAACATTGGCTATTTTGGTTAAATAATGCGTTTCGAAAAATCCAATATTGTTTTAGGGCGAATAGCGGACGCCGTCCGCGGAAAGCTGACGTNAATGAAGAGTTTCGCGACCCTTGGAATTATGTTTGAGGATTTGGAGTTAAAGAACATTATTAGACTAAGGTAATTGGATTAAACTCTATTTGATGGTAATATTATTGATAGAAATGAGTATATCGTGAATGAGGTATCTAATTGTTTTTCTTAATCATCCGAAATGATATTCGTTCGAATAGTCTTAATCATCCGGAATGGTATTCGTCCGGACTTCTAGCAGTTGGTTATTAGTCATAGCATCACTTTGTCTACTATTGATGATTAGTTGATCATTCTAAATTCATTTATAGAGTTATTTATCAACAATACTTGTTTGAAGTTATATATCGTGAAGGGGACATCGAATTTATATATTTATTAATTGCCCAGATTGATATTCGTCTGAAAATTTAATTTTATGGAACTCCCCTTCTTCAAATTTATTTTAATGATCGTTTGGAACGGTATTCTTTCTGAAATATATATTTATGGAACTCGCCTTCTTAATTCACCTACGACATTATTGAGTTGAACTATTAAGCCCCGGCCATTACATTTTATGTTAGTCGGATTTAAGAACAGTTGTTGCTCCCGAAGGATCTATTTTCTCCTAATATCTTTGGGAGATAAAAAAATATTCAGTAATTTACTGGTGGTATTCGTAGAGGTGGATTTTCTTATCATCCCTTATAATGATATTATAAAGTATTGCTTTATATTTGTTCAAGCCGATTGTATCCAAGCTTCATTTGATGATGAAGTTTCCTATCTCCTCGGGTATCAGAAAGATGAAAGGGAACCCGGAGTTATCACCACATTCTTGTTGTAATGTCATGTGTCAATCGGTATAGAAGGGTTCTAGTACGAAGAAATCAGTTTGGATTGTGGATGTTTTATCAGAAAACATGAGTTGATTCAAATGATGAGGTCTTCTCGGAAGTATAAAGAAAACGATAAGCAGATGAAACATGCGGTTATTAAAGCAGTTTGAAATGGAGATGTCAACAGAGATTGAAAATGATTCATTAGAAGAAGCAGAAGTTCTCCATGAAAAAGAAAATGCAATTGATGAATAGATTGGAAGTTTGTTGCAGGCATGACTCATCGAGCTTGTAAGATATGTATATTGGATCACGAATCAATTGGTTGTCCCAAAGTTGAATAATAACTGGAGAGTTGGTATGATGATAGATTCGAGGTGCGATTTTGAGTTTCTTAATTATGCCTTTTGTTTTGAAGAATGAGGGAACCACGTATCAACCTAGGTGGATTCATATTTAAGGATACGCTCGATGAATGTTTGAAAGTCTACATCAAGGAATGCAGACAAAGAGTCTACGGAAATCATGTTAAGCATATGAACGAATGTTTTAGTATCCTGCGAAAGTATCGAATTATGTTCAGCTCTCCTGGATGGGCGTTTGTGAGAAAGGGGAGGAATGTTCTTGGTCTTATGTGTCTGCAAGATGAATAGAAATTAATATTGTTCAATGTCGATCAGCTTGTGAAAGTTTGATGGAGTATTTGAGTAAAGAATCGTTAATGTCGCCACCTTTCCCTGGGGAGCCGTTGGTTTTATAGTTTGTACTGTCAATAGAAGTTTTGAGAAAGCTGACTCGGTTAGACACAATCACAAATAGCATCGGTCACTAAATAATGTTAGTAGGAAACTACCAATGGCCGAATCTTGATACACTTACATTAGTTCTATTCGGGAAGGAGAACAAAGATCATTTGAGTGTGAATTTTACGAAAATGATGGTATATGTAGAATATTAACTGGCAATGAGAGACCGATTAATTAGTTTCTTTCAGGGAAACATTCTAAAGAATTCAGATATGATGTCGTAATATTACCGATAAACACTGGGGACTTATGACTACAAACACTTGGTCAATATGGAAGGACATGAGGATGTTATGAGAGTTTTGAATTGAAGTGATAATATTATGATTGTGATCCGTTAACCAGTAATAGTGACGAAGCAAATATAAGGAATCTAGAGTTTATTCCACTTGGAAACTTATTGAATGAGTGAAATATATTGTTATGAGAATCATTCCTACATATTCTGGATTAGCAGGACGTTGTGCCTATCTATTCAAGGAATTCATTTATCTTTTGCACTTATTATTTTCTATCTATTGGAAATTGAATCAATGTCAACAATTTGCCTATTGGAATATGGGGGATCAGTATATTAATTCTCCTTACTATCAAGAAAGTTGAGATGAGTAAACATGTTGCCAAGTTGTACTTTGAATGTGATATTTCATATCGGATTACATAGGTGGTAAGAAAATGAACGTATATGATCGCAAATTTAAGCGGGGAGGAGCTGCCACGGACTTGGCATATTTCCAATTTGCGCAAGTATTATGTATAGACATGACTCATCGATCTTTCTAAAATAAAAATTTTCCCCTTTTTCTTGTGGTCATATTCTAATTCTTTAAGTATCTTTTTTGACGACATGAATTCAATCGACTAGGGGACTGGTAAGGTAGGATTAGGTCCATCGCATATTAGCACGAAGGAGGATGGAATAAATTAAATAGGTTATATTAGAAATGCAATGTACCACCTGTCATATAGTCGATCATTTTTAAACTCGTCAAATTAGATATTATGTCAAAATATTTTGAACATGATGAGTCATCCTGTCCACGGCAGAATCGTCTGTACATAATTACTGTTGGAATATGCTAAGGGGCCCGTTTATTGTGACATAGCCGGCTTAGAACCGAGCATATTTCCGTGGCAAATCAGGGTGCAAGTATATACGTGACTCCTCCATGACACGCCGGCGAGGATTGCGCCCTCGTCAGAGGCTGGTCCATTTCCGCATGGCACCGTCTTATGGACGGGCCGAATGACGCCGTCTTATGGACGGGTCGAGAGTGCGATGACATCGTCTTATGGACGGGCCGAGGAAGTAATGACGCCGTCTTATGGACGGGTCGAGAGTGTGATGGGCCCGGGTGCAAGTTTAAACCAGTGGCAAAAGTGTGTTGGCCCCGGGTGCAAGTTTATACCGACGGCGAGAGTGTGATGAACCCAGGTGCAAGTTTATATCGGAGGGAAAGTTTGATGACCCCGGGTGCAAGTTTATACTGGTGGGAAAATGTGATGACCCCGGGTGCAAGTTTATACCGGAGGGAAAATGCGATGACCCCAGGTGCAAGTTTATACTGGTGGGAAAGTAAGATGAACCCTGGTGCAAGTTTATACCGGAGGGAAAGTTTGATAACACCGGGTGCAAGTTTATATCGGTGGAAAAGTGTGAGGACCTCGGGTGCAAGTTCATTCCGGAGGGAATGTGTGTTGACCCCGAGTGCAAGTTTATACCCGAAAAGTAAACGTGATGGCGTTACTTGAGGCCCACGGGTGGTTGTTGAGACCCGAGTTATGAAGTTAAGTAGAGCGCTACTTGAGGCCCACGAGTGCTTGTTGGGACCCGAGTTGTGAAGTTAAGTGTGGCGCTAGTTGAGGCACGTGATTGTTGGGTGCTAGTTGAGACCCATAAGTGAGGGCGATATTGGATGTTTATTGAGATCCGTGAAAAGACATCTGCCTTCTCCGTGGCCCTCAAAAGTCCACCTAAGCCAAGGTACTGGATCTGCCTATGCGGGATTATACCCAATCTAAGTAAGGGGTGTTGGGCGATTTTGGAGGACCAACACCGGGATTTCATGGATTCTCTTTATGCTTGGTATTTTCGTGGCATAACAAAATGGCTAAGCGGTATTCTTATTGTATTATAGAATGATTTTTCTAATTTATGATTGGATATTTTCGTTTACAATCAGGATTACCAAGTGATGGTCCAATGACATACATTTCATCATTTTTGCTCAGATAATTTCATTTACGATCGACATTACCAAGTGATGGTCATACGACATGGATTTCATTATTTAAGATAAAATATTTTCATTTACGATCAAGATGATCAATTGACTGACTTATGACGTGGACTTCACTAAATTTTATTTATTACTAGGGACTCTCAGTTATGACCCCCAATAACAAGGAATATTTTATTATTTATGTTCAGAAAATCATAATTATTATATGAGGAATTGTGAAGTAGTTTATTCGGGCATATCAAGATATTCTCGCATACCAGGAGTCTTATCGATTGTTGGAAACTATCATAAATTTTAAAAACAACATATGAAACAAAAAGTCATCGAAGACTTTTATAGAGTTCATAGATAGAGATTTTGGAGAATTATAATGACAAGTTCAGTTATAGGAAGATAATATCCACACTCATTAGTTTAGAAGTATATATGAAGATTCATGAGATGATTGTATTCATTCAGCAATATTTATTTATTTGAGATATGCTTATTCATTCATGCATGATATATTCAGTTACAAAATGCGATACTATTATTGTGAGTTTATTGCAACAATATTCTCAGGGTAAATTTATGATTTCTGTACTCGAATATTTCGACTACGCAAATCAGAGGACTTCTGATATCACCCTGATATATTTATTATTCGATGACACATATATCTATATAATCATTCCCAAGTCGAGAAATAAAGCAAATCGAGATATTTTGATGATTGACATTGTTTATAGCTTATCGTGGTATTTGGATCGAGTTACTTATTTATTGGACCATTGTGCCTAATTTAGAGATTAATGTGTCATTATTTATTGGACTCCATTATTGGTGGCCTAGTGAGTTATAATTGGGCTGGACAAATCACCTATATAAACATGGTTAAAGTGTTAAGCATAAGAGCTTGGATTCTTGACCTAAGGAGGAGGCCGCTATTCTTTTCTTTTTCTCCCGTGAAACCTAAGACTACGGCCATCAAAACATGATCTTTTTTCTTTAGTTTTCTACATCATGTTCTCCTATTGTAAATCTATGAACATGAAGTTTATAGTGGATTCAAAGGCTACGGCCGGGGTGGTTTTTTATCCTATCTTTTACAGAAACGTTTTTCACCTACAAAAATCGTGTCTTTTTACTTTTTGCTTTCGTATTACTTTTTCGTTCTACCCTTATCCGTAAAAGGGGTCTAAATTGTGTTATTGCGGAATTTTAGCAGCAATAACAATACTGCAATAATATTTTTATCAAGATCTGGTTATATTTTGAAAATCTTATCGTTTTGGTATTATCTCCGGTATCTTCATAATGATTGACGAATGATTTTTATGTCTTATTATGATATTATTCTTCATCATGAAAAGAAAAGAATTTGAGATTCTAAATTACCAGTGACATATGATTTTCAAAATTTTGACTGCCAGTTATCGCCACCTTAAGAATGAGTTATTTAATCCATATAGAATCTTATGGATAGCCGGAAACTAACTGGAAAGATTAAAAAGTGATATATGAAGTAAAGTTGTTTGTCTTCTATGAGATACGCAATTGTCGGAATTAAAATTCTTATATATGATCAGAATAGTCAGAAAATTGTCGTATGGATGACACGAGGGTGATGTATTACCTGTGATATATCATTATCAAAGACTATGATGCGGAATTTTTCAGTTTTCAGCTATGAGCATATTTATTTGGTTATAAATTAGAAGAAATTGATATCACAAAATATTCTTATTCTCTATGGAATTCAATCAAGAAATTTTATTGAATCATTTATATGTTTCATACATTTTATCTATGGCTTTAGTGGTTTAAGTTTCGATACTCAAAGTCTAGCGAAGGTTAAGGCAACTTGATGGATTATTTATCGATATAGATTTAATGTATTTAAATCGAAAAGTGGAAAACATGACTTTTGGAAACATACCATTGTTGTAAAAAAAGAAGTTGTTGTGGAAAAGAAATGAGTCGAGACCAAAGAATTAATTATAGTTATAAATGGAGACACTACAAAAATGAACATTAGAGTAACGATCAAAATGTCACACAAGTTAGCTATCACCGAATAACCATGGAAATCATGAATTTTCTCTAGAGTCAACATGAAATTCCGATGTAGACTCTTGTTTTTGGATGATAGTCTTGTCTTCTCATCAGGTGAAGAGTATATTTATGTGTCGACACTCTCATTCAGTAATCAAGGCATCCTTAATGGTTATACGAACTATCCGGGTCTTTTACCCATCATTCAAGGAGATTCGAGCATTTCGTGAAGTAGTCGTTTCACCCTGGTTTCCATGTTGTTTGAGAAATATTACATGTCTTCATCGATTAAAGCTCCTTATTTCGATCGTGTGGGTCTGCTTTAATGAGGTACCATACAGTTAACATAATGACGATTATAATGAAAACCAATAGAGTTTCGCAACCCTCGGAATTTTATTTGATGATTCGCAGTTAAAGAGCATTATTATACTAAGGAAATTGGATTAAACTCTATTTGATGGTCATATTATTGATAACAATGAGTATATCGTGAATAATGTATCTAATTGTTGTTCTTAATAATCCGAAATGATATTTGTTCGGAATAGTCTTAATCATCCGGAATGGTATTCGTCCGGAATAATATTTATAAGGACTTCAAGCAATTGGTTATTAGTCGTAGCATCACCGTATCTGCCATTGGTGATTA
The DNA here is from genome assembly GCA_009725065.1 of Utricularia reniformis. Classification (NCBI taxonomy): domain Eukaryota; kingdom Viridiplantae; phylum Streptophyta; class Magnoliopsida; order Lamiales; family Lentibulariaceae; genus Utricularia; species Utricularia reniformis. The sequence goes on along the minus strand of RWGZ01001109.1, from coordinate 154,152 downwards.
ATTGATCATTCTAAATTCTTATATGGAGTTATCTAACAAGGTTACTTGTTTGGAGTTATATATCGTGAAGGGGACATCGAATATATATATTTTATTACTTACCCAGAATGGTATTCGTTCGGAAAATTATTTTTATGGAACTCCTCTTCTTCAAATTTATTTTAATGATCATTTGGAACAGTATTATTCCGGAAATATATTTTTATGGGACTCACCTTCTTAAATCACCTACGACATTATTGAGTTGAACTATTAAGCCCCGGCCATTACATTTTATGTTAGTCGGATTTAAGAACAGTTGTTGCTCCCAAATGATCTATTTTTTCCTAATTTCTTTGGGAGAGAAAAAAATATTGAGGAATTTACTGGTGGTATTCGTAATGGTGGATCTTCTTATCCTTCCTTATAATGATATTCTTGGGAGGAGTGTTTTATATTTGTCCGATGGAAAAATGTGATGCCGCGGTGCAAGTGAGCACTGCGATGACCTCGGGTGCAAGTTTATACCGACGGGACAATGTGATGCCGCGGTGCAAGTGGGCACCGCTATGACCTCGGGTGCAAGTTTATACCAATGGGACAATGTGATGCCACGGTGCAAGTGGACACCGCGATGATCTCGGGTGCATGTTTATACTGACAGGACAATGTGATGCCGCGGTGCAAGTGGGCACCGTGATGACCTCTGGTGCAAGTTTATACCGACGGGATTGTGATGCCGCGGTGCAAGTGGTCCTCGGGTGCACGTTTATACCGACGGGACAATGTGATGCCGCGGTGCAAGTGGGCACCGCGAGGACCTCGGGTGCAAGTTTATACCTACGGGGTCATCATAGTGCAAGCTGGCACTATGATGACCCCGGGTGCAAGTTTATACCGTAATGATCCCAGGCGCAAGTGTATACCCGAAGAAAACACGCATGTGAATGAGGGGTGCTTCGTTATGAGTAAGATAATCGGATGGCAAGTTATTTTAATTGAAGTGTCTCGCTCAAGAAATTCATCGCAAATAATCCCGTTCTTGTCGGAGAAAGAAATTATTAAACCACATGTTTGTGTGGTTAGCAATCTATCACCACCGAAGGGTGAAATCTATTAAAAGATCGGAAATTTTCGATTGTTATTGCAATGGCCGGGGAATAACCCTGCGATATCAACCATCATTATCTGTGATCGTATTTATGGTTTTCACTTGGATAAACGATCAAAATGGCCAAATACTCGCATTATGGTTTGCATTCAACAAAATTTTATGATTACTGGGGACTCTTACCCATTCTCGAAATTATCGTAAAACTTTATGTGATTATTTGGGATTCTTACCAATGTTCGGGAATATTTGGGATTCAAATCATGTCGAAAGATTATGTATCTTTAATCGACAACTTAATCATATGAAAAGTTATTATTATTTCGCAGATTAACTTCTTGATTCAGATTTTTCGGAGTTAGAGTTTACTTAAACTGATTTTTTTAAAGTGATCACATATATTGAAAAGAAATAAAAGAGAATTTCAATATATGACGGGGAATACAAAAACGAGAGAGATTACAAAAGCGAAGATTTTATATCCGTAAGTTTATTTCATCTTTTTCTGGGAGTATGAGCTTTCACCATGTCCGCTCTGGAGCTTCTTTATTATTTTTATTGTTAGAGAAGTAGGTTAAGAACATCCTCTAAAATCTCTACGGCAATGAGCTTCTTCGAAACAATACCCGTCATTTCAGTTTAATTGCGCTGTTAGGCTTCTCTCATAATTGCAGGAATATTGTGTTATTTACGATAAGCATAACAATATTTATTACCGGAGAAATTATGAAGGCACATTATGTCATGACTTCATTTGTTAAACTTGCCAAGTGATGGTCCAATCGCACGCATTTCGTTATCAACGCTCTGGTAATTTCATTTACGATCAAGATGACCAATTGATGATCCTACGACATGGATTTCGTTATTTATGATCGGGTATTTTCATTTAATACAAAGATGATCAAATGACTATCTTATGGTGTTGACTTCACTAAATTTTATTTATGACTGAGGACTCTCAGTTATAACTACAATTATCGTAAAAGTGCCCAACAACGAGGAATATTTTATTTGCATTCATGTAATCATAATTGTTATACGAGGAATTGTGAAGTCGTTTATTTGGAAATATCGAGATATTCTCAGATACCAGGGGTCTTATCGATGGTCAGAAACTATCAGAAATTTTAAAGACAACATATGAAACAAAAAGTCATCGAAAACTTTTATAGAGTTCATTGATAGAGATTTTGGAGAAGCATAATGTCAGTTACAAAATGCGATGCTATATTGTGAGTTTATTGCAACAATATTCTCATGGCAAATTTATGATTTGTGTACTCGAATTTTTCGACTACGCAAATCAGGGGACTTCTGATATTGCCATGAAAAATTTATTATTCGATGATACATATATTTCTATATAGTNACTAACTATTTGGTTAAACATTGCAGGATTACGTTACTGACTTCTTAGTGATTAAGAAGTGCAGTATACTGGTGGTGACTGTTTACTGTACCGTTGTCTTAACTTCCTGTTAATCTGTGTATTCTGTGTTTTTAGTTGGTTCTGTGTTCTGTTTTGTCGAACATTGCAACTAAAATAGTGAATAAATTGCAGGGTGTTGGAAAGTGGATTGCCGATACGATCGTGTCTTAACTAAGAAGACGTGATCGGATACCACTATAAATCTGGTGTCATTTTATCGCTTTAGAACTTAGCTTAACTAATAGGATTAAAATAACAACATCGACAACTTGAACTTGCATTCCACACTGAAAATTGTTAAATTTCTAGAGTCGTGTTAGTTTAAATTGAGAAGTGTGCTAGAATATAATGTATAAGAGGGAGGAAACCACACCGTAAAAGACTTGAACAAGTCCTTTACTATGGTCCACATTCTCTCTTATAAACCAATCCACACCACTTTCAATTTCCGATGTGGAACAAATTTCATTATTTCAATACACTCCCTCAAGTCCAACTACCGATTATTTATGATATCACTTCTCTTATAAACTAAAAAATTTATATTTCTACAAACGATGTGAGACAATATTTCAACACTCCTCCTCAAGTTGAACTGGCCTTGATCTGATTCATACTTACTTCAATATGCTTGGTAGTACTCGAATCATATGTCGATCTATTTTTGTCGCCTAAGTTCGATGCGCTTTTCTACCATAGTTTTTTTTTCTAAACCTGTACGGATCAGCCCGAAACCCTGTCCATGTAATCTACATTTAAAAGGTTTGGGCCAAACCGATTACTCATGATATCACTTCCCTTATAAATTAAAAGATTTATATTTTCACAACCTATGTTTAACAATATTTCAACACTATCTATAATGAAATATATAAATCCATACGCTTTGTGCAACTGAGCCATCTAAAGATTCAAGCTTGTTCTATTCTTGTTCAATTTCTATGATCGACCTCATCGATCATTGACAAAATCACTAGCTAACTTCCAACTAAGGCTCATCACCCTACACCAATCATTGGATCATAGCACAACACCTCTAAGAAAGAGAGCTACATATTTACATATATCTTGAGAGAGTAACATCCATATGAATACGAACATAAATAATTGAAAGAAACTTGCAATAACCCGTTTTGTTTGGGAATAGATTCCAAATGCAAGCGAACTTTCGAAGGACATTCCAACAAAAGAAGAGGTTGCTCCACGATAAAGACCCTTGACCTGTTAAGGATCTTGCAATTGGTGAAGTCTCAAGAGGCATGATGCACATGTTAAACCAATAAGTAAATCAATTAACTAATGTTCCTAATGTTTTTTGGGTATGATGAGCAAATGAGAAGGAATAAGTTTTATTCAATGTATGAACACAAATGAATTAAAGGGATGAATAAAAATAGGGAAACATGTAAACGGGAGAGAAATTTTAACAGAAGATAAGAAGCATACTCCTTCAGTCTTCAATATACTGAAAGCACAGTGCAAAGCACCTCTAAATTTCATACCATTTTCTCCTGTATTATGCTTCTGAAGCTGCACCTGGTAATAAAAATCAGTTTAACGATCAGGGCAAACTGACATCACTTAAAAAGTGGCAACTGCTATAATAACAGCAAACAAATTAGCCTCGTTGATGATTATATATTACCCGTTTTCTACACGATATGTAATTCAGGCTGCATATCAAAGCATAGGATTGAATGGCGACAATTAACCATGCAAATTAACATTCATAAGTGAGGTAACTGGCACAACATGATGAAAACAGAAAGAATAAAAGATAAAAATCACTGAAAAATCTGTGTAACTATTAACCCTTCAGTCAATCATTACTGCAAAAATGAAGAGGGTAAGTGGGGGTAAAGCCTATAACTCGGAGGACATTATGATAATGCACTTAGTAACGCACAAAAGGAATCAATATTTTGCAGTGTTGGCATCTTTGCATTACAAAATCATGTTTTCACATACTGGAGATCATAAAACTATCAAATGCAAGTATTATGAGCAACGAGTAAGATGCTTTCAAACGGACGAAATGGGGATGTCGAATCACGTACCTTGATAGTGTCAAACGGATGACCCACGACGACAGTTGCAACTCCGGCCATCATACCGGCTACATACTCCTTGTACCCAGATCCATGTCGCGAATTTTCTCATCAATTGATTATAAGAATTTCTCCAATTTCTCAAATCGGAGACCCGTATTGTACAAAGTGCTTCTCGATTACACCCATTTCAATGTAAGATCTTTACAAGGCTGGATATGGCTACCCATTATCCAAGGAGTCATTATTTGACTTAGATTCGGCTCGCCGCCGTTGATGTGATTATTGAAATTTTTGTTTCATATATAGTTTACAATGCAATCTTTTTTCAATTTTATGTTAATTACACATATTCCATGGAGCCCAACAAAGGTTGATGTACAAATGGGCATGAACACTTGAAGTGGTTAGTAAAGGAGTAGAATGTACCTTTGTTAAATATGATTAGCAAATACTATCAAACTTCTAAATCTTAACATTTGTCAAAACCCATCATGTACTGTTTCTCTCAACCACAAATTAATCAGTACATTTTCTACATTATACTTAATGGTATAGGTGGCTTAGGGTCATTTCAATAGGTCGTGTATTCAACCTATTAAATCTATTAGCCCATACGGATTAATCCAACATGTTGACGTTATATTTCAATTCGTTAATAGATTGATCTATCAGGATTGAGCATTAACCCAACCCAAGTTGGCCTAAATGAGTTATTTTAGGGGTGTTTATGAATTGTGTTTGCAAATAGCTCGTCAACCCGTTGCAGGTCACATGTTCATTTGATCAACCCAACCCGTTATTTAATTTCAATAGATTCGACCTACAAATGACCTCTAATGACGAGTTGGGCGGACCCATTGTCACCTCTACTTGCATGTACATTTTATGCTACCATGTTTCACAATGGAAAATAGTGTGCATTCTTAACCTGATTCAAAAACAACAAAAATGCACCTTTATACATAGATACCATGTTGCAAATATCATTTTATAAATTCACATGAATTATGCAAAAAATCATCAAAAACTCACATTGACAAATCATCTTCAGATGTCATGATGAGCAATGAAAATTTGACACTCAATCGTATCATCCCACTCTCAACGCATAGCTTAGCACCTGTGACAACCCAATGCCCTGGTGAATCCTCAGGTCCCCTCGCTACTTCCTTAGTATCAACAAAATGTGACATTATCGGGGCTCTCGATGGAGATGGCGGTCCTCCGGGATAAACAGCCGAGTTCAAGTTCTGTTTCGGTAATTCATTAGGCTGATTCAAAGCTGAACTGAATGGAGAACTCATTAGCATTGATGATATAAGTCCTGATTTCTTTGATACACTCTTTGTTGCTTCATTCCATTCTGACCTCCGAATTTTCGCAGATTCAACTTCAGAGAATCCAAGCCTTAAGAAAAGTACATTTTTCATTCCAATTACCTTTATTTGGAACCAAGCCTTTGTCACAATGCAGGCAGGCTCATCGATTTGAGTACCATGGTACTCCACGGGGTAAGTGCATATGTGCGAGAATATGCTCCATTTGACGGGCACGAAGTAGCCCCGGTCCATATAATCATCATGCAGCTCGTGTTCGTGATATAGAGAAAGGTTAAAAGAAAGGGGACATGTTGAGAGATGCTGCAGATGTAATGCTAGATAATCATTCTTCTTGCCTTCCAAGAATAGACGAACCCCAGTTACCGGTCTCTTGCTCGTATCAACCTACATCGCACAAATAGTGTTAAAACATAACATTTGCCCCACATCGGAAGTGGAATGTAAACTGGATTGGTTTATAAGAGAGAATGTGGACCATAGTAAATGACTTGTTCAAATCTTTTACGGTGTTGATCTCCTCCCTCTTTTACGTTATATCCGAGCACACTCCCCACATAAATTGACCCAACTCTATAAATTTAACATGTATTGGAGCAGGTTCGGAAAATCCTCAGTGACATTGCCTAGGGTTAATTACCGGTTGGTAATCCACCGATTTGAATGGTCAAGTCCAACTTGTTAGATGGTTAGAGTTGAGGGGGTGTGTTGAAACATAACATTTGTCCCACATAGGAAGTGGGATGTAAATTGGAATGGTTAATAAGAGGGAGGGTGGACCATAATAAATGACTTGCTCATGTTTTTTACGGTGTTGGTCTACTCCCTCTTATACGTTATATACGAGCACACTCCCTACGTAAATTGACCAAACTCTATAAATTTAACAAATAGCGATTTTTAATGCTTGGAACTACAATATTTCTAGCTAAAGAATAGTAGTTAAGGTACTAAAAGTGGAAAGACTGGTATGATAAAAATGTTACCTTTATAGTGTTAACATAAAGTTTAGGCCCCAATGGCTTGAACTGAAGAGATGGAGATGTTTTTTTCTTGAATGAAGGTACAAGAGGAAGGACACTGAAAGCAGGTGCCCATTGCTGTGGCAGCAACTGATATTCCAAAAACTGCGAGAGTTCCTCGAGAGGAGGTTTATCTACAACAAACTAAATGATCTGAAACGACCCTCTTGTAATACGCAAAATTTCAATAAATGATGAGAAAGCATGAAATGAAATGTGTATACTTACATCGTAGGTATAAGTTAATTGCTTGGCTTAAGAAACCACCACCTTTAATGCCACCCAAAAGGGATCCGATAGGCACAAGAGACATCGAAATAACATTTGGAGATTGCGAAACAGTTGGAAGCCATTGATCGTGACTTTGATTGGTAATAAAACCTCCTCTTCTTACATGAATTGTCAACACATCCTGTACGTCGAAGGGGATATAACTAAGGAAGTCGAAGAGATGATAATTGTCATAAGAAAGCTTACATTGTTTGTGGAATGAGAAGTGACAAGTGGCCTTGTAGCACTACCAAGAGGTATACGATGATCCCAAATCATGGATTNTATTTTAAAAATTTAATTTTTAGGGTCATGTCTGGTCGGGTTTCCGGGTCTGACCCTGAATGTGTCCGTCTCGATGAAAAATCTTCATTTTCCATCAATAGCTTAATTGTGTTGTTAGTTCGTCTGAATAATATACATGTTTAAACTGGTAGTGGTGAATTGACTTATTTTGAAAAAAAATTTGTAGACTAGTTGATTAAAGAATATCAAAAGCGATAACACCCTGAAGAGCTCTATACGACTGATTTATCAGTGCCTCTTAATGATAAAAAAGTATTTAACATAGAGAAATATGGCTGGAAAAAATATTATGGCCTTGTATCATTATTTATCTCACAAGTTGAATAATCTGGAAGAACGAAATACTAATTTAGTTCGAAAGTTAAAAGAAACCAAGGGGAGAACTGAAGAGCTGAGTACAACTGCAGGACGATAGAGGTACAAGGAAAAAGGAAAAGGTGAAGGATTTTGGTTTTAAAATTGTTGTTTAGGATTTTGTTTGAGTAGATTGTGTAAATTTGTGTAGGAAGAATGAAGACAAGAGAATTTAGCTGGTCCAGTTATCTGTGAATATCAATATAGAATGGTTAAGTTACGATTCCTGGAGATAGATGTAAAAGATAACAGTTTTAGATTGATTCCAATTGAAAGGAAAAGTCTCCGCCTCGATGAAAAATCTTCATTTTCCATCAATAGCTTAATTGTGTTGTTAGCGTTTGAATAATATACATGTTTAAACCAGTAATAGTGAATTGACTTATTTTGAAAAAAAAAATAGTAGATTAGTTGATTGAAGAATATCAAAAGCAATAACACTCTAAAGAGCTCTATACGACACATATATAAGTGCCTCTTAATGATAAAAAAGTATTAACAGAGAGAAATATGGCTGCACAAAAAATTATGGCTCTGGATCATTATTTATCTCAAAAGTTGAATGATCTGGAAGAACGAAATACTGATTTAGTTCGAAAGTTAGAAGAAACCAAGGGAAGAACTAAAGAGCTGGGTACATCTGCATGACATGTAGAGGTGCAAGTAAGAAAAAGGAAAAATGAAAAAGGAAAAAGGAAAAAGGAAAAAGGAAAAAGTGAAGGATTTTGGTTTTAAAATTGTTCTTTAGGATTTTGTTTGAGTAGATTGTGTGTAAATTTGTGTAGGAAGAATGAAGACAAGAGAATTTAGTTGGTCTAGTTATATGTGAATATCAATATAGAATGGTTAAGTTATGATTCGTGGAGATAGATGTAAAAGGTAACAGCTTGAGATTGATTCCAAGTGAAAGGGAAAGTGTTTGCCTCGATGAAAAATCTTCATTTTCCATCAATAGCTTAATTGTGTTGTTAGTTCGTCTGAATAATATACATGTTTAAACCGGTAATAGTGAATTGACTTATTTTGAAAAAAAAATTAGTAGATTAGTTGATTGAAGAATATCAAAAGCGATAACACTCTAAAGAGTTCTATACGACACATATATCAGTGCCTCTTAATGATAAAAAAGTATTAACAGAGAGAAATATGGCTGCACAAAATATTATGGCTCTAGGTCATTATTTATCTCAAAAGTTGAATGATCTAGAAGAACGAAATACTGATTTAGTTCGAAAGTTAGAAGAAACTCAGGGGAGAACTGAAGAGCTAATTACAATTGCAGGACAAGTAAAAGTACACGTAATGAAAGAGGAAAAGGTTAAGGATTTTGGTTTTAAAATTGTTGTTTTGGATTTTGTTTGAGTAGATTGTGTGTAAATTTGTGTAGGGAGAATGAAGACAAGAGAATTTAGTTGGTCTAGTTATCTATGAATACCAATATAGAATGGTTAAGTTATGATTCCTGAAGATAGATGTAAAAGGTAACAGCTTGAGATTGATTCCAAGTGAAAGCAAAATGTCCGCCTCGATGCAAAATCTTTATTTTCCATAAATAGCTTAATTGTGTTGTTAATTCGTCTGAATAATATACATGTTTCAACCGGTAATAGTGAATTGACTTATTTTGAAAAAAAAAATTAGTATACTAGTTGATTGAAGAATCTCAAAAGCGATAACACCCTAAAGAGTTCTATACGACAGATTTATCAGTGCTCTTAATGATTAAAAAATATTAACAAGTAGAAATATGGCTGCATAAAATATTATAGCTCTAGGTCATTATTTATCTCAAAAGTTGAATGATCTAGAAGAACGAAATACCGATTTAGTTCGAAAGTTAGAAGAAACTCGGGGAGAACTGAAGAGCTAATTACAATTGCAGGACAAGTAATGAAAGAGGAAAAGGTTAAGGATTTTGGTTTTAAAATTGTTGTTTTGGATTTTGTTTGAGTAGATTGTGTGTAAATTTGTGTAGGGAGAATGAAGACAAGAGAATTTAGTTGGTCTAGTTATCTGTGAATATCAATATAGAATGGTTAAGTTATGATTCCTGGAGATAGATGTAAAGGTAACAACTTGAGATTGATTCCAATTGAAAGGCAAAGTGCCGCCTAGATGAAAAATCTTCATTTTCCATCAATAGCTTAATTGTGTTGTTAGTTCGTCTTACTAATATACATGTTCAAACCGGTAATAGTGAATTGACTTATTTTGTAAAAAAAAATAGTAGATTAGTTTATTGAAGAATATCAAAAGTGATAACACCCTGAAAAGCTCTATACGACAGATTTATCAGTGTCTCTTAGTGATAAAAAAGTATTGACAGAGAGAAATATGGTTGCACAAAATATTATGGCTCTGGATCATTATTTATATCAAAAGTTGAATGATCTGGAAGAACGAAATACTGATTTAGTTTGAAAGTTAGAAGAAACCCATGGCAGAACTGAAGAGCTGGGTACAATTGCAGGACAATGATAAGTACAAGTAAGGAAAGAGGAAAAGATGAAGGATTTTGGGTTTAAAATTGTTATTTTGGATTTCGGAGTAGATTGTGTGTAAATTTGTGTAGGAAGAATGAAGACAATAGAATTTAGCTGGTCTAGTTATATGTGAATATCAATATAGAATTATTAACTTATTATTCCTGGAGATAGATGTAAAAGGTAACAGCTTGAGATTGATTCCAAGAGAAAAGCAAAGTGTCTGCATCGATGCAAAATCTTTATTTTCCATCAATATCTTAATTGTGTTGTTAGTTCGTCTGAATAATATACATGTTTCAATCGATAATAGTGAATTGACTTATTTTTTTAAAAAAAGTTAGTATACTAGTTGATGAAGAATCTCAAAAACGATAACACTCTAAAGAGCTCTATACGACTGATTTATCAGTGTCTCTTAATGATAAAAAAATATTAACATGGAGAAATATGGCTGCACAAAATATTATGGCTCTAGATCATTATTTATCTCAAAAGTTGAATGATCTAGAAGAACGAAATATTGATTTAATTCATAAGTTAGAAGAAACTCAGGGGAGAACTGAAGAGCTAATTACAAGTAAAAGTACAAGTAAGGAAAGAGGAAAATGTTAAGGATTTTGGTTTTAAAATTGTTGTTTAGGATTTTGTTTGAGTAGATTGTGTGTAAATTTGTGTAGGGAGAATGAAGACAAGAGAATTTAGTTGGTCTAGTTATCTGTGAATATCAATATAAAATTGTTAAATTATGATTCCTGGAGATAGATGTAATAGGCAACAGCTTGAGATTGATTCCAAGTGAAAAGCAAAGTGTCCGCCTCGATGCAAAATCTTCATTTTCCATCAATAGCTTAATTGTGTTGTTAGTTCGTCTGAATAATATACATGTTTCAATCGAGAATAGTGAATTGACTTATTTTGAAAAAAAAAAGTTAGTATACTAGTTGATTGAAGAATCTCAAAAGCGATAACACCCTAAAGAGCTCTATACGACTGATTTATCAGTGTCTCTTAATAATAAAAAAATATTAATAGGGAGAAATATAGATGCACAAAATATTATGGCTCTAGGTCATTATTTATCTCAAAAGTTGAATGATCTAGAAGAATGAAATACTGATTTAGTTCGAAAGTTAGAAGAAACTCAGGGGAGAACTGAAGAGCTAATTACAATTGCAGGACAAGTAAAAGTACAAGTAAGGAAATAGGAAAAGGTTGAGGATTTTGGTTTTAAAATTGTTGTTAAGGGTTTTGGTTTTAAAATTGTTGTTTAGGATTTTGTTTGAGTAGATTGTGTGTAAATTTGTGTAGAGAGAATGAAGACAAGAGAATTTAGCTGGTCTAGTTATCTGTGAATATCAATATAGAATGGTTAAATTATGATTCATGTAGATAGATGTAAAAACAACAGCTTGAGATTGATTCCAAGTGAAATGCAAAGTGTCTTCATCGATGCAAAATCTTCATTTTCCATCAATAGCTTAATTGTGTTGTTAGTTCGTCTCAATAAAATACATGTTTGAATAAGTAGTAGTGAATTGACTTATTTTGAAAAAAAATTAGCAGACAAGTTGATTGAAGAATGCCAAAAGCGATGGCACCCTAAAGAGCTCTATACGACAGATTTATCAGTGCCTTTTGATGATATTTAGAAATATGGATGTACAAAATATTATGGCTCAGACTCATTATTTATCTCAAAATTTGAATGATCTGGAAGAACGAAATACTGATTTAGTTTGAAAGTTAGAAGAAACACATAGGAGAACTCAAGATTTGGGTACAACGGGATGAATGATAGGTAGAGGTACAAGTAAGGAAAAGGAAAATGTGAAAGATTCTGACTTCAAAATTTGGGGGCTAATGAATGACAAATATCATTCTTATTTTTAATAAAAACTCTTTTATTTTATAATTGATTTGAGGTATATACTTAAAACCAATGTTTCATACCGATCTGGAATTTCGTACCGATCCAGACATGTATGGCCAGTATACCGCAGTATACCAGCCGGTATAAAATATTTTTGTTGGATCGACCTGGGAAAACTTGGATACCCGGTACTGGGTGGTACAAGTCAAAATACCGATGGAGCACTTAAAAACATGGCTTAAAACACATTAATTGGAGCTGAGCACTTTTTGAAATTAATTATTTTGAAAATATACATGAAAATTGTGTTTCTATATATTCTCTCAATTTCAAATCTCATATTCCCATTTTAGTAATATATTATTATATCCAAAATAAAAATGCATCAATTTAAGATAATAATATTCAAATAATTCTTATAAAAGCATGAATTTTACATCACACTAATAAATTTTGAAGTGAAGAGAGGGATTATGCAAACAATATTAGAAGAAGATTTGTTTTCAAACGTGACAGACGATATTATTGAAACAATACTCTCGTGGTTACCCATACACAAAGTTTATGCAATCTCTCAATTGTCATCTACATTCAAAAATGCTTGGAGATTATCTCATGACCTTTCATTCGACGTAGAATTTTCGAAAAGATTTGTAAACGATGAATTAAAGGATACAGTCTTCCACAAATTGATATCGGGGCATTATGGAGTAGATGCTAGAAGATTCGACTTGTATTTAGATCATTCATGTGAAGATTATTCATCCTTTCTCCAAACATATCTACTCATTCACATCTTCATCCATAAGGAATAATGATGATGGAAGAGCACTTTCCCCTTATGTTAAAACTCATGCTTCTAATATGATAACAATTCTCAAGTTATCGAGTTGTGGACTATGCGAACAAGTACCGATCAAGAACTTACTCGCATTTGGTTCATTTCACAGTAGCAAAAATTGAGCTTACACAACAATTGATCAATTATATTTTAAGGCATTGCACTTCTTTACGAGCTTTGCACTTTACAGACTGCAAAATCTCCGAGAAAATGCATTTCAATACAGACTGTAAATCGGTTTTTGTGTTACAATAAATACTCCTTCTTTGCAATGGCTCATGGAGTATAATCGCAAATTTGTCTTAAGATAGTCGATATGGTACCCATAGATGTCGAGCAACGTCATTTATGTTGGAGAGTATCATACCTCCAGGGAGTAAGGTTGTCGATAGGCGTACTGTGACGATCAGTGTAGGCNGATTGAAGAATCTCAAAAGCGATAACACCCTAAAGAGCTCTATACGACTGATTTATCAGTGTCTCTTAATAATAAAAAAATATTAATAGGGAGAAATATAGATGCACAAAATATTATGGCTCTAGGTCATTATTTATCTCAAAAGTTGAATGATCTAGAAGAATGAAATACTGATTTAGTTCGAAAGTTAGAAGAAACTCAGGGGAGAACTGAAGAGCTAATTACAATTGCAGGACAAGTAAAAGTACAAGTAAGGAAATAGGAAAAGGTTGAGGATTTTGGTTTTAAAATTGTTGTTAAGGGTTTTGGTTTTAAAATTGTTGTTTAGGATTTTGTTTGAGTAGATTGTGTGTAAATTTGTGTAGAGAGAATGAAGACAAGAGAATTTAGCTGGTCTAGTTATCTGTGAATATCAATATAGAATGGTTAAATTATGATTCATGTAGATAGATGTAAAAACAACAGCTTGAGATTGATTCCAAGTGAAATGCAAAGTGTCTTCATCGATGCAAAATCTTCATTTTCCATCAATAGCTTAATTGTGTTGTTAGTTCATCTCAATAAAATACATGTTTGAATAAGTAGTAGTGAATTGACTTATTTTGAAAAAAAATTAGCAGACAAGTTGATTGAAGAATGCCAAAAGCGATGGTACCCTAAAGAGCTCTATACGACAGATTTATCAGTGCCTTTTGATGATATTTAGAAATATGGATGTACAAAATATTATAGCTCAGACTCATTATTTATCTCAAAATTTGAATGATCTGGAAGAACGAAATATTGATTTAGTTTGAAAGTTAGAAGAAACTCATGGGAGAACTCAAGATTTGGGTACAACGGGATGAATGATAGGTAGAGGTACAAGTAAGGAAAAGGAAAATGTGAAGGATTCTGACTTCAAAATTTGGGGGCTAATGAATGACAAATATCATTCTTATTTTTAATAAAAACTCTTTTATTTTATAATTGATTTGAGGTATATACTTAAAACCAATGTTTCATATCGATCTGGAATTTCGTACCGATCCGGACCTGTATAGCCAGTATACCACAGTATACCAGCCGGTATAAAATATTTTTAAAAAAAATATTTTTTGCTGGATCGACCTGGGAAAACTTGGATACCCGGTACTGGGTGGTACAAGTCAAAATACCAATGGAGCACTTAAAAACATGGCTTAAAACACATTAATTGGAGCTGAGCACTTTTTGAAATTAATTATTTTGAAAATATACATGAAAATTGTGTTTCTATATATTCTCTCAATTTCAAATCTCATATTCCCATTTTAGTAATATATTATTATATCCAAAATAAAAATGCATCAATTTAAGATAATAATATTCAAATAATTCTTATAAAAGCATGAATTTTACATCACACTAATAAATTTTGAAGTGAAGAGAGGGATTATGCAAACAATATTAGAAGAAGATTTGTTTTCAAACGTGACAGACGATATTATTGAAACAATACTCTCGTGGTTACCCATACACAAAGTTTATGCAATCTCTCAATTGTCATCTACATTCAAAAATGCTTGGAGATTATCTCATGACCTTTCATTCGACGTAGAATTTTCGAAAAGATTTGTAAACGATGAATTAAAGGATACAGTCTTCCACAAATTGATATCGGGGCATTATGGAGTAGATGCTAGAAGATTCGACTTGTATTTAGATCATTCATGTGAAGATTATTCATCCTTTCTCCAAACATATCTACTCATTCACATCTTCATCCATAAGGAATAATGATGATGGAAGAGCACTTTCCCCTTATGTTAAAACTCATGCTTCTAATATGATAACAATTCTCAAGTTATCGAGTTGTGGACTATGCGAACAAGTACCGATCAAGAACTTACTCGCATTTGGTTCATTTCACAGTAGCAAAAATTGAGCTTACACAACAATTGATCAATTATATTTTAAGGCATTGCACTTCTTTACGAGCTTTGCACTTTACAGACTGCAAAATCTCCGAGAAAATGCATTTCAATACAGACTGTAAATCGGTTTTTGTGTTACAATAAATACTCCTTCTTTGCAATGGCTCATGGAGTATAATCGCAAATTTGTCTTGAGATAGTCGATATGGTACCCATAGATGTCGAGCAACGTCATTTATGTTGGAGAGTATCATACCTCCAGGGAGTAAGGTTGTCGATAGGCGTACTGTGACGATCAGTGTAGGCCGATCGTGTATATTTTTTATGTTTGTGTGTCGATCAGTATTTTCCGATCGACCTGAAGTTTCTATCTATCCATCATTGATGTCAATGATCGACAAACTGTTTTTTTTCGTACTAGATTAAATCTACGTATAAATATGTAATGTAATGTTTTTGAGCAGCTAAATTGAACAAGAAACATTAGTTTCTTTTCTCTTTTCACAAAGTTATGTCAATTGTGAAGGAGGCAATCTCTTGAAGTTGTGAGTTTGCCGACAATTAACCGGCGCAGGAACAGTTTCTCTTCTCCTTCACGTCCACCCATCTTCTAACTTAACCGGATCCCATAACAAAAGCGAAAGAAGCAGAATATTCGGTACCAGAATCGGAATCAACGGATTAATCTTCAACCCCATTCTCTTCCTACCAAATCTCTTCTTCGCAAAATCCCTTCTCTCTTCATCTCCCCACCGCCCTTCCTCCACACCATCTGCCCAAACCAGCGGCGGCGGTAAATAGTACGGGCATTTAGACCGCCATGAAGTCTCCGGTCGACCGAATCGCGAAGCTTTTCTGAGTAACCGCCAGAAGGTCCATTGGAGGATCGATAATCGGTTACAGAGGAGCGGAGGGTAGTCCCAATTGAGGTAACATGGGATCTGGGAGGCGATTAAGAACTGGGAATGAAGCGAAGGCGATCTGGTTGGGTGGATTAGGATGTAGGTTAAGGCGTTTGTCTTTTCTTCCCAACTCGCCTCCTCCATAGAAGGAATCCAATTGGACTGAAACTAAATTCTACACTAGGGTTTATCCAAATCAAATTAAGTGACCAAAAATGAGTATTGGTGTAGAGATTATTATTATAAAATAAACGATCATTGATTTGTTAAAATATTATGTCGAATTTTAATAATAGTTTGATTGAGTTAATATAACTGTTTTTAAGGGAGAGACACGTTGATAACTTAAATAAGTCATTTATTATCTCACATATTATCTCTTATAAATCAATTTAATATATATCTAAATTTCGATAATAGACAATTCCTATATATTTAATAATCCCCTTAAGTTCAGGTTGACCTTGACAATTCAAATAGTTAAATTATCAACCGATTTTATTAAATTTGACTAACACCCAGCAAAGTTACTCAAGATTTTCTAAAATAACTTCAATATCATATTAAATTTCTAGAGTCTAATCAATCTCATGTGTGGAATATACACGGATATAACGTATAAGTGGAGGAGCTACAAAGTAAAATATTTGAACAAACAATTTACTATAGTATGCATTATCTCTTTTAAACTAATATAGTCTACATCTAAATTCCGATATGAACGTTTTATTTTTTTTCAAAATAGGAGGCATATACCTTTTTTTACAGTTAAGTGTTAAAAACAAACAAGTGCTGTATTTAAAATATCCACGAGTGATAAGATAAACTTGAACGTTTTTGAATATTTGGAGACTCAAATATGCAAATACAAAAACTTAGATTATAAGTATTATTTTTATAATTTTCAAACTTTAAAACATGCATTATATCATTTTAAAGCTTAAGTGATTTCTATAAACACAAGTCAATCATTTTATTGTAAGAAAACAATGAAAAAGTGAAGAAATAATAATAAAACATAAAAGTTTAATATATATCTTTAATCCAAAAAAGAATGCTGTCATAGTTACCATTACAACGATCGAAACAATCTCATTTTATAACATGGTGCTTCGGAATTCCATTTGAGCCGGATACCACGAAATAACATAGCGATGCATTTTATTGGCCCATTTTAGAGACCCGAATATGAATCCGGCCTAAGTAGATGGGCCCAACCCATATGATCCCAAACATATTGTGTATTTTGGCCTTGTATTTTTCAAGTTTTGATCCCACATCGGAAACGGAAGCAAAATACCAGGGAAGAGTGGGTATATAAAGCGATGGGGCTGCTTCTAATAACTCATACCTTTCTCGGCCTTTTGGCTAAGATCAAGTGTAGTATCTGTTCTTATCAGTTTAATATCTGATATGTGGGCCAATGGCTCACACGATATTAAATTAATTTTTTAAGGGGGAAAATCCAATGGGTCAGCTTGCTGACTCGGGTTTTCACTCGTCGCTCATACGTTGCACTACTGTATGAGCCTGGCGAACTCCTCCAAATTAAGTTTAATGTTTTTTGCATAAATCATAAACGCCTTATAAATTGTATTTTACTTTTAATAATGCTGCTTTATGATTCAACAGATTTTGATTTGTCTGTGTTATCAATAAAATTTCTTCTATGGCTACGGTTACCTTTCTTGTTGTGATTGATCCAGGTTCTTGATGTCCTTTATTAAATCATTTTCCTTTTGTAGAGAGTTCGAAAGGATCAAATATTCGATGATTCCATCCTCTGTGATGGAGTTGTGAATAAATTAACAATATTTCTTTGTCTTTTGAGTTGTTGTGTATGCAACACAACATTCGTAAGTGTTTTTAACTACTCTAATACTAAGAGTATTATAATTAAAATATTAAGTGTGATTTTAAATTATTTTCAATGTAGGTGTTGTGGAGGGTAACTATGGGAGCTCAAAATAAGATTTAGAACCAGAATTGGAAATCACTGGGCAAGATAAAATAGAAAATTTGTACTAAGAGGAGCATGAACTAATTAGAATCATGCATAGTGGAAGCCGTTTAGCTCGTCGACTTAATTGCTTTGCAGGGGAAATAGATCAAACATAATTTTATTGGGCAACACATAAGATTCAAGTAACAATGCAACACCTACTTTAAAACGTCGCTATACGAAATACGACATTGATAAATCTCGTTTTAATTTTATTTAAATTCAAAGATAAGTTTTATCTACAATACTATCTGACACACTTTCATATTCACAAACGTTGTTAATTGAGAGCAATTCTGACATGAGTTATTAGATGTGTTCTTGATATATATCAATTTCATCTAAGAATGATTTGTTGTGCTCACGACGGCAGTTGGAATATATATGTGAGTACAATTATATATGTGATAACTTACTATTGGAGGAAGATAATCAGAATTCGTCGCGATACTTAATTACTTACGACATGAAACATTTCATTAAAAATGACAATGGTATGATTTAATTGTCAATTTTGATATTTATTAAAAATTCCTTTTTTTGTACTCATACACATGCATTATAGTTCATATATGCATATTCATATTAGTGTCAATTATATATTGACTATGAAATATAAGCAAGCGTTGTACACTACATCGAGGTTTTGAGATTTTGTACGGTTAATTGAGATTTCCATGAAGAAGTTGTCAACATTGTTTAATGAAATCATTCTTATGAACAATAAGACTATTGTACGCTTATATATCTATGAGACGATAATGACGCCCTAACTATATGATTCAATCTTTTTTGGACGTCACTCTCTTATAGTTATAGTTTATTTGAATTGTATTTGTCTTATAATCTCAAATTTGAGAGTTAAAAATTAATGATGAATATGCTTAATATATTCTAAAAAATGTAAAGTATAATTCTAACTTAAAATTGATTATTTAAAATCAATCCTACTTATAAGTTATAAGATCAAGTTCAATATTTAAAATATTATCATTCAAAATCTTTAAATTTGAAAATTGATGTATTTAATTTTGGATTTTTGAATATTAAAATAAAAAATAGACATAATTGACAAAAAACAATGACATAGCCAAAATTGGAGTGAAATGATTTTTATTTCGATTTCGACTAAAATACCAAAATTTTGGCGAAATTTAAAATCATGGTATTATCTACGTTTAATAAAGTTATATCATGTACTTACGTATTTAGGTAACCGCAAGTTTTCATAAGAAAACACAACCCGAGTTTGTATACCCACCATAATGTTTGTATACAAAGAACAAAATTATCATTATAATGTTTTGATTCCTTATTTAAAATGGAGTATATCCTAACCCGGGTTTTTACGAGTTCATCTCTAAAAAAATAATTAAATAATAATTTTTTTAATATACATAAAAAATAAAATTTGGTATCGATCGATATACCGTCCATACTAATCATATTGGTCTAGAACGGTACAGAATTCCGAACCAGTATGAAAATATTGATCATAACACATGAAATTTTGAAGTGGTTTTGTTCTTGCTTACTAAAACTCGAAGATGAAAATGAAGATAAAAAGATTATAATTTATTCCAAATTTGAAGTTATATTACATGCAAATGAAAAATATAAAATAAATGCTTTATTATAATATTCAACATTTGTGAATAGTGAGGGTTAAATCCACAGAGGAAAGAATTTGCCGTCTTCATTGTCGGCCGGATTGCTGTTCTTCACGGCGCATGAAATACGGCATTCTCTCTTGCATTCATCTTCTGAGAAAATTCCAATCTTCAAGCATTCGTTGTAACAGTCTGTCATGCAACGCATCCCTCCATTTCCCTCTGCTGACGCCACAGCCACCACGAAGAGAATAACAATGATCACCTTCATGTAGTTTTCCGCCATTGTCGCTCACAGAATTGTGTGTGTATTGATAATGGATGTGAACTTGGCATCGCATCTTTGGTTGTATATATAGTTTGGTCCATGACGATTCGAAGGGTCACGCTTGTTGGGGGAACATAAAAAAGAAGGATTTCTATGAAAAAGTGCCTGCGAAACGCTGCTTGCCGATTCACTGATTCCAGTCCTTATACCGCAGTTATTCGGAAGTAACTGAGTTTGTGACGCTCCCAAGGTGTTCGATGAAATGTGTGTGAGAAAATGAGGCAGAAAATAGGAAGTAGTAAACTACTGTTAAAATGGCCGGAACAAATTACGCTGCCTCTCGTTCAACGCCTGATTTCTTCAGAAAAGGATTTGGAAAAGGCGCTTGCGATTTTTGACTCAGCCACTGCAGAGTATTCTAATGGCTTCCGGCACGATCAAGTAACATTTGGGTTAATTATAAGGAGATTACTCTCTGGAAACAAGTTCGTTCCCGCTGAAGATATGCTTCGTAAGATGAAGCAAGAAAAGTGTGAAATTACTGAAGATGTATTTTTATCCATTTACAAAGCTTATGCTAGAGTTCATAAACCTCTTGAAGTTGTCAGAATGTTTGAACAGATGCAGTATTATGAATGCGAGCCCACAATCAAATCTTATGTAACAGTGTTTTCTGTTCTTGTTGATGAAGGTCACTTAAAAATGGCATTCCGATTTTATCGTGATATAAGGAAGAAGGGAATTCCTTCTTGTGTTGCTCTTTTGAATGTCTTGATCAAGGCCCTGTGTAAAAGTGCTGGAACTATTGAATCTGCTTTACAGGTTTTCCATGAAATGCAAAAACACGGGCATACTCCGGATTCATACACTTACGCCACTTTGATTAACGGGTTGTGTCGTTTCGGTAGAAATATTGAAGCAAAAGAGCTTTTTAATGATATGCAGGCTAATGGCCTTTTACCATCGGTTATTACTTACAGTGGCTTAATACATGGCTTTTGCCAAATGAACAAGCTCGAGGAAGCAATGGAGCTTCTTAAGGAGATGAAATCGAAGAGTGTTAGCCCGAATGTTTATACTTATAGTGCACTTATTGATGGCCTTTGCAAAAATGGGCACTCTTTGCAAGCCAAGTTATTGTTAGAGAGGATGATTAAAGAAAAGCTTGTTCCGAATTCGATTACTTACAGTTCATTAATTCATGGTTTTTGCATAGAAGGTAATATTCATGAAGCAGTTCAAATTCTTGATAGAATGAAGCTTCAGGACTTGAAGCCTGATGCTGGTTTATATTCAAAGATAGTGAATGTTTATTGCGATTTCGGAAAGTTTCGTGAAGCCACGAACCTTCTCGATGAAATGGTTCTTTCCGGGATAACTCCTAACCGTGTCACTTGGGGCCTTCATGTTCGGGTACATAATCGATTAGTTCAAGGGCTTTGTCTCGAAAGCCACTCGAATCAAGCTTTTCAGCTATATCTAAGCACCCGAAACCGAGGCATATCTCTTGAGGTAAAAACATTTGAAGCTCTTATAAATTGTTTTTGTAAAGGTGGTGATTTGCTTAAGGCTTATAGAATTTTAGATGAAATGGTTTTTGATGGTTGTGTTCCTTGTGAAGTTACATGGAATGTATTGTTAGATGCATCGTGTGATCGAAGAAAAACCCGTAAAGCTACGGAACTCGTACAAGATAAGCTTATATATGAACTTGAGATTTGAATTTTGGATCAGCTTATTTTTATGCAGGGTTGATATTATTAATGCCGTGCGATTAAATCTTATTTGTTTTGTGAGGATCACTGGTAATCGATTATCATATGAAAACATGATTTTTACGTGTGAAACTAGTGTTTTCATACCGGACGGTATACCGTCGGTATACCGACCGGTACGTCAAATTTCGTTCGGTATCGGTATTTTTTTTCATACCGCTGGTACCGGGTATTAGGGTCGATTTCCGAGTTTTTTCGGATTTGATAACGAAAAACTAATTAAATATTAATTTTTTTAAAAAATAAAATAAAATAATATTTGGTACCGACCGGTATACCGTTCGGTATACCGATCGTACTGCTTATACCGGTCCGGATCGGTACGTAATTCCGGACCGGTATCAAAACATTGTGTGAAACATGAAATTCGGAAGAAAGCCACCAAATTCAGAAAGGAAACAACATACGAAATGTGCACAAAATAAACAAGGGTCACATATCTTATCAATGATCTCAGCAATTTTTATGCAGCTATTTCATACTTATTGTGCTTTGCTCTTTAGACAGCGAAAATAATGAAAGGTAAATTGAGTTTCTAAGCAGAATGAAGAATAGTTATCACTCAGTTACAGACACTTTCAAAATCACAAAGCTATGTCAAGAAGGCGATCTCTCGAGCTTGTGAATTTGCCGACCCTCATTCGGGGTTGCAACAGTTTTTCTCCTTCATTGCTGCTGCTACATTTGCTGTGTTCCATAGAAAACGCAGTTGGATTTTGGTGCTTTCTCTTCTTGAAAAGCTCTTCAGTTGTAGTTGAAGTTATGGGAAATCCAAAGAGATGACCAATGTTTCTATGAGTCACTTGGCTATTCTGTTCTCTGGTTGGATCGTTCATCCTCGGATCCATCTGAGAAGCGGAACGAGGCAAATCCGGGATTCTGGCATTATAGCTGTAACGAAACGGCATGGATCGAGCTGGTAAGGAAGATGGTTGTTGCAATAGAAGCACGGATGAAGGCGAAGACACTCGTGGCATTGCATGTGAAGATGCATTGTAAATTGGAGTCCAACTATTTCTATGCCTTAACACGTGAACTCCATTGATGTTGCTTTCCTTCGTATGATCGGCTTCTTGTCCTCTTCGATACAAATGGTTTGGTGTAGTTTCTTGACCTTGCAAGACCTTATGGTATTGGAAGGATCCATCTAGTGGTATATTAGCCAAGTCGGGATTGCACCTCGGATCGAATGAATGATTCCTCGGACCTTCTGCTCCGGCATATGGACTTCTGAATCCGAACACTTCTTGACCTTGCAAGACCTGGAACCTTGAAGGCTCCCTCAAGTCTGAAATTCCATCACTATCTGTACAAGGACCAAAAATTGTTTAGACAACTTCAACATAGAACAACCTTGTTGAAATTATAAAGTTTGATCGAAATTATGATTAAAGTGTGCACGGATATAATGTATAGTATAAAGAAAAAAATCACTGTAAAAGACGTGAACAAGTCATTTACTATTATATCATTTCCTTCTTATGAACCAATCTAAATTTTATCTAAGATAACCTGAAATATGTGGTTTTGAAGGAGGGAAGACAATGCGACTTCTCTTAGATGCAGGCAACACATAGCCATTAGGCGCCCCTCCACAAACCGATCCCGAAAGTTCGATTTCCCAAGGAGAAAGACGATCGACTTGATTCATATCCATATTGTCTCTTTTCACCTGCAAATTGTTTAGGACAACAAGTCACATAATGTTTTGTAAAGACAAATGAATGAATCTTCGGTTCATTATACTTGAAAACACACGATTTCGATCGAAAAACCGAATAAAAAAGCAAGATCTTTACCAACAAGCATTTCCATTTTGAACAAGGCCATCTTAATGGATCAACATCACTGATCCCAACTATAACTCCGCTGCTCCTGCTAAAATATAATATATCATCAATCAACTGAACCGAACGAACCCGAATGAACAAACGATTGACCGACCTTTTCTCGGACGATTCTTCTGTCTCGAAACGCATTTTAAACCTCATCCCACATGAAATTGACTGAGTAAGGCTCTTTGCAAATTTTGCATAAGGTACAATAATTTCAGAAGAGCGAGCCCTGAATGAAGGAAAAACTCATGAACATGCCCTTAACTAGCAAACTAAACTAAAACTTAAGTACCTCGGATTATAGCAAATGTGGAAAGTACTTCGCATTGAAACGGCATTCACAACCGAAACAATGCCACCATTGAACTGAAACTTCGCCGGAAGAACCGATACACCGGTTTGCACTTGCATAGCTCTTCGAACACCGAGTCTGAGTTCACCATCACCACCTCTGCAAGAAAGTTTATAACATTTAAGCATATCCATTCCGTATTTCGGGTACGAAATCTTGAATCTGGACGAATAAAATTGAAGGCTATAACCTTAGAAAAAGTACAGCATCTCCAGAAACAAGCTTCTTCTTATTAACAAAAGCACTCCAACCAGTAGTAAGCAAATGTCTTCTAGGCTGACCTGATTTGTACATCAGACAACTAAGCAATGTTAGAACTATTTCTTGAATGTTGGAATTATAATATGGTCGAAATTATGATGCCAATGAGCACAAATATTGTTGAAATAGTGAAATTTACCCCATATCGGAAATTGAAAATGGTGTGGATTGATTTATAAGGGGAAACGTAGATTATAGTAAATGGTTCAAATCTTTTACGGTGTGGTTTACTCCATCTTATACGTTGTATCCAAGTACACTCCACACATGAAATAGTCCCAACTCTAGAAATTTAACATATATAATGAATAAGGAGATAAGACCACACCGTAAAAGACTTGAACAATCAATTTACTATAGTCCACAATGACTTTTATAAACCAAACTTTCCATTTCCGATGTTGGATAATTGTTATTATTTCAACACACCCCTCAAGTCGTTGAACTTGACAATTCAAATTGGTGAATTATCAATTGATCAATTTCATTAATCAAGACTAACCCCAACAAGGTCACTCGGGATTGGTAACAGATAAAACATAAGATCCCGACAACAAACCTCGGTATATATGTCGAAACTTCCACTCAGTTCCATGCAAATCTCTAGCAATAATCCCTTGAGAGGGTCTCTGTTGCTTGTAATCCTACATTGAAAATCAAGTTAGAATAATTGTGAATCGAATTATTCATATGATTCAAAATACCAGAGGCGGAAAGCAATCCTCGGCAGCTCGACGAGGAACCGAAAATCCACCATGAGTGCTTGTATCAGATGCTGTGAGTGTTTTACAGAACATATGAGGTATAATTGCCTTAACAGTACAATCAAGATCTTCATCTTCAGCCTGAGTTTCCATTATCCCTTCTCTCCATTCTTGCTCGATCTTCAAGAATCCATAAAAATTCACAGAATTACAAGAGGAAAATGTACTGTAAAGTGTAAAGATAAATCAAACAAAATGAATCTACATTTCTAAAGGGATTCAAAGTGTGAAAACTACATAATTAATATTTGGTTGTCATAATCTAGAAGCTTAAGAAAAGATTCCTCGTCTTTTGGGCGATGGCATTTGTCCCAAAGTTTGTATGATTTGATTTTGCCCACAAACTTTCGTTATTTTGGCAAATTTAGTCTTTAAAGATTTTTGGAGTTAAAACTACTCCTCGCACTTTGTTTTTTTGCAAAACTAGCCATTGAACCATGTAATTTTGGTAAATCTGGTAGTCAAAATTTAATTAATGTGACGAAATTGATCCTCAAGTTTTAGGGACTAATTTTGACATATTGGAACTAAATTTGTCAAATTTTAGAAACTACGAGAACTACGAAATCATGGGATTGCAAATGCCAGATAAAAGTTTGATAATCAAATTTGACAAAATTATCAAACTTTGGGTACCAAACACATCATTTTCTCGATTTGGAGCCTTAAAAGCATCAAAATTTACACTACCAGAAGCAAAAGCAAAAGCAATCGTTGATGGAACTTAAAACTCTACAATTCTATGAAAATGGACATTTAGCTGTACCTGCTGATCTGGGATAAGCGTAACCTGAGCGTAAACCTCATCACAATCCGATTCCACCTAAAGGGAAAAGAATCAACGTTAACAAGGCTCGAATACCCAAAATCAACGGCTGAGAATGAGTGAAAAAGGTACTATTTCACTACATGAAGCTTAACATCGACGACGCGGCAAAACACAAGAGGTGGGAGATCATAACCGACGGCAGACTTCTCCGGCAGAAGCTGAACATGTCCTTGAGGAAAATACACAACTGGGTTTCCCTTCTTAGGGACAGAAATCAACTGTCCCGCGCATGCGTGTAAAAGCTCCATACACACTTCCGGTGAAGACCTAGAAGGTACCGGCGAGGCGGAAAGCGACGTGGCATCATCTTCATCGCTCACTGTGTTCAAATCGATCAAACCACAAACCATATCTCGGAGCCCTAATCTTCAAAAATCACATAGAGATTGAAGAAACAGTTGATAGTCAGAATGACAAGTCACAAGCGTGAGAGAGAAAGAGAAGCAGAAGTAGCAGAAGCATCAGCTTTAAACCCGGGCACCCCTTTCACTCCTGCAGACAAAACAAAGTTCATTTATTTCCTTATTTAATTTCACCATTTTTTCTTCACAAAACATTTCATCTTTGAAGAAACAGAAGGGAAAAAATCCGTACAATCTTTACCAAAATTCTTGGCAGCAACCAAATCACCTTCTTCTGTCACTCTTCTCTCTATATTTTTTTAATACTTAGAAAAAGAAAAGATTAAAATGAAAATCGCACGCTATAGAAAAAAAGATAAAAGATGTTGCAGGTGACAGGAACAGGCTGCAAATCTGCAGCGCTGCGATAAGAGGAACAGAGAATCAGAAAGGAAAGAGAGAGCGGCGTCTGTTGCCTGTTTGCATGTGAGGAGAGAGGGAAATCATACAAGAAAATTTATATATAACATTTTAAACTAATAATGCTTGTACACGTGTTAAGTTTCTAGAGTAGTGTTAATAATGTGGTGGAGAGATAATACAATATAAATGTTTTTAATTTAAATCAATTATTGTGATATGATTATACCCATGGGGTATAAACTTTTTAAATTTTACGTTCTTTTATTAATAATTTTTGTTTCGAAGCTTTTTTATTATAATCTTGATCTTCAAAACCTAATTAGGTTTATTTGGTTCTATGATCAAAAGTGCGTAACGTGGGGTAAGACTTTTAAATCATGATTATTTAACGTACAAAAAAAAACAAAAATACGTTCTTTTATCGCTAAAAAATCATGATTTCATCACAGTTATCAAAATTAACTATGACAGCATCGTGATTTAAAAAAAGATTAAATTACCCTTACGTGTAATAATTATAATATTATTATATTTATAAATTATATATATATATAAGTATATTATTATTTTTATATAAATCATTATTATAATACTATAATTTTATCAAATATATTTAAAAATTCACGATAATCAAATCTCACTACACATCTATTTAAAAAATTTGAACTAAACAAACACCAGTCTAATTAAGTTACACTTCAACAAAATAAATTCAAAAAAATCATTGAATATATTAAAATTGGTACTTCAATACTTTCAATTTTACCAAAATCATATTTACGATACAAAGTAAATATTTAAAATATTTGATGATTTTCAAGTTATATTATAATTGAACTTCAAATCTCTAAATAAGAATCTAGAGGACACTAATAGAAGATTAAATATCCATGTTTGTGTTTATTACATTATAAATATGATGAGATAATAACTATGTTGCACGGGTACGAGAATACGGGTGCGAAGTGCGGGGTACGGGGTGCAGCGATTTTAGAAGTATCTGATTTATGGTGCATCAAATTCAAGATAATAAAAGAATTATTATAAATATTTGAAATTTTCAAAATATCAAAACATGTAAAAAGTAATGATTTTTAAAATAATTTACGAATAAAATATTAAATTATTGATCCATATTTATTAACTTATTGTTCTCATCGTCTTTTAGTAATTTGTACAGTTTTTTTCTCAATCAATAAGAGTTTATCACAACATATTATCTCACTATCATTAAACTTATTTTTNAATATCAAATTAGTTTATAGAATAATGTATTATTCTTAATGTTAATTGTTGTTTAATTGAATTACGTTGGAGTATTACTGTACTAAGAACTTATTAGTGTGTTTGCAAGCATTGAAAAGTATATGAAAAAATGAGAGAAAAATAAATTAGATATGGTTTCTATTGAAGAGAATTTGAGATTGGAAAGTTAACTAATGCCTAAAATACCCCTTTCGACAAATGCGATCATATTCTTTAAAACTAAACCTAACTAAATAAGTTCCTTGCCTTAATAACTCGATACCAAATTTGTTAAGTTCATTTTGAATTTCAAAAGTTAATGGAAGAATGACTAAAATACTGCATTTACCCACATGCCATGTTTTCATTTTGATGATATATCGATCAGTACATCAAATACTTGGCAGTATCGCTATTTTTTCTGTATCGTTCGGTATCAAGTATTATGTTTGGTTTCTGGATTTTCGGGTATGATCTTAATAATATTATTAAATATTATTTTTTTAAAAAAATAAAATACAATTTGGTACAAACCGATATATCGTGTGATATATGGTCGGCTCATATCGATCCAGATCGATATAGATCAATATGAAAACATGTTGCCAAAAGTGTTTGGTCGAATATGTTGGAGAGTCCCTGAAGACAAGTTATTAAGAAGGAAATGAATCATAAAGACTATTCAATGAAGAAATGTTTTTAGTTTGATGTTTTTTAACGCTTTTATTATTAAGTCATTGTAAGCTCTAATACAAAGGGGATAAAACAATTGAGACATTAACGTTGTTTATAGTTCTGCAGTGATATTTTGAGGCTGCTATGTGATGCTCTTTGTTATTAATGGCTCTGTTTACACAAATTTCATGTTATTCAGTCCATCCTCTACTAAAATCAGCATGGTATCGGAGCGCACGAACAAGGTAACACTTTCGATTCATGGTACATGTTTACTCTGAAGATATAAGTTGAGCTTCGGGCTAAAATTACAATGACAAGAATTTCACAAGGACCACTAGTTCTTGAAAGAACAAATTAATTTATATGGGCCATCAAAATAACTACATATCAAAAGTTGAATTTCTTGCAAGTCATTGTGAAAGATGAACTTGTAGAATTTATATGGGCCATCAAAATAACTACATATCAAAAGTTGAATTTCTTGCAAGGACCACTAGTTCTTGAAAGAACAAATTAATTTATATGGGCCATCAAAATAACTACATATCAAAAGTTGAATTTCTTGCAAGGACCACTAGTTCTTGAAAGAACAAATTAATTTATATGGGCCATCAAAATAACTACATATCAAAAGTTGAATTTCTTGCAAGGACCACTAGTTCTTGAAAGAACAAATTAATTTATATGGGCCATCAAAATAACTACATATCAAAAGTTGAATTTCTTGCAAGGAATTGTGAAAGATGAACTTGTAGAATCCTCCAAACCTGCAACAAAATAAGAAACGTAAAAACAGGAACAAACCATACTACAATACAGTGGCTGACCATTCTCTATTTATAAAATCACTAGTAGGGAATGATATTTTTTTAGTGTCATTATAGGTCGATGACTTATTGATTACTTCATATCAAGAGCACCATGTTGGTGAGTTCAAAAGGTCCATGATTGAATATTTTGAAATGATTGATCAGGAAAATGCACTATTTTTTAGTAATGGAAATAAGTCAACATGGAAGTATTGCATGGAAATGCTAGAATGTTTGGGATGAAAGAAACAAATTATTCAAAAACTCCCCTAGATCATAAAGATAAATCCAGTTTATGTGGAGATGTTAAAGAAACTGATGTTACACTATTTAGAGTTATTGTTAGAAGCCTTCTTTATCTTTCAAATACACTACCTAACACTAATTTTGTGGTGAATAAATTATCTCGAGTTATGCACAAACCTAAGATTAGTTATATGTTGATTGCCAAGAGAGTACTTAGAGATACATTAAGAGACCTTGATTCATTGTCTTTTTGCCTTATTATGCTGATATGGGGAATGTGAGATGATATTGTTATGCTTATAGTGATTTTGCAAACTTATATGACTCAAGGAGAACTTTAGAATTTATATTATATCTAAATGATTATCCATTCTCATGGTGCACGAAAATATATGAAGTGGTTGCACAACCCACTGTGGAGGCGGAATATATTTATGTAACGTATGCATCTAATCAAAATCTATGGATATACATAGTTTGGAGGATATTGACTACAAATAAATTGTTCCTAGCACCATATTTGTGGATAATCAAGATGCTATCTCAATTGCCATTGATCCTAAACATTTTGGTAAAGAAAAACATTAAATTCAAGTTCTATGCACTTAGAGATGCAGTAAAGAACAAAGATGTTATTCTGGTTCATGTTCGAGGTGATGATCAGTTCGCTGATATCCTCACAATAGGATTGGGAAAATCTCAGTTCACAAGTCTTAGAGATATGATTGGAATGAAGATGTATAAAAATTTTAGCAACTTACAATCTTCATGGACATGGGAGTGTTGGACAATCCCTGAAGACAAGTGAATAAGAATAACTAAAATAATGTATTTTGTAATGGATTTGTTTAGTTTATGGGTTGATTTTTCTGAGCCCAACATATTTGAATAAATTTTTTTCATAACAATATCAATAATAACTTTTATTATTAAGAGTTATTTTAAATATTATATTAAAATAATACCGACAATTTTATAATTTTACATATATCACTGATTTGTAGATTGTATTATTTTTGAATTAATAAATATATATAATATTTATATTGATTTTAATATAATTGAAAAAAAATTATAACTAATTATGATAAATTTAAAACTAATTTTAATAGAAATTTAAATATATTAACAACATATAATTTTAAAAATATATAATATTTTTCAAATAATAGTAAATTTATACTAATTTGTTTTTTTGTTTTTTACATGTTAACTAATTTTAAATATTTATACATTAAGTTCCTATATTAGGTAAAAAGTCATATTAATTTATTTTAATAAAGTATATAGTGTTATTTTAATAAGATATCTAAATTGATTTATTTTTAAAAATAATAAATAGGATCCGCATTTTATTTAATAAAAAATATTTACATATTTAAAAAATAATTAATAATTTTTATATAAAACAAAAAACAATTGAAATAAAACTATGTTATTTTGAAGGTGTCTATTAATTTAAAATAAGATGGTTATTTAATAAACTTAATAGAAAAAAACTATTTGTACAAAGGTTTATTACAAAATAAAAACTATTAGTTTTTTAAAAACTTAATTCAATGCTAAAAACAATTAAAACCTATTGTGTAAATTCAGTGATTGTACTATTTTTGAATTAAAAAATATATCTAATATTTATGTTGATTTTAATAGGGTTGAAAAAACGGTAACTAATTATGATAAATTTAAAGCTGATTTTAATAGAAATTTAAAATATATTAATAACATATAATTTTAAAAATATGTAATATTTTACAAATAATAATAAATTTTTACTAATTTGTTTTTACATGTTAACTAATTTTAAATATTTATACATTAAGTTCCTATATTAGGTAAAAATCATATTAATTTAATTTAATAAAGTATATAACGTTATTTTAATAAGATATCTTAATTGATTTATTTTAAAAATAATAAATAGGATCCGCATTTTTTAATAAAAATTATTTAGACATTTAAAAAAATAAATTTTTTAATAAAAACAAAATAATCAAAAATAAAATTATTTTATTTTAAATTTGTCTATTAATTTAAAATAAAATGATTATTTAATAAACTTAATAGAAATAAAACTATGAAAACTATTAATTTTTTAAAAAGTTGACTGTTAATTCAGTACTATAAACAAAATAAAAAAGATGTCAGAATTAATTTAATATGATATTAAAAATAAGTGTTATAAAAGAAATAATTTTCTGACAATATCATGTAAAAAATTAACATATTTTGAATTTCAAAGGTTAATGAAAGAATGACTAAAATAACCCATTCACCCACATGTGGCCAAAAGTGCTTGGTCAAATAAACATATCAATATAGTTTTTGTACAATAATAAATAGGAAATATTTTATTTTGAATCATTTAAATTTGTTTTAAAATTAATTTATTCCGAGTTCTTTTAAAAACATTAATATTAAATGAATTTATTTTTATATAAATCTTATCCCTATGTACCGTACTAATAATGATCATAGGATGAGTTCCAAAATTTTAATGAGATCGTTATTTAATTTAATAAATATGTACATAATTAATTAATATATTATTTTGGAATAAAATTAATAATATATTAAATTTGAATGATTTAATTTGAATTGAATTATCAAAATTAGTTTTTAAATAAATTTGAAAATTTTGAAATGAAATATTTACATAATAAATATGAGTAATTAGTAATTATGCCATTTTTCTTTCCAAAAAACACACAAGAACAACTAAGAAGTAAATCAAACGGAAACACAATTTCTATTGAAGTTCATCGGACTAACTCGGAATATCTTACGCCTGCTGCGCTTGCAAGGGATGATGGTTACCGTTCATCTGCATTTTCCCCGCTTCTTTGACAGAAACTGAATCGCCTTTCATCTTCTCGTCCATGACGATCGGAAGTTTCACTGCTTCAGAGACTGAGTTCTCTTTGCTTCCGCCCCAAACTACCGAGTACAGCCCAAACACAATGATCACCGCTCCGATCAAGCTACGATTCAAGAAATCCGAATCAAATTTTATCATTATTTTCAAAGAATGTGTATCTGTGTGTTCTGTGAATAAGTTTTCGGAGTGGTCTGTACCTTCCGAGGTAGATTTGTTCGGACAAGACGATCGCTCCTAAGACGGCGGTGATAATCATGCTCAGCGGACTGAATGAGGTCACGAACACCGGTCCGCATTTTCTGTTCACAATGCTCTGTAAGTAATACGCGATTCCAGAGCAGATTATCCCCTGAATTAGACAACATTGAGAAATTAGGGCTTTTCTTTCTTCGAATTTCAATCTGATGAAGAATTTAGGTAACTAACGGAGTATGCGGCGGCGAGAAGTTTGGTATCAAATCCAATAGCCCAAGCGCTCCTCCGTCTCTCCATTACGAGCGCAACCGCTCCACCTTCTGCCATTCCCATTATACACACCAGAGCCGTAAGCGACATCTCTGCCGGGTAATCTTTTAGCGTACTTTTCTGTACAATGATGTCACAAATTCGNTCTTTGACGGAAACTGAATCGCCTTTCATCTTCTCGTCCATGACGATCGGAAGTTTCACTGCTTCAGAGACTGAGTTCTCTTTGCTTCCGCCCCAAACTACCGAGTACAGCCCAAACACAATGATCACCGCTCCGATCAAGCTACGATTCAAGAAATCCGAATCAAATTTTATCATTATTTTCAAAGAATGTGTATCTGTGTGTTCTGTGAATAAGTTTTCGGAGTGGTCTGTACCTTCCGAGGTAGATTTGTTCGGACAAGACGATCGCTCCTAAGACGGCGGTGATAATCATGCTCAGCGGACTGAATGAGGTCACGAACACCGGTCCGCATTTTCTGTTCACAATGCTCTGTAAGTAATACGCGATTCCAGAGCAGATTATCCCCTGAATTAGACAACATTGAGAAATTAGGGCTTTTCTTTCTTCGAATTTCAATCTGATGAAGAATTTAGGTAACTAACGGAGTATGCGGCGGCGAGAAGTTTGGTATCAAATCCAATAGCCCAAGCGCTCCTCCGTCTCTCCATTACGAGCGCAACCGCTCCACCTTCTGCCATTCCCATTATACACACCAGAGCCGTAAGCGACATCTCTGCCGGGTAATCTTTTAGCGTACTTTTCTGTACAATGATGTCACAAATTCGTTAGATATCCTCAGCAACGCGGAGAAAAGAAATCTCTGGTTAATTTTCGTACTTGGAGGATGAAGAAGGCCGACCAACATGCAATGCTAGCAAGCATCATGAGTGTACCGGTGACCCAGTGAGGATTCGCTGAAGCTGCTGCGGCGGCTTCATTATGGCCACTGCCGTGAGTAGGGATGATATTTAAGAATGGCCCTTTGTAGAGGGTCATAACCATAGCGCCGGCGACTGTAACCACGGTGCCGATCACCTTAGCTATACTATGTACCTTCGCCAAGTTTACCTTCTCCATCCTGAGGCAATCAATTATGTCACTCTCTTAATTTTATTACAAACCAATTCCTATCATAGTCATACACTTGTTTTTTCACCTGAAAATAACTGCCAGGATGAAAGTCAAGGCCGGCAAAACATTCACGGTGGCTGCTGCAAAGGCGGCCGATGTATACTGTATTCCGACGCCGTACAAGTTCTGATCAAGCACAGGCCTGAAACCAACCATTAAATCCGTTCAAGAAACAGTAGATATTGGGCGAAATACATTTAACTTCTTTGCAAACTTGTATGATTTAGCAATTTATCAAAATTTGTATAATTTAGTAAATTTGGTCTTCAAGATTCCATAATTTTGGCAAATTTAGTTCCTCTATCTAGTTCTTTTAATGTGTGTAGCAAAATTTACTCTCAAAATTTACTAATTAATTTTAATTCTCAAAATTGACTCTCAAACCAGCCATTAAATCTAATCAAGGTATAGTAAATATTGAGTTATGTCATTTAAAGTTTCAAAGTTGGTATAATTTGATAAATTTGTTCTCCAAAATTTCATAATTTTGACAAATTTAATCATTTGAAACCAAAACTAATCATAAAATTTTATTTTTTTGCAAAACTAATTCTAATACTTAAAAATTTAATATGTGTGGGAAAATTAATAATCATATTTTGGGGATTAATTTTGACATATAGAGATCGAATTTGCCAAATTTAAAAACCTTAGATACTATTTTTGTCAAAAATATCAAAATATGGGGACTAATGACGTTAAATTAAAGTTTAAGAATCAAATTTGTTAAAATCATAAAATTTTGGAAACCATTTTCGCAGTAAAAATATTCATGGCAAAAACATGTAAGTTGTAATGTAATTACTCGAGTAAGGCAAGCCCCATTATCTTCAAAAATATCCATTTCGTCATCTTCGGCCTTCTTTTCCTAAACNATACTATGTACCTTCGCCAAGTTTACCTTCTCCATCCTGAGGCAATCAATTATGTCACTCTCTTAATTTTATTACAAACCAATTCCTATCATAGTCATACACTTGTTTTTTCACCTGAAAATAACTGCCAGGATGAAAGTCAAGGCCGGCAAAACATTCACGGTGGCTGCTGCAAAGGCGGCCGATGTATACTGTATTCCGACGCCGTACAAGTTCTGATCAAGCACAGGCCTGAAACCAACCATTAAATCCGTTCAAGAAACAGTAGATATTGGGCGAAATACATTTAACGTCTTTGCAAACTTGTATGATTTAGCAATTTATCAAAATTTGTATAATTTAGTAAATTTAATTAGTCTATCTAGTTCTTTTAATGTGTGTAGCAAAATTTACTCTCAAAGTTTACCAATTAATTTTAATTCTCAAAATTGACTCTCAAACTAGCCATTAAATCTAATCAAGGTATAGTAAATATTGGGTGATGTCATTTAAAGTTTCAAAGTTGGTATAATTTGATAAATTTGTTCTCCAAAATTTCATAATTTTGACAAATTTAATCATTTGAAACCAAAACTAATCATCAAATTTTATTTTTTTGCAAAACTAATTCTAATACTTAGAAATTTAATATGTGTGGGAAAATTAATAATCATATTTTGGGGATTAATTTTGATATATAGAGATCGAATTTGCCAAATCTGAAAACCTTATATATTATTTTTATCAAAAATATCAAATTATGGGGACTAATGACTCAAATTAAAGTTTAAGAATCAAATTTGTTAAAATCATAAAATTTTGGAAACCATTTTCGCAGTAAATATTCATGGCAAAAACATGTAAGTTGTAATGTAATTACTCGAGTAAGGCAAGCCCCATTATCTTCAAAAATATCCATTTCGTCATCTTCGGCCTTCTTTTCCTAAACACAACAAGAAAAAGGTAAGAAAACAACTCAAATACAACTTCAAATGATGTGATTCATACTTCTCAAAAAAGTAAGCGAACGGAGCGAAAATGATAGTCGCAACGGCGTGTCGATACACAACGAAAACCCAATGACTAAAACCTCTTTTGAAAGAGAGTAAAACTATAACATGCATCCCTGCGTAACCAAACTGTAGAGAGATCATGCAGAGATAAGGCTTTGTTTTTTCCCATAGGCTTGAAGAACCCATTGTTAGTAAATCCTCTCTTTGTTTGAATGCAGATTGTAGAACCAACTAGTCATTTTATACTAAAAGAGACCAAGTTGCTTTGCCCATCACTTTACTCTGCGTCATTCTACTGTTACTGTCATGTTTTTGAGAACTAGAGTGGCGTGTTAAAACTGTGAACTAAACTGCTTGTTATTAGTAGCGAAAATATTTAATGTACAAGGTACTTTGATAATCCATATAATGACTCTTATAAGATGTGTACATTTAGCATTTCAAAGTTGTTTGTTTATATTTTTGTTCGATCGTGATTTATGTAAAAATATTAATATATTTTTATATATTGGGTTTATAAGAAATAATAAAAATATTATAATAATTAGAAGTAAAAATAAATTATTATTTTCTTAAATCGTGATACGACCACAATTGGTTAGAAACAATGATGAAATCATGATTTTCTAATGATAGATGCATCACAAATTTATTTATTTAATGTACAATGAAGTGTCTACCATACTTCATTGCACTTTTGATCTAAGAACAAACATACCCAATATGTGTATGAACATAAACAAAATAACAAAAAAATAATTATACTTGCAAACCTTTTTGGAAATACTATAGGATTAATTTTATTGAATACCAAATTATTTTATAAACTTAAGTTATTATATTCAAATAATAACTTTGTTTGAACCAAATGGGGACCGATATTGCTTTAACCAAATTTTAGAGATTTGTTCTAAACTTCGGTAATAATAATTTCCACAATATGAAACTTAGGGACTAATTATACTAAATTAAAATTTTCTCAATGTGGACTCAATCCCCATTTTTACAACACTTTTGTAATGTATTAGTCTAATAATTTAAATATATAAGATCTAAAATCAATAAAAGTAAGTGGCACATAGTTTACAATCATCAATATTAATAATATATTACAAATATTTCTATTTCAACTTTAGATTACTTAAGAGTTAAGATGTCAACAAACTAAAAATTGGGTATGTAGTTCCGATTGCTAAATATGGTATAATTTTTAAAAATACTATAAATAAAATAAAATTAATTTTTTCATCGTTAAAACATAAGCAATAAAATACTAACTCAAATGTTTCTTTAAGATTCTAAGTATGGGATGTTACCATGTTTATTACATAGTGTGTGTTATTCGACCTAACGAATCAAATTCATTTTTATTCATGTATTTTCAAATTGTGAAATTATTTATTGGGTGAATCACATTAATGTTTTCAAAATTTGTATGATTTGGTAAATTTAATTCTCGAAGTTTAATGTGTTACAAAATGAATCATCTAATTTTGAGAACTAATTTTGACACACAATGACCCAGTTTACCAAATATAGGAATTTTAGAACTATTTTTATCAAAACATTCAAAGTATATAACTACAATACTAAGTTAATTTTGATTACCAAATTTGCAAAAACCTCGAAATTAGGGAACTTAACACATTATTTTCTATTATTTATTCTTTTATTTCCAAGCCTAAAATTGGTCTCATATTGTTGGTTTCTGTTCACTAAATAAGGTTCGTTGATGTTAAAATTTCAACATACGTTAAAATTGCTGAAATTTTAGATGTCATTATGAATAGTTGTTTGTATGCAAATAGTTGTTGATGAAATATCAAGCCAACATCTTTATTATTAATAATATCTAAAATGACTACTATTACTACTACATGATGATTCATTTAGATTCCTTATCCAATCAAAAGTTGAAGCCATTATTCTTTCTTTTTAAGTGACTTGAATCATTATCAATTATTTTTAGAATCTCATTTAGGCCAATGAGATTACTTCTAATGACGGACTAACTAACAAATAAGTGATAATTAAATCATTATATTTAATATATGATTTTTTCTTGTCTATAGTCGATGCTGGATATACCAAAGTCTGATGTATTTTACACCCACATCAGATACGAAACTAGAATTGTTCTAATTGTAAAAGATATGTTATAATGAGTAATTGATATTTTCTTATAAATTAGAAATCAATATTCTCCCGCGCTAATTGAATCATGAATTTATAAATCATTATGATGGTGTCATTTTTTTTTCCTTTAAGATCATCCAATGCGATTAGGGTTTAGTGCTTTCTTAGTAGAAGCCTCTTGTCTTCTCTTTTCTTTTCTTTTCTTGTATTTTTTTACTTTTTGTGTACAACTTTCTTTTTAAAAATTTGTTTCTTTTGTTTCNTAGGCCAATGAGATTACTTCTAATGACGGACTAACTAACAAATAAGTGATAATTAAATCATTATATTTAATATATGATTTTTTCTTGTCTATAGTCGATGCTGGATATACCAAAGTCTGATGTATTTTACACCCACATCAGATACAAAACTAGAATTGTTCTAATTGTAAAAGATATGTTATAATGAGTAATTGATATTTTCTTATAAATTAGAAATCAATATTCTCCCGCGCTAATTGAATCATGAATTTATAAATCATTATGATGGTGTCATTTTATTTTCCTTTAAGATCATCCAATGCGATTAGGGTTTAGTGCTTTCTTAGTAGAAGCCTCTTGTCTTCTCTTTTCTTTTCTTTTCATGTATTTTTTTACTTTTTGTGTACAACTTTCTTTTTAAAAATTTGTTTNGTCATGCTCTGTCCGGGGACATTTGGGAGACAAATGAAGATGACTTCCAAAACCTCCAAGTGCTTGAAATCTGTTCCAGTTACCTCAAATGTTGGAGGAGTAAAAGCAGCAATCCCTTTCCAAGTCTTGAGCACCTTGTTCTGGTAGCATGCCCCGATCTCACTGAACTTCCGGATGGTATCGGAGATATACCAGAACTTAAATCAATAGTTGTGGATGATTACCAAGAAGCTATAGTAAACTTTGCAAAACAGATCGAAGATGGGCAACGTGACTTGGGAAATACACATCTACGTGTCAAATTTCTCAAGCTTGCAGGTACTTATAAGTTCTAACCACAAACATCAAACAAATATATGATGCAGCCTTATTTATGATTGAAAACATACAGGCCTGATCGAAAGTGACGAACCAGAGAGCAAGCTAGCTAAGCTGCTCGAGATTTGGGCAGAGACTGGTGGTGATACTGGTACACCTTAAATAGAGATATGCTTTTTACGTGATTCAGCCATGATTAATATTACTCAATGGTTAGGCATGATGAAGATGATCCTTTTGCACTCGTTTGCGGATGATAGAGATTGGCATAGACAGTTAGAAGAAATTATCTGTATTTACATACAAATGGTACACTTTACCTTCTGCCTGTAATCAATCAAATGATCATTGCATGAATTAAAGTTTGTGATTCTATAAATGTTTTATTTTACAGATGACGACGCAAGATGATGATACTCATGGCCAAGTTTGATACTAGTCTTTTCTTCTTTGGCTTCACACAAGTTTCCCACGTTTTTCAAATCTTCTAATTGGCATTTGGCTCCTCAGGTTTGCAATTTCAGTGCTCCAAGATTCAGAAACCACATTTAAGTGTATTCTATACTAATTTTTACATTTTTGTATTCTATACAAGTGTAAATAGAAATGTTCTAGTTTATAAGGTGAGCAATATAATAAGTAATTGGTTTGATATTTCATTTTCGATGTGATTTACTTTTCTTATAGATTGGGTTATACATGCACTCCCCCAGCTCATTGGAGCTTCACGGTGGGTTTCAGGATGGTTCGNTACAGTATCACAAATATTAAGGGGGAGATTGTGAAGATCGAACATCGAGTAATACTTGTGATGTTTAAGAACTGTGTGATCTTTGGATATTGGGCTCTCGTTGGGATGTGTGATCTTTGGATATTGGGCTCTTATTGGGCCATGGATGTTGGGCTGAGTAATAACCGCTTGGTAATTGGGCCATCGCTGTTAAGCCCACTAATATAAATACTGCTTGAGTCGCTTGAGTTTATGACGCTTCGTTATCTTCGCTAGGGTTTGCGACTTTTTGTTTTCTCTCTGCGCTGCGTTTACACTTTCTTTGTGTTCTTGGCTATTTGAGTGTGTTTGAGACTCACTCGCTTACTGGCTTAATATCTTGCTTTAGGAAATGTTACGCTTCAAAAGTTCTTTGAAATCTGAGGCTTGCTGCCTTTTGAAATCTGAGGCTTGCCGCCTGCTTAGCTTTAAACCCTTTCTTGTGTGAAACTGCTTTAGGGCGTCTGTGACGCTATAGTTTTAGTACATTTAAGTTCTGTTTGTAAAACTGTGCATAACTGTGTTGTCTCTGGTCGTGGATCTGAAAAAACTCTTGAGAATCTTGACATCACGAGTGACTTGTCTTCATAATAAGACTAACGTTTGCGGTTAGACCAGTATCACATTCATATTTTGTGTACTTATTCTTTCTTGAAGTGTGCAGAAACAAATTAGCACTGAGTGTGCGTCTGAAAGAAACTAAAACAAGAGCCGGACTCTGGATTGGAATTGTTGTTCTCGTGAACAAACGTGAACTAAACTAAGCATTCTTAAACCCTACTTTACTTTACTGCGTTATTGTGTTATTACGTGATTAGCTGTTTACGAAACTTCTTGGTTGTAGAACGTTTCCAGTTTGCTAATTAGTAATAATATCGTAGGGCAAAATAGTGGATTGTCGAGACGATCGATTCTAAGATAAGAATCGGGATCGGATACCACTTTAAAATCTGTGTGTTTTTATCGCTTTAAAGAATACTAGAACTAATAGGATTAATAAAAACAACAAGGAACTTTTTACAATCATCTCGATTTATGTCGATGATTTGCTAATTCTCGGGAACAACTCTGATGAAATTGATGCAGTCAAAACTAGTATGTGTTCATGCTTTGAGATGAATGATCTCGGAGTTTCTTCTTATTTTCTTGGTTTTGAATTAAGTCAAAATTCTCATGGAGTGTTTATGAGTCAAAGGAAATATGCTTCTAATATGTTGATTAAGTTCAATGTGAACGACTCATCGCAAGTACCAATAATCGAAGGAATGAAATAGGAAAAATGGCGACTTGGGTCCCCAAAGTTTGATTAATTTGGCAATTTTGGTCCCCAAAGTTTCGTATTTTGGCAAAATACGTCCCCAAACTTTGCGCATTTTGGCAAAACCGGTCCCCAAACTTTTAAGTTGGCAATACCGGTCCCCAAAGTTTACACACAGTGGCAATTTTGGTCCCCAAACTTTGCGATTTTGGGCAAAATTGGTCCCCAATTTGGCCCTAACGCCATTTTGGTTCTGTTAAGTGTTGTCTTGTCCAAAATCCCAACTCCAACTTGCGGGCTGTCTTCAAAATCGACATTGATAGGGTTTGCGCTCTCCAACTTTGGGGCTCTCTTCAGAATCGACGCTAATTCATCTTCAAAATCGACGCAAAGGTTTTGTTTGTGTTAAGTTTACGGTTTAGTGTGATGTCTTCTATTAAGTTTGCTGTTTTGTCTTCAGAATCGACATGTTAAGTTTGCTGTTTTTGGTCGAATATGCGAACCAAAATCGTTGTTGTTT